>VXBX01006395.1:351189-365673 GCA_013400415.1 Scytalopus superciliaris
AAAAAAAAAAAAAAAGGGCAGCGAGCGGGAACGCCCAGCCGGAGCCTGCTGGTGATTTAAGGCAGGAAACTCCCTCGCCTCACACAGACACGGCCGCATTCAGCACCGGCCAGCATCTCCGCGGGAGGAATGTCTGGCGCACATTACGCTAATCCTCGCCCCCGAGCTGGGGTTTGCACAGCCACCGCGGCCGTCGCTTCCCCCCGCCGAGGGGAGAGGCGAAAACCCGCCCCACCGCGGGAAGAAGACCTGTTTGTTACACGTGTACATATACAGAAATAAATATTTTTTTTAGGTCTAAGCTGGGAGCTGCTCGCAAAGTAAGCGATGTGCCGGCTCTGCTCTGAAAAGTTCTGCGCGCGGTGGATCACACGGCTCGATTAAAAGGGAATTATTGAAAGGCACTGTTGAATGATTAGCAATTAGCAGCTCCCCCCCCCGCGCCAGAAAAAGAGTCCCGCAAGAAAAATACGCCTATGCTAACGCAATGTTTTACGTTTTTATTTTGAGGAGTTCCCGCGGGAAGAGGTGAGTAGCACGGTAAGAAACAGGCTCTCCCTTAAAAGCAATGCTGAAAACCTCACCTGCCCGCAAACCCTAAAGGAACAGGGGCCAACCCCTCCGAGCGCCTGCCTGAGACGTGACACCGAGCCGCGCTTCATCTCCGTTTTCCTGCCCTTAAAGAAACACGTGCGGCCACGAACATCACACACGGGCGCAGCAAGCGCCATCCAAGGCGCTACCGGAACAACGGCAAGGCTGCCTGCCACTGACAAGCCGTGCCAATCCCGATTTATGGGCAGGAAACGTATGCCAGGACAAACCAGTCGAGATGACTCAAGTCGCCTCTCCCCCACCCTCCTGTTCCGCAGAACAACAGCCCTCTTTAGCAGCGGGGAGTGGGACCTCTCGCAGGAATGACTCAAAGTTGTTCTCAGGGGTAGGGGAAACCCTCTCCCTCCCCCCCCGCCCTCCCCGAACAGAAAACACACAATCCCCCGCCCACTTTTCACGTTATATTAATTAAAAACGCAACAACTGTCTTGAGGTAATCAATACAATAAAGAGAAGTTTACTGAGGTCAAACCCAAGGGAAAACTAATCTAACCACATTTTCAAATTGTTTGGAATATTCCATAGCCCAATGAAACCATAAAATGACAAAAACATCCTATCCTAGAATAGCACGAGGATAAAAAAAAATATTGTTATGTTTAATTAAAGGCAGATGGCTTAATAAAATTTTCACACTTCACACTGTGTACATACAAAACTTAGTATCAGTTTTTCGTCTATTCTAATTTTTTAAAAGAAAATGACCGTACGCTTTAAAGGGGTATTTTTTATCTTTGATTAAAGTGATTTGATTAGAATAAAGAGATTAGAATACTTCATAAATCTAGTCTGTGAGCATTAAGCCAGTAAGTGATTTTAAGCAACAGATAGCCAGATTAGTTTATGGAGAGCTACATGTTCCATCTTCTTGGCGGACAGTGAATAAATCTCAAAATGGCCATGAGTTTTCTATTAACATAAAAAAATGGGAGATGATCTGTCCACCTTCACTGGAACTTTAATGATAGACAAGAGAATTGAAGAAGAGACCTAAGACAACAGTTGGAGCTGCAGAAATTAGGGACTGGAAAGCAAACCAGCCAACACCTCCCTGAGGACTTTCTGAACATGACCATATCTCCATCTTGAAAACAACTGCAGCTTCCCCTCAGCTCCTGGAATTGGAAAGTTGTTCCAGAAATTGGTTCTGATGGTTTGGACCTTCTTTCTTTATTTTTTCTTTTTTTTTTTCCCCCCAAATTTCCATCTTAAACTTATTCAGGGCCAGCTGCTGGCACAACATCAAATGATCAGCATTGTCCTCTCTTTGCTAGAACAGTGCTTTTCCTTTTCCCGTGCTATACCACAAATGCCCCCATTCTTCCATTCTGCAGCTTCTTGGTAGACAGCAGTCATATCTGCCTTTGACTCTGACAAGATATTTTAGCCTAATGATTTTATCATGCTTCATCTTCGAGTTCTTCCCAAAGCATTTATTATGAGATTCTTCATGAAAATACTTTAGATTAAAACAATCAGTTCTTTTTGAATGGAAACCATGACTCAGATGAGCCAAATACAAAATATTCCACCAAAGTATTCTATGTATAGCATTTGCGTGAATTCGTGTGGCTGAAGCCAGCCAAATAACATAAGTACTCCATAATGGAAAAGCTGATTAACCATTATAAATACTTCAGAAGTACATTTTAAGGTAAATCCTCATAATATCCATGTGAAATGGCAGATTTTAGTCTCCTTTAGAAAATGAGAAAGGAGAGGCCAGGAAAACTTAGTGTCTTGATCAACATCACAGAAGTTTCCACTAGGAAGCAAGTTGCACCTAAGGAGCTCTTGGCTCCCTGTTCCACGCCACATCTCCTGGAGCACACTGTGCATCTCATTCCAATGTAATGCTGAGCTGGACAATCTGCAGTCACCTTCTATGTGGCCAAGACGTAACATTCAAAAATTATAGCAGCTGCTCTAATGGGGTAAGAGGTGCTCTCATAATTGACCTCATTGTTGAGAAATACTTATTTGGTAAAATCAGTATATTTTCTGGTGGTGGCATTTTAAGCTTGTTTTTAGGGTCACAGGCTAAGACTTTTGTCCTACTGCAGAAAAGGAACAAGGAAAGGTGCATCACTGAATTGATGGGAGCAATGGTCTAATTTCAGCAACTTGGCCATGCAAATGTAACTTGAAGTTCATCTGGATTCTGTCTGTTGTACAATCTCGGAGTGGGGTATTTCACTTTATCACAGAAATCCAACTAGAGCAAGAAGGGGGAGAATGAGGAACATGACAGGGAAGGCACTGTTCTCTTCATCCTGCTCTGTTCACCCTCAGAGACAGAAGCTCCCACCTGCTCTCCTATGTTTTCCCCTGTTGACTATTTCCTTAGGAGACCTGTTTCTCTTTATTGTTCAAGCAAAGCCTATTTCCCACTGTAGTCAGCAACTGTCCTCTCTCAAATGATTCCCTTCGGACTTCTCACCTTTGTGTCTTGGTCCAAACTTGAGGGGTAAATTGCCTGATTGCTTTTCAGATGCTCCTCTTTGGTAGTGGACACAGGGGCCATCCAGATGACAACACAGGCAAGAGGGCCTGAGCCAGTCAAGACTTCAGCACTCCAGTGCTGCCAAAAGCCACCGCCTACCACACCTTAGGAACTCCTGTTCCCCAGCGAGTTAGGCAGCCCAGGCCAGACAGTTCCCATCTTGCATAAAGCCATGACGAAGGAGAGGGAGAAGAAAAGACCACAAAGAGACCATGTGGGCAACACCACTGGTCTGTCTCCAAGTAAAGTTTATTCATGACAGTACTTTGTGACCAGGACTGAAAATATGGAAGTCACCTCAGGACAGGGGGAAAGAGCAGATGCTCCTTCCTTCATATTTCCTTGAGGAAGGGAGTGAGCTCCACAGTAAACTAACACCACCCTCAATGCTAATTGCACTGAAGGCCCTCCTCTGCCGGAGGGGAAGAGCCCAACCCACAGGGAAGCACCCAGAATCCCTGGGACGTGTGAACCAAGCACAGTCACAGACCACAGACGTGTGTATATGTACATCATTTCCTTTTAGTACCTATACTGAAGAAGAGGATGTTAGGAAGAGGAGGAAGAAACTACTTTTTCTCTTTTCTCCTCTACGTATCTCCTTTCCTTTCAATATCTTGTGCCTTTATTGAAAAAGTAAAGCTTGTAAGCACAGAGATAAAGAAACATGCGTCACTTAACTAGAAAATGAGCAAGTTCATCTTTTTTTTCTTTTGAGTAAATAAGTGATCTAGGCTCTGAGAACCTTTTTATTAAACAAAGCCAAAACACGTAAAGAAAGAAAGAAAGAAAGAAACAAACCCCCAAACACTCTTTCATATTTACCCTTAAGGTATCACCTATGTGTCTCTTTTAGTGAAAATGGAAGGGCTGTATTAGCATGCTTGGCTAAAATTACATTTTCCCACCAACTTACGCAAGTTATGGTACGTACTGTGACTGATTCACAGCATCATTGTGCACAAAGTCCTCTGTGCTCAGTGTTATATACATAGTACACATGTCAGCTTTCAGAGGCACTGAGCTGCTCCTAATTTCCACTGGGATTGTTGGACTGCATCACCTCTACAAAGCAGATCTCTGTAAACATCTCTTTTTCATGTATAAAACATCTCCTCTGAATGCTTCAAGTGTCTGATCACAGAACCTGAGCTGTGTTCAGCCTTCAGCTCTTAGGAAACACGGCTTGTCAAGATACAATGATGAGCAGAACCGTAACATTTGTGCTTCCAGCAGTAGGTGAAGACAGAGAATTGCCATCACCCATACACAGTGGTATCTGACACAAGCTGTAGCAAACAGGACACATTGCCATACATTTGTGTAATGAAAGCAGTGCAGCTTTTAACTCTTGTTGAGGAAAAGCTTGTTAAGGATAAAAACATGAGAACATTAAGACTAATTAGGAAAAAGAAAAACATAATATTAAAGTAAGGTGTTTTGGTACTTCATTTCAACAAAAATTCCTATACATGGTTTCCTCAAAGAATTTTTTTCTTTTAAAGGTGGAGTCAGAAATACAAGAACTTGACCAGTTTTAGCATTGCCTGCTGTAGCTTTGCTGAACTGCTAAAAGCAGGCACGTCTCACGACCAATAGAGTGCCATTGTTTGTTAAAGTAACAAGAAAAACAGAGTACTGCTGCTGCCTCCATACCACTTATGAAAAGGAAGTCTTATTAGACTCATATCAACATAAGTAACACAGCAGCTTGAAGAGGGATTTCATTTGCTCTGTCTCTAAAGAACTGATCAACTTTTTCAGACTAGAGTGACATAAATATACAGTGGGTGAGGGTGGGGGAGGTTTGGGTGGGAGAAGGGGAGGATGGAGGAGGACAGGGTTTTATGCCAAGAGCTGAATCATAACCATGTGAGTAATTTTTTTTTTTTTTTTCTTAGGGGTATGAATCAAATTAAATTTGTTTTGCTGTGGGTGAAGGAAGAGAGAATATAATAGCATGAATCAGAGCAATCATTAAATATGTGGCACAGACTAAAAATTAATTACAATTACTGCCTTATTCTAAAAAGTTTCTGCTGTAAGGTGTAGCAATTTTGTTAATCAATATAATCCATTTAAAAAATTCTCAGGAATTAAGACCCTTCAATTACTTTCCTCTTCCTTTTATTTTTTTTTTCCATTTGTAACAGGAAAAGATAAGCATCTTTAAGCAAAATCTTGCTTAATCTGTTAGATGTCCTTTCGCTCCAGTGGTAAAAGAACTGCTGCTAATAATGAAAATTAGATATTAGACCACATGTAATCTCATCAGTCAGGACTAGCTTGGGGATGAAAGCCCATGAGGTACGTGCTTTACCACTTCAGCACAGATGCTTTATTAAGCATTCTATTAAAGACAACTTATTTAATGAAAAATGCAAACAGAGACACACTCAATATCCCTTTGTCTTTTCCTATAAGAGTGAGACAAGGTCATGGAGATCATGGAGAAGTGAGTGTTGGATAATGGATTTTTTGCCCTTTGGAATAGCCATTTAAGTATGAGATGCTGGGAAAACTATAAGGGGTGTAAAACATAAAATGTCTTTTTAAAAAATACAACATAGTTAGGAACAACCCATGCATTCTTAATTATTAGCTAGATAGATAATTAAGGACATATATATTTTTGTACTAGGTAAAAAACCACTGATTTTGATAACTAAAAAGTTAGTGAGCCTTTGCCTCTGAGTTTCTAGTTTGGAGAAAACAGTATTTAATTCCCTGTCTGAAAAACACAATAAAACTACAGCAAGACATCATTTGGAATCAATTCCACCCCCTAAACAACTCCAGATCTTTCCCATAGTAATTCTCTTGCACGTGCCCAGTAAAAATCTCTGTATAAAGGACTGGTATACAGCATGTTCAGGAATTCAGCTGAACCACGAGTCTTAAGGACGCGATTCCCAGACAGACAGAAAACTTCTGCCGGGACCTCTGCAGCTGTGACTTTCCAGTGGTGTATGTGGGGGAAAGAAGAAAATGGAAGATCTCTTGAGTAACCTGAGCCAAGCCTCAAGAGGAATAATGTTTGCCTGTGTGTGTTTTGCAATCCCTGTTCAAATGGCCTGAAAGCCAACACCTGCTCTGGGGTGAGGTCTCACCCTCACCCTGCTCTTACACCACCCGAAGGTCACAAGCTCTGGCATAAATGGTGGCTGCTGCCAGCTGATGCCACCCCACTGATGTCAATGCCAACCTGCAGGCCAGCCTCATTCCTGCTGACATATCCTCATGATCCTCAAGAACAGTCAATCTATCACTTAAAAACCAGAACTAAACAGGTGCTTTAGAGACCTGGTTAGACAGATGGTCTGCCCATGAGTGGTCAAAAACTTCCATGGTGACAATTCCCTCAACCATTCTGCTGGAAGTCCCCCTTTGACTACCTCAGACACTAAATTGGCTGGCCAATCTCCTTGCTACCTTGCTGTCCCTCCTGTTTTTTCAGTATCACTCAATACTCAGTCTCACCCAAGCCTCTGTCAGTTGCCAGGCAGTACAAAAGCCCAACCAGCTACTCAGTGCTTGTTGAGAGGCATATTCAACACCTTTGATATGGATCATCACAGCCTCCCAGGATCTCACAATCTTACCGCACACACAGGACATGTGATGGGTAACAAAATAACTCAGAAGACTTTGCAAATAAACCACCCAGGAGTGAAGTATTACTAGACAGCAGCATCCACTGGAATCACTTTGTGAAAAAACAGCAATTTAAACTCTCCAACAAACCTTAAAAGTCCCTCAAAATGTAGCAATAGAAATTCTCCCGCAAGGAGATCAGTGCCACTGTGGCAACCAGTATTCTGAGACTGCTTATTGGTGTGCTGGCATAACATGAATATATGAATTTTTTTTTTTTTATATTCACAACCACAAGGAAGGTTAATTCCCCCTCACTTTCCCCAAGACAAAAATCACTGATGTTCCCTAATCTTACTTGCAATGAAGAGTAAGTTGCAAGTAGAAATAATATGCAAGCTGCCAGAAGTTAACCAGAGAAGACATTCAACATCTCTTACTGAAGGATAAACCAGCATTTTTACCATAGCTGTGGTCATCTTTATTTATAACACAACAGATTACCACAGGTCATGGGTTATTGTGGTTTTTTTCACATTTCTGGTTAAATTATTTCTCAATTACTGTGTATAAACCAAACTCCTCAAATGTTCCTCCTCATTATTTTGGCACACAATAGCAGAGCTTAGTAGGACTGCTAACTGCCCTGTAGATGATATGCACCACTTATTAAAGTTAATTCCCAGGTTTCCATGGCAAATAGCTACCATTTCTTGCAGGTGTTGGACAGAAAGCTTCAGAAAGGACAAGGACATTTTCCTTTGACCAAAAATCACTGTATACTAACATAGATCAGGGCAGTAACATTCCCAGCCACTAAGCACAAAGCTCTTACATCCCAGTCTCAGATATTAATCATGTTTTGCTTAATATAATTATTACATACAATATAATTTTGTATATTTCCGCTATGAGGCTTTTAACTAGTTGCTAGAATATATCTTTGCTACCAGCTCTTCTCAACTGTCTCAGTGACAAATTCAAAAGGGAATCTGCTATCTAGTCACTTGGCTACAAAAACATATTAAGGGTAGAGAGTAATTTTTATCCAAGTACAGGAAAAAACATACTTTTGCACTTAGCAAAATCATTAGGGATTTATCTAAACACCACAGATTCTGGTAGAAAATCTCCTGTTAACTCACTGGCTTTAAATTAGTACACACATTACTAATACTTATTTACTTTAATGGCTTAAGAAATATTTCTGAAAGTAGCCATTGAAACTTGAAATTCTGTTTCACTTTGAGAAAGTCATGCATCCTGCACATTTTCAGAATTGCTGAAAGAGTTCAAGAAAAGCTGATGGGAAATTCCACTTGAAAATGACAACACTTGCAAATACAATTTGAATCATGGGATGAGAACATGATCAAAACCAAAGCACGAATATTTCCCCACGATTATTCATTTTGTTTCTCCAATCCTATGAAGAAAAACTACAGGAAAGGGGGTGCATGTGGATGAATGTGAGGAAATGAAAGTTGTAGTCAAGAACATATTACACTACTAAACTCATAATAAAATACAGATTTTTTTTTTCCTTCAACACTCATAGGCACGATATGGCCCTGGGTACACACTGCTGCCCCCAATGCATTGGTTTTTTCCTGTCCTTTTAAATTTAAAAGGCAGTCCAAGACTATGATTTTTTCTGAGTTCAGAATGGATACCTGTGAGCTTTTAAAATAGCCTGTGACTCCTGAAACCTGGTATTTGAAATTTGTTTTAAGGCATGTTCCAAGAGAGAGAAGTCTTAACATAGACAATCCTGATCTGGCACCTTTTACACAGCTAACAGGAGGCATTTGATTTGCATGGATTAGTGAAGTCACTGCAGGCTGATTCATATGGCTGCACTGGCTTCTGCACCCCAGAACTACAGTCAGAGGAGGGCCACAATACTAATAAATGCAAAATTAATTTCACACCTCCTAAATTACAAGGCAAGCCTTATCAGTTCTAGACTAAGCTTCTTGGGGCTGAGACAGTCTTCTCCGTCTCTCTTGTAGAGCATTAATCATGCTGTGGGTGCTCATGGCTAATAAGACGCATGTAAATCTATTCTGATGTGGTTTTCTGCCACTTCAGACTAGAGAAGAGTCACACACAGAGACACACTCTTACCTCTCTACCTAATGATACACTAATGCGCCTAATTGAAAAAAACAAGTCCTGATAGGAACAGAAAGGCTTTGTTTTTGTTTATGCCACCCAGACAGAGTCTGTGGCTATACAATGCAAAGAGTTGGCAAAACGTAAACCGCAAGTATGCAGCAGCACTGTGAGTAATAAAGATAATGTTTGTATTTTGTTTATGAAGAGCCCTAACCAACACACTAAAGCAAGCGCACCAAAACCAAACAATACTCAGATCTTTAGAAAGACTTCAGAGGATCCAAATCATATAATTTAATCACTTTGTTCTTTAACAATCTAAACATCACTTAAAATTTACAAGCAGTAATTCTGGGTAAGTTCTCCAGGCTGAAAAATGGAACGTAACCAGTTGTGTTTTTCTATCTGAACTAGTAAAGTTCAAACAAATCAAGCTCTATTACTAAGGGAAAAATAAAAAAACACCTTACAAAATTCCCTTGCCCAAAAGGTTGAGAAATGCTGTATTCTCAGCCAACATGGAATTCCTCCGTATCTGGAGTCATGTGAAATGTGCAAGTATCTCATAGTTACTTCACTGTGCTGAACAATCTCTGTACAACTTTGACGACACACCAGTACTTTTGTGTGGAGTGCATGGATAAGATCTTTATCCTGTATTTCTCAAAAAACCCCAACCAACCAACCAAAGGGATCCAAAACACTTTCTCTCTTTTAAAAAAAAAGTAATAGGAGAGGGAGAGATTCTGAGGCAAGACGTCTTCCTACAAGATAAAAATTTCCATTTTGGCTCAGTATCAGATGCTAGATAAAAATGTTATTGTTGACAAGCCCATTGTTTTTATTTAGAAAAGTTTAAATAATTTTTATTTTCAGATCCACATAGTGCTGTCTCTTGCCAAAAAGCTGGTGAGAAAAAGCTTCACATAACAAAAAAAGTAACAGCACGTTTTCTGTCCTTCTGTCCATCCATCCTTTGACTGGTAATTCTGGAGCCTTTTGAGAACAGGGGCGCATTCAAGGCTTGGGGACCAGCGCTCTCACCATGTATATGGGGCTCAGCTGACATGAATTCAGAAGAGGATGCCCTTCCTGCATGCAGAATTTGCAGGGCTAGGAGGCAGGGCGCTGTAGTTCTTCCAAAGTAACTCGTCAGTTCACTTGTCCAACAGTATATTTCAGTCTCCAAGCAGACTGCACCCAAGAATAAGACCAGGGTGGCAGAGTGTGGTTCACTGGGACCAGTGAACCAACAGTCACATCCTGCTAAGAAGGGCTGCATTTTTGTTGCCCTATTAATGTGCTCCCAGTGGCTCTGCTGAGGCTGAATTCCTTGACCATACACAATCAGAGACATTGTGAGAGAAGACTGATGGAAAGTCAAGGATCCAACCGGTTCCTCCCCACAAGGCACATCAGAGGCAGTCTGGACAGCTGTGCATCGCAGACTGTCCCTGAAAGGTGTTGACCAAAACTGCCAACACATACCTTAAAAAGCAGAGCCTGGTCTATAACATCACTCTCTCCAACCCTTATGTTCCACATAAGTAAACAAAAGCATAATCATTCCTGCAAGGAGCTGTACAACAAAATGTGTGGAGCCTGACTTGGAGAACTCCCAACAAGACCTAGCACAGAGATGTACAGCCTTAAGCCAAGCAACAACCAGTCTCCTCCAGCTCAGAGCTGAGATGCTTATCTTCATAATCCATGATTCTTAGCTTCCACAAGCAGCCCAGAGTCCTCTGCAGATGGTCCCAAGACTCAAAACCAGGGTTGCCAGGTGACCCAGACCTGCCCAGCAATCAGGTGCTTAAGCAGGGACAATACCAGCCTCCAGTTATCTGCCTGAATAGCCAGCTCTGGGCACACTGCCCCATTTTATACCATGGCTGCTATGACAAGTGACTGCAGCTAAAAGTCTGCTTGGGCAGAACCTCTTCTCTAGCAAAAAAATGACCACAAATGACATCTTGAAGAACTACTCTGTGCACATGTGGAAAAAGCCCAACAGAAACATTTACTTCCAAAAAATATGCACTCCAGCAATGCTAAATCTTCTGCTCTAAGCCAGCTATTTTGACCTAAGGAAAATCTTCTGGAGATATGGACTTGGAGGAAGAATAGAGATTGCCTTATCCTTATGCTACAAGCTCTACTATTTCCACTGTATGAGAGGCTGTGTTGCCTGGATCTTCACTTACTGGGTTTCTCAGGGAGAGCCTTGGCAAATATGGCACTAGGAGATAACATCTCTTGTCTGACTATTACCCACACACACTGCGGGACAATTGTGAAACACCCCTGTGGAAATCCTATCAAACTGCAGCTGGAGAGAGGAAGAACTGGCATGGAATATGTGTATCTGTAGGAGTGAGCATCAACAGCAGAGCAGCAACTAAAGGAAGGTTAAAAAAAAAAAAAAAGAAAGAAAAAAAAAGAAAAAAAGAAAAAAGTTCCAGGAGTAGTTGCCAGGTTTGCAAGGATGTCTTCCCTGCTTCTGTAGCTCTAACGTTTCCTTTCTCTTATGCACCCAACCACTTTGTAAAGGGAGCCACACCACAATCATTCCTGCAATTAAATGGAGAAAACTGAATCATTCCATAAGCCACTGGGAACTCTGCACAATCTTTGAAGCATTTGTTTGGCCAGTACTCCCAAAAGTGCCACCTTGGTATCTTCTCATCAAAGCTCTTTAAGCTTCCTGTTTGCTCAACGGCCTAAAGATCCCATTCACAGACCTCCACTGGGAAAACTCAGGCAAACAGCTACTAAACCCTTCAAAAGCAGACAAAGAGTGACCAGCACATCTTCTTTCCTTCACGTCAGGGACATCATCAGCTCTGTTATTGAATGCCCCCATCTTTCAACTCCCAAATCACTCCCTTTCACAAGGAAAAACCCTTCAGTTAAACCCTTCCTGAAGCCAAGGCATCACAGCACACACAGTATCAACACTTGAAGGGCACGCTGGCTACACATTCAGAACCTACACACATGGAAAGGCGGCACATTTAGGTAGACCTAGAGCTCTGCTTCCACCTTCCTGCCCCACAGCAGTCTTCCTGTGACACAGATGCAACAAAATTTGGCAAGAGTGTATTTACTCCATGCCCAGGAATCTTTTGATTTCCTGCAAGCTCCAACCGTCCTGCATTTAAGCCCGGGACAGCAAACCACTTAGACGCCTCCACAAATAAATGTTCTCGGAAGCAGGTTAGATTAAAAATACACTGTAACAAACATCCTAAAATACGTCTGCTCAAGCAAGTCTGAAAGACAAGTGGTGCTGGTACATCAAAGTATTCCTGTTCACAGGGTAGATGAAAAATATCTGATTGCTATTTTGCAACACTGTGCCTAAAAACAACAGACCACTCTTACCTCTCTGATGCTGAATGGACTGCACAATATCGTCCTCAGAGAAATGCTACTTCACATTTTAGATATTTTTTTTTTAGTCTTATTCAAAGTATGAACAATTAGGTTATTTTCTCATCTTAATAAATGATGTAACCCCTCCAGACATATGGTAGCATTTGTATGCTTCTAGGCAAGCAGTGATAACTTTCAAATGTTACTTCCCCTCCTCCTCCTCCACTACGTGAAACAAATATACTGGAACCCATTTAAATCTCAGTGACAAACACATTTAAAAGAGACTAATTTTAGTTAAAGTTTCCAAATGTCAGATGTACATGTTAAATAATTATACTAAGGAATAAAGAGCAGAGGAGTTCTCATTCTCATCGCTGGTTGAAAAAGTGCTTATGTATTTCCAATAAGGATTACACAATTTTACGAGACAATGCTTGCACTTAAATTAGCAAGGAATAAAGAAGTGTCAGGGACATCTGACAAGTATCATTCATGCTAACTCAACAGCTGTAAGATTAGAGGATTGCTGCTGCCTTGTTCAGTTCTGTAACTATCAATCCACAAATGCTTCGCTTTTCTTTTTCTAGTTTAAGATCCATAGCAGGGCTCAATTTCTGAATAAGGTTATGGTAACAAACTGTCTGTGGACTAAGGGTTAGATTTTTCAGAAGCAGAAAGCCACTAAATCCCTCAACGAAGCATCTATCAAGGTACTTAATTAAGAGAAATCATCTCCAGGAAGGACGTGAACCTATTGCAATCAGTCCAGAGGAGGCCACCAAGATGATTAGATGGACAGAGCACCTCTCCTGTGAGGAAAGGCTCAGAGACTTGGGATTGTTCAGTCTGGAAAAGAGAAGACTTTGTGGGGTGACCTAACTGTGGCTTTCCAGTACCTGAAGTGAGCCAACAGGAGGAAAGATGGAGAGAGACTGTTTACATGAGCATGTAGTGACATGGTAAAGGTGAATGGATTCAAATTGAAAGAGAGTAGGTTTAGATTAAATATTAGCAAAAAATTCTTTACCGTGAGGGTGGTGAGGTACTGGCACAGCTGTCCACTGAAGCTGTGGATGCCCCATCCCTAGAAGTGTTCAAGGCCAGGTTAGATGGGGCTCTGAGCAACTTGGTTTAGTGGAACGTGTCCCTGCCCATGGCAGGGGGTGTGGTCGTTAAAAGTCCTTTCCAACCCAGGCTATTCTGTGGTTCTGTGATTCTAAGACTTTGCATGCTGTTTTCTTTGGGAAAACAAAGTTGCATTCCCCCAGCAGCTTTTTGCATTTACCAGATTGTTTCCTATTATTAAGAAACACTCATGTCCTCTCCAAAAGTACATAGTAGAGTCACACAGGACTTGTTCAGGCGTCCTCTCTGATTGAATGTTATATTATCATCCATTATTACTCAAAGCTAGTCATAATATGCATTAGCATTTATAAAGTTGGAATCTATTCAACCTGTCCACCCAGTAGCTGACTAACTGGACATTATTACTTGAAAAATAAATCTCATGAAAAAAGAAAAGAAAATAAACTGAATACATAGAGTAACCCACTCTATGCCTGCATTTTCTCAAACATAAGCAGCACTAATACTGAATAAATTGACAAGTATTTAATCTGTAATAGCTTCTAAGCTTCTTACAGAACAAGAAGAGTTAAGACTGCACAATATTATTTTGCACGTTCGTAACTGAAAGGAAAACTTTGAGTGGGCAAATATTTTCTACCAGTTAGGGGCAAATTTTTGTTATTCCTTTAAATTAAGAAAGTGCTGCATCCTTCAAGGGGACACAGGCAACAGTAAAAACAAGGTGTTCAGCACTTTTGTGCCAAATGCTCACAAGAATACTGAACACAGAACACAGCCAGAGCTGCGGCAAGTCAGAAGGAGAGCTAAGGAGACCTAAAGGGAAAGAACATCATCTTTCACCACCTTGACCGAAATTAAAAGAGAACAGTTCTTACCCCGAGATGTTGCTTACGAGACTCTGCTTCCAGAAAGCATAATGTAAATCTGTATGAATCTATGTGAGATCAAAGGCACCTGACTAAGGAAAAGCTGCGCTCCTATAGGGGAGCTGGGCGGGGGGAGTGTCACGTCAATGAGGAGCACCTTTAGTCGCTGCCCAGAGTTATCCCCGCTCTTCCAGGTCGGCGGGCTCCCCAGGCGGAGCCTGGCAGAGCCGTGCCTTGGGCTGGGGCTTTAAAATGTGCCGGAGGAAGCGCGGCTGAGACAGCGCCATCCCCACCCACGGCCGTGTCAGCGCCCACGCA
>VXBX01006395.1:372702-406567 GCA_013400415.1 Scytalopus superciliaris
AAAAAAAAAAAAAGAGAGAGAGAGAAGAAAATAAGAAAGGAAAAAGAAAAAGAAGAAAAGTGTAAATCAGAGAGGAGAAACACAGAAAAGGCACCACATTCCACAACCCTCAGTCAGCCCTGGCAGACTGCGAGGCATTTTCAGTCACACAGCACAAAATGCATTAGTCAGAGCTGAAAGACCACACACTTTGTACCACTACCATGCTAACAGGGAATGGTCTGAGCGGAGCCGCAGGAAAGAGGAAAGGAGGGGTTCCTATCGCTGCTTCCATTTTGCGTGGGGTGGCCACCTAAATATATGGAAAAACTCGCAGGAAAAGGCCCGAGGTTGACATTCCGAGCAGAAACAATGTGAGTGTGGGCAGCGGGGAGCGCTCCCCGCTCCCGGAGCGCGACCTTTGCCGACAGGACTCCCCCTCCAGCAGAATGTGTTATCCCAGAGACTGCAAGACATTATCTAAATCAGAACTTCTATCTCCCCGATGGTTTGTTCGTAGGAAACACAAGCCTAGAAAAAGTGAAAGCAATACTGCGTGATTCAGATTCCCCGAAACCACAGAGACTTTCAATTCAAACTTCTCTCTCCTTCACTGCCCCCCTTGCAGTCCTGCGGCTGCGTCCAGCTATGGAGTTTTGTTTCCTCTACTTACGCAGTTTCAAACCCTCCGTGTACGCGGGGAATCTGATCAGCAAGAGATGAGAGGAGTGAGGGAAAAAAACCCCCTCCGTTCCTAATCCAAGTGACCTAATCGCTCATCTATCTGCTCGCTGCTTCCGCCCCCCACACGCACTTATCTATTGCCTGGAGGCGTTTTGGGAGTACGTGTAACAGCTCAGGAGAAAACACCCTCTCGTCGCGCACCCCCCCCCCCCCCCCCCCCCCCTTCTTAAATCACATCTGAGAGATAGAGAGAGTGCACTGCGCTGGAGAACATCCTCCTGTCCACTGAAACCAGCACCACGGAGTCCCCAGCCCCGAATTCCCCGCTCAGCACCGGGACCGTCCCTTCCACAGCCCGACGAGACTCAGGGCTTTAAGTCAAGAGTCAGAAAAGTGTAGGGAGGCGGGGGGAGAACCCTCACCCGCCTGCACTGGAATTTCTCCTTAGGAAAGTCCATGCTTTAGTGAAAGACTGATACTATATACCACAAAGAAACTTTTATTTCTGTACGCACATGACTCAGATACATTTTCTGTGTGGGTTATGTGGTTATGTTATGTTTCATCTTAAACTGTTTCAAAGAGACCTTTAAACATTAGTTTTAAGAAAAACTTGATGCGCTTATGTACAGGGAGTGTTTTGAATCTGGCTTTTGTTGCACAATGCTACATACAGCAGAGACACTAATGTCTGTTTTCATTACAGATATAATTTGCATCTAGTACTAAACACAATAATCTCTAAAAATATTTATTTTAAATTACATCCCTAAATAGTTCCCAGAAAAGTAAACAAACTGAACCCTTCAGCAAAAACAGATCCTCTTAGTTGCAATATTATTATTAGTCCTATTCTCTCTTTTTCTTTGATTTTGAAAATACATTTACTCACAGTGTTATTGACTTAGATGCATTAGTTTATAAAACAAATGGTAGCTGCTGCTGTGCAGTATTTCAGCAGAGGAAGGCTGTCCAGAACTGCCTCGGAGACTGAACACTGTCGCCATTATAACAAAAGCATTAAAATGAATTATTCATGAGCAGAGGAAGTACCCTACCATTAAAAGGCACCGACTATTTCATGAATTGTCCAAAAGCTACCCCTTTTACTGCCCAGTTCCTCTAACTACTTAATTATTCCTCATTTTTCTAAAATGGCATCAAGTAGTAATTAAGAGAAATGCATGGACCAGTTGTAGGAGACTCTCCTGAGAAGTAAGAAATGAAAGCTAAAACATGAGCCAGAGAGGGGGGAAAAAAAAGTATTTATATTTGATGATGGATATATTAAGGAAATGAGACTTCAAACTTCAAGAGGCTTTTCCAAGTTATGCATTCAAATCCTGAAAAGGAAGAACATCGACAAATGCAAAACCAAAGGCAATTGGTCCTGTACCTTTATCTGGTGCCTCCCTTTTCAGGGTCGCCCTTAACTCAGCATCACACCAGAACAGTTTACAAACTTGAGTTTTGAATAACATTTAAAGGAATTTGGCCTAGAATAGGAAGTAAATCTGCTCATATTTCACTGCTGCAGGAGACACACGTACTGTGGCTGGAAAGAGCTTTATTTGTAGTATATACTTTTGAACTTTTCAATACATCAAAAATTGGACCAGTAAACTCAGATTTCATTTGAATCAACACCTAGTTCATTTTGCCTGAGGGTCAGTATTCCATAACGTTGAGCAAAAGCCATCCTAAGTATCTCTACTTACATGGGTCACTTGTAGATGTCCTACTCTCTTGCAGTCCTGGGATAAACTCAAACACAATTCTTATTCCAAGGCTCTCATTGCAACAAGTTCACCAGTTATGTGGTAGCAAGCCTAGTAATGCTGAGACACAAAACCATGCCCAAGGTAGAACGCTATGGATGGAATGAAAACACTAGGTGTAACTTGGCAAGAGCAGACAGTGGCACTGGTCAAGTGACTGATGGTCCTGGTCTCTTATTTTTAAGCCAGTCAGGTTCTTTGCACAGCCTGGGTAGCCACTTGTTGTGATGGTGAGTTTTAAATTTCTAATTCTCAAAAGAACCTTTTATTCTTTTTTACTCCAATGGTATCTATTTGAGAACGACGCTCTCTTGATCTGGTATTAGATGGATGACTTTTGTTCTGCCAAAAATTTGCCCTTCAGTCAACTCGGAGCTGCTCCCACAGCAAGTCCTTACAGGAATAAGGAAATGCTCTTTAACAACTAGAACAATCTGTACAGTTAAACATATTTTTAGTCTGCAGCCCCCAAGGAACTGTGAGGAGAATTGAGCTACAAAACAAATATAAAAGAACCCACAATTGGTTGTTAGATATAATTAATATAGCCCAGCTCACAGCAAGCAGGTTTATTGTAACTAATAGACTATTTCAGTACAAATGACCATTAATGGTGTGATAACTAGTGGCAGGAAAAAAGAGGAGGGAAAAACCACAAGGTACTTATGATAACTCTTCCAAAGATAGAAGAAGTTCACTCTTACAATTGCACCCAAAAAAAGCAGTTGAAGAAAGAAGAAATGTTACAAACACTTTAAGTTTATAGTCTTGAAAATATTTATCTTGAGTTAACATTACAGGAGAAATTCTCTGTTGATGTAAGCCAGTAGGAGTTTGTCCACCAAACTCGCAACCTCCACCACGGCATCCAGACTACTGAGTCACTACCTAAACACAAGTGTTCCAGAGAACAAACAGCATCAAATAAATAATTTCAGAGAAAGCCATGCCAGAAGAGAAAGTTTAACACTACTTTTAATTGAAGGTAGGTTAAAAAATCCCAACAAAACAAAACAAAAAACAAACAGTAAAGAAAACATGAAGTCTTCATGTCCATAAGCAAAGCAAAATTTCAAAATGCAAAGAATTTCAATACCATTTTGTTAGTTAGACAAGCCAGGAAAACTGGGATGGAAAGAGAGGAGACTTTAGGACAGTAGTAACAATCAGATTCATGCAGTGTTCAATATTTACAACTGCCTCAAAACTACATTATGGCCACAAGTAAGAATGAATGGAACTATATATAAATACACTTCAAAGTAATGGTAAGGTAACAATCAAGTGCAAAAGAAAAAATTTAAAGATATTGGAGGGAGAAAAACTGTTGAACTAATCAAGAACAATTCATTTGATCACAGTATGCCAAAAGTCTGGTCAGACAACATATACAAATCTGTATCTAGAAGTTTGGATATGTTTAGAAAGTTTTGGTATTTGCTTTGCCTCCAATGAGTGTGTTCCACAGAGCAGTGGTGTTCTGCCACTGTAGCTGTTGTTTACTGGTATCAGCAAGCACCAGAGTCATGCAGACTGTGCAATGCAGCATGGAAACAGGAACTATTCATAGACCTTTCAGCACTTCAGAGGAACAGTAGAACTATTAACTATGGCTTTTAAAAGAAAAATAATTTTAGCCATTAATATAAATTAATTTTATAAATAAAAAATAACTTTTAGGAGACATTTCGAGGGCTAAATAAATAGAGGCAGATGCAACAGTGATGAAGGACAGCAGAATGCTCATTTGCACCTTCTTTATTATGAGAGAAATACCACAGAGGAGGTGTCTCACCACAAGCAGCAATAAAGCTCTGAGCTTGACTGATGAACCAGTAGTATCCCACTGCAACCTCCGAAATGTCAAAGTGTCATAGGAAGTTAAGGAGAGTAGAAAATGTTCTCTTAGATAGTCTACTGCCAAATGGGCTAGCTAGTTACCAAACAAACAGCTTCTCTGGAGCAACAAACAGCAACCTCAAATTCACTTCAGATTTTATGGGTGCAATTCAGTCCCTCCTTTCCAGGTCTCTGGTGTGATGTCTCCCCTGACCTCCTGCTGCCAGTTCTCCAAACCCCAAAGGGCTCAGGGTGTGCCCCAGACCTGCACACCCCATGGAAAGCCCTGAGACACACTGCAGCACCTCAAAATGCACAAGACAATGACGCTTAGGCAACTAAAATCCACCCTAAGCACCCCAAACTACAGTGTGACTCTTTTTCACACCCATAGTTAAGTAAGTTGGGCAAGATGTGTTTCTAAGGCCCTAAATCTCTTTATTCACACAAGTGTATATGTTATCTGTCCCAAAGCAGGAGCAATTATGTTCAGCCCTAAACTAGAAACTCCATATAATTTAACAAGGAACAGAGGCAATTCCAGACTATCTTACTACAGCATAAAAAGGGAAACAAACTGGGAGATCTACTACCTTTTCTTATATCACAAAGTTCACTGAGAACCCTTCAGATACTGGCAGCATAAGAAAAAGCAGCCAAAACGTAACAGAATCCTGCACCTGTGCCTCATGCTCCCCTCCCAAAGAAGTTCCATACACGCTGTCCCACAAAAATAATTACACTGCCAGGGCCTGGATTTTCCTCACATCTTTTCCAGTGCCCTCCATGCTCTCAAATCTAGTTTTATACTCTAAAATATTTACAGACCCATGGTCTTTCTAATTAAGGGGAAAAAAAAAACCACAAAAGGTAAGGTATCTTCAAATATTTCTTCTTCATAATAAATAAACTTCTGAAAACAATTAAAAGCATCTCCAGACCAACATGTCTAAGGAAAACACAAACTCAATCACTTGGCTCAGAAAGGTGCAGGGATATTGCAGCTCTGAACTGACCCCTCAGGGAACAGCATCAATTTAAGTATATTGGCATATATTCTGCTTCCTTAGAGAGGCCAACAAAGCCAATCAAGGGACACAATACCAATAATTATTCTTATCTGTACTGCAGGATTTTCAGGGCACGATGCAGTTTCAGGCTTTTGATATTGTCATCTTCTGTTTAATACACAATACTCATTTTGTGATTGTTCCTTTTGGGGAGAGGAAAGGAGGGGACCTTGGCAAACAGTGACAGTCAGCTTTCAAGCAAGGGTGTAGAGGAAGAACGGGACAAAGAAGAAAGAGGAATTTTTAAGTCTCAAGGAATGCAAAATTTGCTTATGCAAGTCTTAAATACAACATCTAAACATAACACCTAAACAATAGGACTGAAACTCATTATTTTGAGAGATTATCTCAATTACTTTCTAAATCTGTCTTTCAGGTTGTTAGCCAGATGGGGGTACATGTGGGCTTGCCAAGTGACCAGCTTTTTAGAACTCTTTTTAGCTACTTACATTAGGAAAACTTTATTGCTGAATTAGTATTCCTAGCTACTTAATGTTTTTATGGAATAATTAACAGGTAATAAGGCACAGAAGTCTGTAAAATATGAATGCTTTTTAAAATGTATGATGAACAAATGTATGAGCAGTGAGAAGCTGAGCACTCAAAAGGCAGATGGGGCCAGACTGAAGGATCCCTGTGCAATTCTAAGTCCATCTTGCACACACCATGATAACAGTCCTCAGTTAACGTCCAAAACCCAAGATTTCTTTTCCTTTTTTGTTTGAGCAGGTCCATCTCATTCAGTGCACAAGTTCACAAGCTGTTTGCTCAATGAGCAAATTGATGCATCAATTTACTCCACCATTCACCCCATGGCCAAAGACCTTCCTGCCATATCATATTTAACTTCAGCCTTGAAAGCAAACTTCTTCATGGACTTATCACCACTGTGATATATACTGGAAAAATGACTTCCATAATACTTGTAAGCACCACTTCTCTATTAAAAAAAAAAAAGGGACAAGAACTATCTTAATTTCACACCTTGATATGTAAAGAGAGTAAGGTTTGGATGACTGTGGTCATCCAATTTAAGCTATAGCAAAAAAAAAAAAAAAAAAGGAGTAACAGTGCCAGGTGACCTTAACAAGCTGACATGTAAACTGCAAAACCACCTCATCCATCCCTACAGCAAGACTCTCCAACATCTGTTGAGTAAGGGCAATCACCTCCATGGAAGGATTCTCTAACTAGGAGTCAGAGACCTTCAAAATGTAGGTATCACTGATCTGACTGAAGGAGAAGACTGCTCAGCAATGCCAAAAATCAAGCAGCCAGGTGCTCTGAAACTGGCATAAAGGAGTAGGGGAAACAGTTTTCCAGCAGTGGTGAAGGACTAGGCTGTGTGTCGCAGATCTCTGTGACAGAGGCAGGAACAGAGTCCCTGGGCATCACTCAGCTGTCCTTCCCTTAAGTCATTCCTTTTTTGGAAACCTTCTCTCATTCATATCTTTCAGAGTCAATAGCTGTCAAATTCGATGCATCCCCACGAAAATCCACTTGAACTAGTGAGTGGAAGAAGGAAGTCCTGTGGAATAAATACTATGCGAACATGCAATTAGGTCCTCCAACACAGCTGTATAATCAGAACTAGAGTGAGCTAAGACAGCATTGACAAAATTAATTCCAACTTTAGATAATTTTTAGCACCTATCTTATTATTTTACCACCTTATTATTCAATGTATTTTTATTCACTATATTTTCAAATAGGGAAAAAATGTAGAACAAATACTCATAGGCAAGTGGCACAGTGTGGATCCACACTACAGTGTCTATCATTTGTGCTAATGGAGGGAATAACTACAGCAGTAAGATGCTCTCTTCCATGCAAGCCATTGTTTTGACTGTGGGTCAGCTACAAAAGACATGCAGGGAAAGATGGTAGGCTATGCTCAGAAATCTTTGGCTCTTCACTGCAGGGAGCAGTGCACCTGAGTTGCACACAATTTTTGACCCATTTCCTCAGCCTTGATGTCTTCTGCTTTTATACTCTTCCCTTTCTTTTCCTTGCAAGACTTGTTCTTCATCCACTCTTAAGCTTCCAGGCACTGTCCCTCATCACTATCATGGTCTCCCACTCCCTCCAGTTCCTCATTTTGTTCTGTCTCTAGTCCATTTGGTTTTCATATCCCAGTTCTACTCTTGAGACTTCTTTCTTAAATCCCCTATTTTCCCCATTCCTCATCTCCCCAGTTGATGTCATTTCCCCTGTTACTTTCCCATCTCAGATCTTTGCTCTGGACTTCTCAGGGACCTTGCCTCAGTTCTTGTACAGATGAAATCCAGCCCCAGTATACTCAGTCCCCATTAGGGGCCATTCTTTTCCCACTCCGTATTCCACAGTCCTTCTTATGTGTCCACTGCATAAAAGTCAATATTTTACCAGAAAAGCTATAAGATTAAGTTAAAGAGTGTCTTTAATCTCAGTTGTAATAGACATGGTCTGCACTACTAGGTACAGCAGGTTATTTCCAATTTTAAATATACTTGTCAAGAGCAAAGTAAAAGGATGTTGCCTCACCTTCAAGTTTCAAATCCTTATAACACAGGCAAAACAGCACTAAAATTACAGAAAACAGTCACAAATAGCTTAACGTACTTCAGCTGACAATTTAATTTCTCCTTCTCCTTACCTTCAACAAAATTTTCCCAAGACAGAGATGAGATGAATGATGAATGTGGTGTGGTGGAATCACGCTCTAAAGGAGAGCAGGCTCTTGTGAACAGAGATAATTGTCCCTTTATGTCTCTTTCCATCCTATACTCCCCACCATGATCAATTCTTCTCCATGCCCTCCAGCACCAACAAGGAACGAAGCTTACACATTACCCAGGGTCAGGTGTGAACCTTCAGTACAGTTATGCAGCTCGGGAGCTGCATCTGGTTCCATCAACCACACTCCAGTGAACTGCTGTGGTGGCCCCAAAATGCAGCTGAGCAACAGAGCATCCCAAGGCATGGACGTCAGAGCGATGGATAAACACAGCACAGCAGCCATGGGAAACAAAAAGTCCACTTCCAACAGCTTCCCTTTTCCTGGTCGTAGAGCACAGCTCTGTCCTGTCCCTGTTCTTAACTCATGAGCCTTCCATTGTAATTTCTCTCAGCTGTCCATCTGAGGAGGGGAGCGAGAGTGGTTTTGGTGGGCACCTGTCATCCAGCCCAGATCAAACCACCACAGTGGCCAGCCCCAGCTTTCCCAGCAGAGCACTCGTGGACAGCTGGTGGGGCAGGGTGAGGTGGGCAAGGTCCAGCCCACACCACCCAGACACAACTCCGAGCTGTACAGTGATCTAGCTCCTGATTTTCAGGATCAAACCAACAGAGGTGATCACAACTAAGTCCTGGAGGATGTTTATAACCAAAAAGGGACTTTTCCTAAATTAATTTTACAGTTCAGATTTACAGCACAACTTAAAGCAGGCTTTTTTTATTACGAATTTTATTGTATTTTGTACTCATTTTCTAGTACATACATTTTTGCAAAATGCAGCTATTCCAGTTTTTAATGTTCTGAAAGCCTGTCTTAAAAGTTTGCATGAACCAAGCTGTTTGTGTATAATTACACTTTTATTATTTTTAAAAGAACTCTTAATCTACTTGACAAAAAAAAATATCTTTGTTTTAAAAAACAAAAGAGACAAAGCCAAAATATGCAAGATATTGTGCTGGCATTCCACTTTTAAAAAATAAAAGCTAAGGATACTTTTCTAACAAAGCTTTCACAAATTACTCCTACTTTAATTAAATTCCTCTTTGCTGGAAACTAACAAAATGCCATTAAGATCAGAAGACAGTTATTATCTTTTAGTCTTTTTTCCATTTGTATAATACATTATTACCTAAGTTTCAGTGATTCTTGCTGTGTTATCCACCTCTCCTTTAAAGAAAATACTCTGTAACCATAGCAATACTTTCCCACCCTGGTATTATTTCCCACTGGTTTGTTCTAGGCTTTTGCACATAGCAACCACAGCAATCCTCAGTCCAAACTGTCAACTTCTTCTTGGAAACTCTTAGTAAAATTGGCATAGCTGTAAAGTACCAAGTACGTGGCTTTACATTTTCAAAACCAGGCTAATGCCTATGTTCTCAATAAATTATTTAAACACATAACACTCCTGTATATGGTATTTATAATACCACAAATATGAGATGATTTTACTCGAGACAGTCTCTTCTAGTTTTGTCATTTTCTGCAGAGCAATGCATCAATATCTCCTTGGACAAAAAGCAATAAGCAGCTTTGTGACCTCTTCATTGTTTTTCACTGAACTCACAACAAAACATTAAGTTCCTGCTTCAAATCCACCCCATTTTTAACTGAAGTCACGTAGAGGAACACCAGCTATGCCATCTACACTCCACCAGCTGGGCTTCAGGTTCAGCAACTCTGCAAGGCCTGAGACATACACTTCAAATTTGAGATCAAAGCCTACAGAAGTCACAGTACAGAGGGCTGATCTTAGTCATGGGCATAAATTTTTAAACACCACACAAGCCATGCTAGTGACTTACATGTGTAGGAATTTGCAGAAGGATGTCCATCAGTAGTGCAAGTCCAAGTCAAATGACCCCAAATTCCTCATATTATTTCACTACTCATCAAGTAATGCCATTAAAGCTTCTCAAGTCTGAGTTGACTATCAATGCTCTTATTGATCACTATTTACTATTGAAGTTATAAGTGAAGAGAAATAATTTTCTCCTCTGTAGAAGTAAAAGCAAATGACAGAACAAAGTGCTAAAAAACCCCCACTTAAAACTAACCGAGGTTGGTTTTTGTTCAGCACCTTTTAATAGTATTTGAAGTTGCTGCGTAATACTGAAAATAAAAGCACGAGCATATATTGAGATTTAGCTGAATTTTGCTACTGAGTTACTTTTCATAAGCTGAGTAGCGAGGTACAGTCAGTGAATCACGGTGAAGCAGCACAAAGTACACTTGGAGGCAACAGTGATTTAATACACTGCTATACTACTGTGCATCCTCTCATCCCACTGTTGGAGTCAACAGAGCTTTTGCCATTTAATTCTGTGTCAAAATTTTACCCCCAGTCATTAATTTTCCATCTGAATCCCTCAGCGATATTCCCTTCATATGCTCTCTGTCAGGGGAATGCCAGAAGAGGAATTACATACACAGGACAACTACATTTACAAATGACTTACTGAGAGAGGCATCACCATTGAAGAAAAAAAATTGTTTTGTCTCAGTCACAATGACAGAAATTACCAGAGGAAGTTGGATAGGTATCAAATATATGTGTGTATATATACACACCCACTTATATTTATATATATCCCATATTTTTAATATCTATACACATCCCATATTTTTATGTATATATACACACACATTAAAAAATAAGGTATATATAACAGACAAAAATTCCAATGACATTATACATTTATGAGAGCTGGCAAAAAAATAAAAGTAAAAAAGAAAGGTTACTCACTAAACCATTATCAGCTATCTAGCACTTTTCTGAGTTTAAAATGATGCAAAAGAAACCAATGGTGTAAAATAATTTTTATAGAACAATTATTCCAGGAAGGAGAGGAAAGACTACAGATTACCCTACCCTTTTAAATGTTGTTCTTATTTATATTTTCATTAATGGACACACTAGATATCCATACACAAGCAATTCCTCTAAAACTATGAGCCAGTTGGGGCTACACACTAGAGGCATATAAACTGGCCATATAGTCCAATATAGGAATATAGAACACATTCCTGATGAAAAAAAAAAAATGTTTATACACAACTGTTGCCTCGGGGTATGTTTTGTTTTGTTTTTATAAGATGGAGATAGATCTTTATGCATGCAGAAAACAAGAGGCCAGAACAGGAAATAGAAAGGAGATAAAGGTATTTAATTATTTTTACTATAACATTTACAGGAAAAGACAAGAGAAACTTGTATTTTGTTAGTGTGGTACTTAGCCTAAGTAAATTTTATGAAGATTGCTCATAAATATGTGTCTCTGCTGGGCATTCTTTTTAAGGAAAAATGTGAAAAACTGAAATTGTTTCCTATGATTTAGCTATGTTCACTAAAAGATTAGCAGAAACACAGAAAATAAAAAGTAATTTTGTCAACAGAGCACCTCAGAATTTAGACTGTTAAAACTAGCAGAGCAAAGCACCCTATCACTGTACAGTAAAATACTACTTTGTGCTCATCAGCTGTTATGCTCAATTTGTGGGAGGATTTCCAGACAGAATTCTTCAAATGAGGATCATGAATAAGGAAAAAAAAGGACATAACATTTTCTTTTTCCAGAAATGGAGGTAGCATTAGTTTTATTAAATTCTAGCTCAAATAATGCTTTTTAACATGTTGATCAAATGCATCATGAAAACCAAATATTACTTGCTTCATTTAATTTTATGAGGGTACAATGGGAAATTACATTCTCTCCAATCAGGGATTTTCTGAATGTATCCACTTCATTGGTCTCTTAACAACAAATGCAATTACATTTTACTCTAAAATAATCAAATACACTCTTCCTTGCTATAAAACCTGTTTTGCTTTGAATATACACACTTTGGTTGTTTTATCAACTCTTAAAGACATTATTATCTAGAAGTCATGGTCCTCATTTAGAAAAGTGTGGCATTTTCTGACTCTTTATTTGATTTACAGGGAGATCTAAAGGAAACTGAGTCATTGAGATTAATTTTAAATTTGTAATTATAACTCAATCCACAAGGCTAAGCAAAATGCATTTTTTAAACCTATTATTATTTCCTGTAAGCTTATGAAGGATTCACAATATTTTTAAACAACAATGTTTTGCCAAGGTGCTCTTGCCTCAGCCACAAGAAATAACTTTGAAAAATTTTGCAGGAATTAAATACAAAATGAAGTCAATATTTTTCCAATGGAATGTCAGGTTAAAACAACATCTCTTTTAATTTTGTTTCTCCTTAGGATAGTTCAGGTTGACATGACTTTAGCAAGACTTCAAAAATTTGCTTAATGTTTTAGGTACATCTTGTGCCTTTTCCATAGATAGGTCCTTAATTGCATTCTTTATTCCCTGTGAGAAGTTTCCCTCTCTTGTTCTTATTTAATGTGTTTTGGAGACCTTATATGTTTATCCTTTTTTTTAAAGAGGATAACTGTCCAGAGGGGTATCTTTTGGAAGTTGTTAAAGTTTTATCTGTAATATTTTTGGTGTTTGTTTTTCTTTTAAACTAACAAAGAGTGTCTTACTTTTAATTGTAAAGGCCTCATCACAGTGACCATCCAGATATATTTTACGTTCTTCCCCATAAATTAAGAATTAGCATTGTTTAAATGCTAGTCTAATTAAAGAATTATTTTCTTTTCCAGTTTTCTAATGTCTCAGAACCCTCTTTCAGAAAACCTGCTCTAACTGGATCCCAAACAGGGACAGCAAATGATCCAACAACCATTGGAAAAATAAAGAAGTGCTAAAGGCTTCAAGGTGAGAATGAGGTCTGTGAGGTCTGTGACAGACATCAGGTATCCTGGGGAAATAAAGAATTAATTATAAATCCATCACTTAAAAATAAATTCATTTGTATCCCATTTTTACTGGAAAGTGTGAACCAAACCCACAAATAAACCAGCTTTGAAACTTGCAACCCTAAATCTCAGCAGAAGGAAGACACAGCCCTGTTTGGGACATACACATTAACCATTGTGGATGCAGTGTTCCTATTAGAATGTATTATCACACAGTATCCACCTTTATCAATCCTGGCCTCAATTCAAATATGCCGTTAGATGCCTTACTAAGTGCTTCACTAAACTGAGCCTTTAATGCTATTTAAAACTAACTTAATATAGAAAAGAGCTATAGATTAACTGACACATCTATTGCCTTTTTTGTTTCAATCACTTGTATTTAAGTGCACTGCTCTCTGGGGAATACAAAACCTGGGGAGGGAGGTGGGCAGAGAAGCTGAATCTCAGCAAGTTATATTTGACCTGGAATTGAAAATTAAAAAATTCAAACACTAGACCATTCCAGACCTCAGGCTGCCTGATTCTTCCAGCCTCAAGTAATCTATTCAATAGTTAAGTCTTACTCCCCCGTTACTCCTTAATAGCGGTTGTGCCTTTTATTGAATTCCTCAGAGCAAATAATCTAAAACTGGCTTTGAACGACCATGTGGCTCCTGGAGTTGATTTGGAAATCCAGAAAACAAGACACGTACCAGCACTTGAGCAGCTGGCCACAAAATGACAGCCTCCAGGCAGCAACTCTGCGGGACAGGCAGCAGTGCCAGAACTCAGCTCTCTCTCATACCACCTGATGTCCTAACCATGAGACCCTCCTCTGTCCTTGTCAGTCACACTTTTCCCCTCTTGTGACAGTGAGAGATTTAGAGATGAGATGTTCTCAAAGTACAGCACGTGTACCATTAGTGGGATTCTGGCTACTTCAAAACAATAAATGAAGGCTGCCCACAGAGCCCACCACCTCCTTTGGAGCACCTGGGAAACTTGCAAGGAGCCACAAACAGCTGCCACGCTGCTGGCTCGCTGCAAGGGTACAAAACAGGGAACCCCCTTCCTCTAGGGATTTCCTAGGGGAAAGCACTAAGCATATGTTAAGTCCCAGAGGCTGCTGTGGCCATAAGTGCTGTTGCCCAAAAGAGGGGAGTTGCACACCATGGCAGGAACTCCTGGAAAGAAAAGGCTGCCCAGGACAGACAAATGTCTGTTACAGCTTTGTGCTAACAAACCATCTCAGTGAACCACCTCATTAACTACATATATCCCTGATACATCCTCTAAACACCATAATTTCATCACGGGAGTGTTTCCACAGGAGTGTGTCTTCCAGGAAAAAAAAGCAAACCAAAACATCAAAGTACAATACTTACCATTTATTAGATTTTGCACTAGCACATACATCCAAGAAAACAGAATTAAACATATGCAACCTTGATTTCAGCACTTTCCAGTTTTGGTGATGTGTCTTTGCCACCTTAACAAGTCTTTAAAGCGCACTGTGTATGCACAGTTTCCTCAGCTTTAAGGGAGGAAAAAAAGTAATCAAACAAGGGTAGATAAATTCCATTTTTTTGTGGCAGCCTATTAACAGCTGCACACCTGAGAGACAGACTAAGAGCATTAAGGCTCAATTCTGTTGCTTGAGTCAATCAAGAAGCCAAAAGCAGTATTTGAGTATCATCTTTTGCAGTGTTAGAAGAGAAAGAGGAACTCAGAAATCTTGTGTTTCAGGCAGTGCTTTGGGAAGCAGAAACCACCAAGCTCCCTATGCTTGTCCCTCACCTACTGCCATCTTGTCCTCATTACCAGTCTGGCAATGCTGTCCTTTTCTGTGTTCACAGCAAGTTTAGCCCTGTTTCTTCCCTATTTTGCTGCTTGCACTTGACATGTGAATCAGAACTGCAGCCCACCTTCATTCACCATCATCCTCTGCTCCGTGGAGCTTTGGAGTCTGCCAGAGGTGCGGACAAGCATGAGAAGGTCTACCTTATCCATGCATCACATCCTGTGGTTAAAATCGATGGGATACAATGGTTCATTCAAGAGAAGATGTGACAATACACAGTAGTATGCAAAATACCATCTTCAACTTCATTTCTTTTACCTTTAAAGAGGCTTAGGTGCCTTTATTTTTATCCTGTTTTCTGCCCCTCTCTGCCAATCAGAATACAATTTCACAATCAAGTAACTCCATATTCCCCAACACACAGGCTGGGGTTTTTTTGAGGCAGAACAAAAGAAATAACTTCTTCCAAGTGGTGCACAGTGCAATTCTGGAGTCAGGGCAATTAGGCCTAAAACCGACAAAAGAAAATGACTTCACATCCCAACTGAAGAGAGCAAATGGAACAAAATGTAATGCAAGAATGACACAGCTGAAAACAAAACAAAGACAAGCCATATTTCATAACAATGCAGATGTTAAGATATTGAAAATATTTTTAGCATGTACCAGGGAACACAAAAAGGAAAAAACCAATTGGGAATAACAGTCCAGATCTACATTGTTCCCCTATTTTTCGTGACGTTTACAATAGTGTGATTCCTCTGCACCTGCCATGAATTTAAATACTTTGCTGCAAAACAAGCTCTTCATTTTGCCAAAAAAAATAAATATCAACATGTTCACTATTTTAAAATGTACTCTACTGAATTTTACCTGAAGCAACCCATTCAACACTCCGCAGCTGGTTTTCTGCTTTCAGAGGCCTCAACTGTCTATCAATGAACCCCACCTTAGTCACAACCATTGTTGGACCTTTCATACCCCCACTCCATTTTTAGTTTTGAGTCCTAGTATGCTTGCACACTTAATTCCCAAAGACTCAAAGTAACACAACTCAAAGTGCATATCTTTTATTTTAAAGTCAATTTAGCACTGTAGGAATTGACCATGTATTCTCACTCTCTTGTTGTTATCCTTTTCCACTGCCCTCTCCTCTCAAAATTGCATTTATCTATAGCTGGGCAACCTACACATTCTTCAGCTGCTGAGAAAGGTAACTTCTCCTTTTATTTGCCTGTGATCTGCCCTTCTGCACACACATACAGATAAAATACAGAGTAAGAGGAAGACCCCCTACACCATGTCAGTACTGCTGTGGTCCCCAGCCATAGCAGATTATCTTGTGCCCTGCTCTGTCTCATTGTGGGGGTCATGTCACCTGAACATGTTCTGCATGATGGACCTCTGCTGTGCATCTCTTTGTCCATCCCAGCTCCCAGATCAGTTTCTGGCTTTGCAACTCTGCTCCCTTTCTCCAGAGGGTGAAAACAAAGCACAAATGCAGCTGATGTGGGGGTTCTGAATTCCCCCAACCATCAATTAAAAAAACAGTATGCTAGGTTAAGCAACTGAGGGGGACAGACCAAAGAGTCCCAGTTTTCTCAATATAACCTGATGCTCCAGTTTCTAACACTTCCTCAAGGACCAGTGTTCATGGCCACCTAACAAAGTGGACTAGCTGAGGAGCAAAGAGAAAAACTGCAGCCTCTCAAAGCTCTACACACAAAATGATGCCAAACAACGTGATATTATACCTCCTTCCTCAGCCCCACGTACATCTTGTGAGACCCCCAACAGCATCACCCTTCCTTTGCACATGGGGGCTCTGCACATCATAACACCACAAATTGCCATGAGCACACAGAGCCTGTGCACTTGCCTGGATGCTCCCTCGAAGCATCAAACTTTCTGGACATTTGACACACAACACAGTTTGTATCCTCACCTACCCTCCGGCATGGGAAGTCAACAGCCAGGAATGGGCAATTACAGCTTGTATAATTCACACCACTCAGTTAGCCCCCCAGCAACACTCACACCTAGGTAAGGAAGGGACCCACACAAACTGAATTATGCTGGTAGTGACAACCCAGGTGCAGCCAATAGGGTTTCCTCAAGAGCAATACATGGAGTGGCAACAGAGGGGCTTCAGGGAAAACAGTAGCACATAGCAGGGTGCCATCTCCAAGTCCACACTGTGCCATGAATAGCCACATACAGAACCCCCACACACCAGGAATACTTAGTGCCTGCCCAAGCTGGTCATTACTGCAACATGTAAGATGCTGAAAAAAAGGGGTTTAAGTGGACACAAAGTGCACGTGTGAAGGAAACTGAACAGCTCTGTGATGATCCTGACTTGTCAGTTGTCCGAAACAGATCAACAGTTCCAACTTTATCCATGGAAAAGCCAACATTTCTTCTCACATTGTCAGGAAAGTAACGCTGCTTGCTTCTTCTCCCAAATTTCTCAGACAGCAACACTAGGACTTCGAGGACACTGCACAGTTAAGAGTCTCCAGGACCTATTTACCTACAGTTGCCATCACCCATGACAGAGAGTCAGGGGAAGCCACACCAGACTACTGATATGAGAGAAGGAGCTTTGGAAGGCCTGGTTTAGTCTGCCTGTGTTTCGTTACAAACTACCAAAAGGTGGGTTCAGAAAGATCTGCTGAGATCAATTAGGAGGTGAAGGACTCAAGGAAGAGATGAATTACTGCTTTAATATAAGATAACATTGTATTTCCAAAATCATTTCAGTAAGCCAGGACTTTATAAGAGAGTTATTTTTCTTGTAAACAGCTCTGAGCAGGTTTTGAAAGGGTCTAGAATGGGGTTCTATAAATACAGAACATAACCCTGGTTTAATGCAAGGTGTTGGACACCATGGAGTTACTTCATCAGACAGCATCCCAAAATACAGCTTATGTATCAGATAGGAACAGAAGACATGAAATGCCAAGCAGGCAATTTAACTCTTTCCCCTCCCAGTGCCTGTACCTGCAGTCCAAATGTGTGACTACAGCTGGTCAGGATCACGTAAGAAAGCAGCAACAGCCTGTAGGAGTGTCCCCTAGCTTAGGAAGAGAAATAAAAATCTAACTTAGCAGAAAGACAGAAACAGTTCACAGAAGGGCAAGCTAGGAACAGGGGAGTTCCCAAAAAGTCTTAGAGTTTGTAGAAAAAAAAAAAAGTATTTTTTTTTCTAGATTTTCCCTACGTAAGAGGAAAGTACAGCTTGACTTCATAGCAAAGCATAATGATAAGCAAGCATACATGTACATGACTCATATTTAAATAATTAAAAAATTCAGGGAGTTAGAGAAGACACGGTTTAGGACTGTTTTCTTACTCTTAAGACTCACACAGTAAAATCAGGTCTAAAGGAGTGTTACAAGACTCAGACACCCTATATAAGCAGACATCTCCAGTCAGGCCTGGTATTTCCCCAGAATGCCAGCTGCAGACACAAATAACACACAGTGAAGACAAACTAATGTAAAGGCAAAGCCGTACTACCCTAAAAACACACAAAGCTGCTGCATATTTGAAACCTGGGACCATAACCTGGATAGCAGGCGCTCTCATGGAGGTGTTAGATCCCTGTAGAAATCACTTAATGTGTGCCTTGTGTTATGGAAGAGGAGGATTAGGGCAGTCCCCAGACACGCAGCAGAAATAAGCCTGCCAATCCTGCTTTTTCTTTGGATGGTGAGATCAACAGTGGAATACACAGACATGGGAACTGTATGCAGAAGGTGCTAAATAAAGTAGAGAAGAAACAGAAAAAGGCCCAGGTGATTTAACTGATAAAACCAGTGTCTTCACGTGAGACTTAAGGATTTAAGTCTGTATAAATTATCAGCGAGGATAACTGAAGAGAGCACCAGGCTAAGTGATGGATTCAGTGTCATCCCTTTGAGTTTTTGCAAGATCCTGAACACAGCAGAATCATCGCTGAGCACGCTGCTGTGTCCTTTGGCACGCAGAAGGTTTTAAAAGGCAGCATGAGGATCTTTCTGGCCTTGAGAACAAGATTCTGAGGGCTGTGCTAAAGCTGAAATCTAAAGACGGCATGAAATATCTTAAAAATATAATGAGTATCCTATTTAAAGGAAACCACTTTGAAAGACTAAGCATTAAGCATTTCCAAATGCCAGGTTAGCCTGACAGAAATTTTAAAAAATAATTTAATTTCTATGAAATATTTGCTGCTCATTTTCTAATTGGGGAAAATTCATGTGACTGTCAGTCTCACCTCCTACCAATTATGACCAAAATACTGCCTTTTACTTCCCATCAGTGACACACTGAGTACTGGCATTTTTATTTCAAAATTTGTATGTGAGGACAAAGTGAACATATTAGTAAAAGGTTGTGGTTAGTTAGGTAAACTCCCCGAGGTAAATTTAGTTATTTCCTGATGTCACAACTTAGTAAGACAGGAAAGTCGCCTGCCAATCTCTACCTTCTCGACACATGGCAACTCATTTCAAACCAAGAGGAGAAACAAAAAGCTCCCCTTTTGCAATAAAGTAATTAATCACTGTCTGCTAACTTTCTTCCCTGCTTTTGTGCTGCTTTTTAAAGGAATTCCCCACATTCTTCTTCTAAACTCAGATTTTAGGTACAGCATTAAGCAAATTATTAACATCAAATACACAATTTAATTCTATGCCCCACAAGGCTGTGGTTCTCAGCACATCCTCACATACTTCTGCCACCCTCAATTCCCTCCCAGTAGAAAATGAAAGCCTAAAAAAAGAAAATGAAAATACATGTGGAAATATGATGGGGGGAAAAAATGTAAAATAACAGCAAGGTCAAGAAGTGCAAGTATTAAACCCACACACATTAAAAACTGAGAAATGCAATTTAATCAATCACTCAGCATTGGGTTTCTACTTGAATTACATGAGATGCAAGTGACAGAAGTATTACAAATGTGAATTTAGCTTTAAAATACAGAAATTTATAGATTTGAGGCAAACTTTCTGAATGAAATTAAACAGCGAACATGATGTGAAAGAGAAAATAATGAACTAAGAGAAGGCAAGAGAGTGAACAGCAAAGGCTTCATCTGTTGTCTAGTGCCTTTCTTATTCTACAAAAGGATACTTGAGAGCAGAGATGCCATTTACTTCTAAAAGTCTCAAAATCTAGACATTGTGAAGCATCATGTATATCCTTAGCAGCAAACAATAACTGCTGATTTAATATCAGACCTCATGCAACCACACAAAGGGATAAGGAGTAAGGCCTCCAAAGTCTCAAAGGTAACTTTGTCTCCATAGAGGTCTCAGATTTTTTCAGAACAGGAACAAAGACAGGGACATACTACAATAAATTAAGTTCTTCACTTGGCATTAATTCATTAGTGATAACTTTGTCACATCACCACACGGTATTTTAACTGCATACCAGTTTCAAAAATCTCTTAAATTCAGGCAGGATGAAAATACAGTTTTCTACATGGCAAAACAGGACAGGGTTTTTAGAACTATGATGAAAATTAATAATACATGATAAAGCAAATGATACCAGCCACCAAGTATTTGCAGTACGATCACAAGAAAGACACCCCGAGAAAAGTCCCAGCTAAACTCTTCGGATTCTCTACTTTCCAACACTCACTGAAAATGGAAACACAACTCAAGCACTGAAACACTCACAGGGTACATTTTATACCAAGTATACACACTTTAAGCCAACATAAACACCCAGGCCGTGTAACCTAACAAAAAGGTGCTATTGTGAATCATTCATCTTATTTCTCCTTTCCCAACACACCCAAGCTCCCATGGGCAGGGAAATCCAGCTCTTCATTAGCAACCATCAAATCAAGACTTGCTGCGGCTACAGGAGCCAGTGGCTTTCTCTGGAGGGCAATTCAGAGAAAAAGTCTGACTTGGAAACTCAGAATTGCCCTGGAAAGCCCAGTCACTTTCCATCAACCAGGGAGGAAACACAGTCAGTGATCCCACTAGACTAAAAACAGCCTTCATGAATGCCCCAAAGTCATCAAAGCTGATGCCCTTCAACTAATGCTCCAGCAGAAAAAAATGCTACCTAAAAGAGGGGGGGAAAGTCTTGCCTGACAAAGTGGGAGCATAAAATGGATTCACCAGAGTGGGAGGAAAAGGGTGATAATAACTAACATTTTAGTAAAACCAGTTTGAGAGAGATTAACATTCAGTGTAAAAAAAAAGAAAAAGAAAGATCACAGTAAAGTGACTGCCTTGGAAGAGGGAAAACGTGATAGATTTTCAAGGTGCCATGCAGGCCACATGTCTTTATCAGCAGAGCTGGTGGAAAACCTAGGTGACTAAATGGTAACTGCAATCAGCTTGTAAAATAAGAGGAGAGAAGCTTCTTCGTAAGGGTCTTAGACTAAAACAGGCTGGACATGTAAACGGTGAAAGGACCTGTGAGATAACAAAAACATCTATGAACTTTAATAGCAAGGCAGCAGAATTTCTTTCCTCACATAACAGAGAAAACACCCAACTGACACTCAAGGAAAGTCCTGTTTCAGAAATGTTTGGTCTAAAAGACAAAAAAGTATCAACTTCTGATACACTTCTGCACAATACAGCACATTTGAGGATTGAAGATCCATAAAATTTTCTCCATAAAATATTCCCTAGTGCAAATATGGGCAATGAGATGGGCATATTTTGACAGAGCTTGACCACTGAAGATTAATAGGAAAAACACCCTTAGCTATCAGGTAGCAGGAAAAATTCAGATACAAAAGCCGAATCATATGAAAAGATACATTTGACAAAATGATTGTTAAATGGACCTTTTTTAATAATATCTGTTTAGATATTCAGTCATTAATGTCTTTCTCCTGGCTTAAATTTTTGTTCTGTTTTTTATTCCCTAAACCTTTTGGTAAATTTTTGTCATAACCTCTGACTACAAAGAACTTGATGGACATGAAGTTCAGGCACACATTCTTTTCCACTGAACAACTTAACCTCTACTGCCAGATACAAAATTCTTACCTGAGTGCCACTGCTCTCCAAGGTACTTAATGTCTGTGCTTTTTTTAACAGCTACATATTTTTCTTTCTAAGACTTCATTCTTAACACCACACCACTCCCCAAAAGCCTTGCAGCCAAGTTTGATTTAATTCTTGCTACCTGAGAATTTTCCACTTTCCCAGCTTTATACTATCCACATGTTTGATCAGCTTTTTGCTACATTCCAAGACATTATTTAATTAATGAGAAGTAAGACAAAAGGAAATTTCCGTGGGACAAAACTTTCTTCCAGCTTGAATCATTAAAAGGAAATAAAGTAATTGTTGAACCGGTCATAAATCATAAATTTCAGTAAGTAATCCATCTAGCTTCAAATTCTTATGAGCTTTTTAAGTTTTGCTGAATCAAAGGACTTATATCAGACTTATTGGAATGACTCCTACCTTCTGAAGGTTTCAAAACTCATTACAAGCACTACTATCACTCTCCTCCAGGCCCCAGCCCCACAAATACAAAGCAATTCTTTTTTAGGTTGAAATTTTCTAGGTCTGTCTACAGGGAGGGGAGGAGGGAAAGTGTTTCTTTTCAGACTTCATGAAATAAAAGAGTCACCAGAAATTCATAGAATCATTTAGGCTGATAAAGACCTTTAAGGTATCAAGTCCAATGTTAACCTAAGACTGCCAAGTTCACCACTAAACAATGTCCCCAAGTGCCATGTCTACACAACTAGATATCCTCAGGGATGGTGACTCCACCGCCTCCTGGGCAGCCTGTTCCTATGTCTGACCACCCTTTCCATTATTTTTTTTCTCCCTAATATCCAACCTAAACCTCCCCTGGTGCAACTTCGTACCATTTCCTCTTGTTCTAGTGCTTGTTACTGGGGAAAACAGACAGACCCCAACCTGGCTACAACCTCCTTCAGGCAGTTTTAGAGAGCAATAAAGTCCTCTGCTAAGCATTGTTTTCCTTGGGAGTTAAAAGTTACGAAACACAAGGCTGATGAAGAAGAATGAGGAACAGCTACTATGTCCAGATGTTGTAGCTCCCTGAAATTCCATCTTGCTGACACTGGCCCAAACTCTAGAGGAAATAAAAGGCTCCCGTATATGCACGACTGCTCCTACCTGATACAGCAGATTGATCCCCAAAGCAAAGCCAGAGCCCTGCTGTAGATAGGTGGGCTCCTTTTCTAGGCAGCAGGAATAACTGGGTCTCAGAAAGACAAACCAGAGTGCCCAGTCAAAGTTGGAAACAACTCAGACCTAACCAGCTGCAGTCACTGATCTTAAATCCTGCCTTAGCTTGCTCCAGCTGCCACCCAGAACCTGGAATCATCTCCCAGGGTCAGGCACCTGCACTCATTCCTTCAGCAGATGAGTGGGGCTCTTTCCAACTGGTCTGAAGGGAAGGATGGGGGAGTAGCTCGGGTACCTCCCTGGCAATTCTGTTAGTGCAGCACAGCCAGTCCAGTCCCACATCTCCAAAGATGCCAACCTTACCCTCAGTTTAGCAGTTCTGCAGGAAAAGCAGCCTTGCCTTTCACTCACTGCAAACAGCTGGACCACAGAAAGTGAGAGCAAGTGGACTGGCACTAACTCGGAGAAATCAAGAGATTCTTGCATCTTGTTCTTGGGATTTTTCCAACCAGAACATTGGCTCAGACACTTTAAACCAAGCATACAACAGAGTTTGAGCTACTTATGGTACAGTCTTAGCAATCATGACCCATTCAACAGAACCCAGGTGTTGAAAAGCACCTTCACCACAGTCAACCAAAACTTGCACCTTTAGGGATTCCAAATTTAACAGGCAAATGCCAACACTGGCAAGCATTTGAGATAACACAGTTAAAGAAATTGCCAGTACTGGCTTGGTGTCTGTAACAGACCATATAAATGTTTATCTGGTGAGGCAAAATAGGTTAAACTGCACAACCCTCACAAGGCACTTCGCCTCAGAAAATTGACACAGCACACCACTGCTTAGTGTAGCCCAATCTAAACCAAAAACTTCTTTAAACTTCATAAAATTACCCAATTTGGGTCAATGGAGATAAAATTGGTTATATCTATATATTTAATAATTATATGTATGTATTTAATATGCTGTTGTTTAGTGTTCACTCCAATTAGAAATGATTTGTGCATGATGTAAAGGAAACCAGGGAGACAATGTTTACAAGTTCCAGGAAACACAAATCAAAATTTAATTAAAAAAAAAAAAAAAAGCTATAAAATGTGTGTAATTGGGTGATGATTTTATGAGTAAAGGTAAAACTGTTGAGAAGCAAAGAAAAAAAAAACCAACAGAAAGACAAAACCAGAAAAGAAGGCATATCTAAAAGGAGAAAAAGCAAGCTGGCGACAGTTTCAGACTCTGAAATTACAGGACTTGCAATTTCTTTGCATTCTCAGGAGCCAGCAGGATGCCAGGCTCTAGCAGGTGATGTCAGAAGTGCGTCTGTCCCTCACCGCTGGGCTCAACAGAGACCTGATAAGCAGTTTTCTGGTTTGCTTGGGGTTCTGGATCCCATTTTATCAAAGGTTTCATAAGAATTTACAACTTGCTTTGTGAGCAACACAGGCTTCATATAATCTGAGTCAAGGACAGCACGTGACTTTCATTTTGACTTCAGAATTATTATTATTTTCATTATAGAGTGCACAACCACTTCAATCATCAGGAACACTAAGAACCATATAGATAAAAACTAACAAGTAGAATCAACTGCTTGTAAGGCATGAGAGAATAATTACAGAGCCTGCCACCCTCCCCAAAGCAAAAAGAAAAATACACCAAGTCCAGCTGATATAAAAAAGGAAAAAAAAAAAAGATATATATGTAGGAGCCTCATAATACTGAAATATGCAACCTGTCTTCTCAGAGGATTTTACATTAGAAAAGTGTAAGTAAAATGGTTTCCAAACAACTGAGTTCATTCAATTAAAAAAATGTACAGCAGAGTCTACTTCCTGAGATAACACTGAAATAAATATTGCTTGAGAAGTATGCCATGGCTGGTGCACCCTCCGATCTATATAAGACTATGTACTATGCTTTAAAGTATGGTTTTAAACAGATGTGAAAGTGCAATCCTCTGAGTATGTTACTAGTGAGGTTCAGTTCCATAGTGCCTGGTAACAAATTACTTTTATAGAAAAATCAAACCTTACTGTCATCTGTGCTGACCCAAATCTCCTTTAATGTCAGACGTCCAGTGGTCACCTTCACTGCCTCACTACATTAATTACAAAATAAAGAGAAAAACAAGATTTTTCCTACACTTTTTTTTTCTTTTGGTGTAATATTCCATAATAGAAAATTAAAATGAAGAAATTACTCTTAGAAGTCTGTTTTGCTATTGTTGAACAAATAGGAAAACTGAAGAGCATTCAAGGAAATCATCAAAATAACTAATGAGCTAATGACAGGACTGATTATTTTCCCATTCTTGAGAGAGAAAAGTGTCTTGGGGAGTGTTTGTTGGGGTACATAATTAACTCCTTCCTTCAAACAGGCTCCATTGCCTAACTTTTGTCATTAAAAAAATTCTGCATGATCTTTTTGTGTGATTCTTATTTTTATTTCAGAAAAATAGTTGATTTTGCTTTTTTTCCCCTTTAACAGAAAATATTTTAATCTCACGTTTTTAATACAGCTCTTGGCTTTGTCAGGCAACTATAAAAAGCTTTGTGGGACAACATAACTTTAAGTAGTATGAGACAAGCATTCCTTCATGAAGCCTTTACAAATGGGTTTAGCTAGTATTGTCTTCCTATGTATTTTTATCTTAGTAACACCAGGAAAAAAAAGTGACCTACTAAAATCTCTACAAAATTCAGATCTGATGGTAACATATGGAATAGGTATCTTCAAAAGCCAGCTCTGACTTAGGGAGGCCAGTCTGCTTTGTCTCCTTTGTCATTCTGCAGCCAGTGTGGACAGGGAAAGCCTCCTCTAGAGGGTAATTCAGAGCAGAAACCACGTTTGGGTGCTCCTTATCACCCCCTGAGGAAGCTGATTCATTGTACCGACCACAGGAACCCAAGGACACTAATTTTCCTGGGTTAGTTAACCTTCGTGTACGGTGCCACATCCATTCCTGTAACTCCTTATAGGGTGCAGCACTGTGCTTGCCCTGATTCTGTATCTCAGAGTTGGCTGCGTTCACACAAGCTCATAAGATTTACCACCGAGAGACATTTCTCTCATTTCATCCATTACTGGGTTGGAGGACTACATAATCCTCGTTTAGTAACTTCTACATACTTTTAGTATTTAAATGCAATTTTCACATCTAACAGCAAGTCATCCTTTATTCTTAACAACCTGTTTTTTCCAAGTCCTTATTGAGTTCAAGTCTAATATAGCTGTCCTTGTATACTTGGACAAGGAATGAACCTAGGTGTAATCTCACCATATTTATAGGAAAAGAAATTTCATCTTCCATGTTCACGACTCAATACTGTATTTTTCATTTTATTATACAGGCAAGCATTTCATTATATGAGTAAGCCTGTCCCCAACTTTTGCAGTTTATTTTTACATGTAGGTTTTTAATTCAGTCCACCTGAAGGTAAACTGCAAGGGATAACAAATGCCCAACTTACTTTGAGCAAGGACAGAAGTAAAGCTGACTACTGACATCTCAGAACAAAGAATCTTAACTCCCTTGTATAGACACTGAACTTCACATATCATTGAATCATAGAATCATGAAGGTTGAAAAAGACTTCCAAGATTATTGAGTTCAAATCTTTGACTAATCATCACCTAAACAATCAACTAAAGAATAGCACTAAAATATAGTTTACTAAGACCTGGTACAATCTTCAAATAAAACTGAATTTTTTTTTCCTTTAGGAAGTTAATAGGCCCAATAAAATTAAAAAAAAAATCCATCCTTCAACATATTTTCTTCACTAGTATTTGTTATGCATCTGGAGTAGCATATGGTCAGCATTTTCTTTAGGGGACTGAGATTTCTCTTCATTTTACATACTAACAGCCATATTCTGTCAAACCAGAGATGAATCTATCCCCATGTTGTGTCTTTAGCAAAGACTAAGAGAGCAGAGGTCTGGGGAAGAGCATTAGGACAGGAAAAGCTTGCAGAGATGCACTTCAGCATCTCTCTGTAGCCTCCAGGGATGGGGCTTTGTGTTCTTCTAAGCAAGAGTTGATGCTTTTGCACTGGATATTCACACCCAGATAACCCTTCAGCATGTACAGTGGCTCACAGCTAAACTATGCACTATGAGAAACATACAACCTTTTACTTGCTCTGAATCTGTCACTTGATAATTTTATTTGATCCCCTCTGGGTCTTGTACTACAAGAGACACTTAATGACCATTCCCTGTTCATTTTTTCCATTACACTTCTGTATAGACTTTTATCATTTTCATCTTTAGCCATGCTGAAGATTCTCAGTCTATTTAATTGCTCTTTATCGTCACTGCCACCCACTTCTAGTTCTGTTATCTCTACTTTTACCTTACCCTTCTTTAAACACAGGGAGCAGAACTGCAGCCAGAGGTCAAGACAAAAGCACAGGCAGTTTATAGACTGGCATAGCAGATTTCTGTTCTGTGAGTCATTCTTCCATATTTATTTTTTTTTTCTTTGACCAGTCCTAAATACTTGATCAATACTTGGATTTACCATGATAAACTCTCTACAGCACTGCTTCCTTCAGTGCTAATAGTTCACAGGCTCAATAATAGCAGGATTGTTCTCCCCTACATGCATTACTTCATAGTATCAGCAGCAAGCCTCATCCCTAGTTACTAAGCATCACAAGATCCCTCTTTGGTTCTTCATAATTAGCTTTCATTTATGCTACCCTCATTAACTTAGAATCATTCTGCACTCTCTTCCAGATCACCAGTGCACACGCTGACTGGTGTTAAACTTAGCACAGATCCATGAGCAACTCTACTGGTGACGTCCATCCCCTCTGTGAAAACAGGTCATTTATTCATCTTTTAGCCAACTATCAGTCCATGAAAAAAAATTCCTCTTATGTCAGAGCAGTTTCATTTTGCTCAGCACCTTGTATGAGTAGTTCTCACAAGACTCTGAAACCCAAGTGCACTGCATCAGCGAGATCAGTTACTCACAACCTCAACAGTGTCTTCAAAGAACTCTACTAGACCTGTGAGACTGTTCTGACTCTTTCCTGGTATACCAAATTGTCCACGAATGCTTTAGCTTTCTTCTTCACTGTATTTACCAGAAAATTGGCTGATATCAATGCCAGTCATACTCTTTCCCAGAGACTTTCTGCAAGCCTTTTTAAAAACTTGAATCAACGTTGGCATCCTCAACTTCACTGCTACCATGAACATGAGTATCCCATACAGTTTTAGCTACAGGTGCAATCTTCTTTGAGTTCTTTTGGATCTTAGTTATCTATGGGACCAGTGGCCTTCCCATTTCTGATATTATTGAAAGGGTACTTACGACAAGTTTCTCTGCCTTTTACAAATCAGAGATTAGGCTTTAACTTGTTTTACTGCGTAATTTATGTTTAATTTGCGTTTTCCTTTTTTTTTTTAAATTTTTGGAAAATACTTTTCTATTCCTTGCATCCTGCTCAACCATACTAATTATTCTTTCAAACTATTTAGAGGGTCAAAGAAGTGGTCTTTAGGGGATATGCATTTATTCTGAGTCTCTCCACAACAGCTGCAAGCCTTTTATTCTTGACTGTTCCTCTTACCAAGCTCTCCATAGAAACCCTACATGTCCTGCTAGCTACTTTCTCTGTGGTAGACCTATACTGTCTACAAGTCACTAGAATTAAGCATTCAGTCCCTCCACTTCAGCTTCCAGTCTTCTAAGATTTACATAAAAACTCGTTTGAGTCTGACTGTCCATTCTTCTGTGCTTCTGTCTAAACAGGGTGTAATTTTTCAGGCAGTTCTTCACTGTTTTCTATACGACCTTCATCAACTTTGGTCCTATGCACTTCAACCCCAGAGACTGTGTCATCTTGACCTGTGTGCCCTTTCTGCCTGTCCTCATGCAGGGTATTGGAATTACTCTGCAGACTGATCCAGAAGAGGTCCTTATTCTTAACTTTCTATCCAGCAACTCAGATATTGCTTCCAGAACTACTTTGGAAGCCTTTATGTCACCAGCACTAAAAGACAATCTAGATTCTTTTTGTTGTAATCCACCTTGGCATGTAGTTGGAAGGCTCCCTTCCAGCACCATAAATCCAGTTAGTTGCACTCCATCTAGCATCTCCACCATGGCAGGAGATGTACCCTCTATCATCTAGAATCAACACAATGGAACAGCATGCCTAGAGCAAAAGGATACTTGGTCATCACCTGAGAACAAGTTTTCATCAACAGGATGTAATTTCAAGGTCATTTCTCCTTTACAGGTTTGACGTCCTCCTCCATCAGAACTTCTCATGGAAGCCCTGTGGGAGCCTCCCTAGATACAGCAGTGGGAATACCTGCCTGGGGGTTCACATTACACATTTGCTAATTAAGGATAATTTCCTTACACTTACACTTCACATGTTGTGCCTTTCACAAGACTTCAGTTCTATTAATCTGCCGTGAGCATCTTGCAATGTCATAACTATCCCTTTGGTTTAACAGCTGCATTAATACTGTTGGGTGTAAGTAAGTGCAGCTCTAACCAGAGATCTGTTATCAACCTACAGGCCTGAGAAGCCAAAGTGTCTAAGCTAAATGGCCTCAAACACACTCCTTGTATTTTGGAATTACTGTTAGTGTATTCCATCTGAAATTTTCACTTCGTGTGTCTCCCTCCAGAGACTTTAATTCAGACTATGCTCATCCTCCTCACAGACACTGGCTTCCTAGTGGTTTTCTAAAAATCTAAAACCACACTAGTGGTTTTCTAAATATCTGCCTTTAATACTGGACTGATTGGTGCCTGTGACAGCTTAAAGTATTTATTTATTTTGTGAAATTTTAATAATTCCTCTGCCTTCTATTCAGCATCTTTGATCCACTGGCCTAGAGTTTTTCAAGACAATCCTATACAAGTACAACGGAGTGAGAAAGTTTAATTTTTCTTGTGTAACACCCTGGTATCATCAACAGACATTTCCCACAACTGCAGGGCAATCATGCTTTATAATCTAACAGATTACAGCCACTTTATGATAGCATGAAATGACTGATTGTGCAAGCCCTTAAACACTGTTTAGGGAACAGAACACAACCAGCCACAACGTTTAGTTCAAAACAGAAGCACAGAACAGTTTTCCAAGATGCACCCTCTGTTGTTAATGGGAGCTGTACTTACATCCTTCACCAAATCAAAGAGGATTCTACATAACCAAAACTTACTGATTCAAAATGGGACCTCACACTATTAGATTCCAAATTTAGATTTCTTACTATGAATTCTACTTTCAGTTACGTCTGCTATATTTTATTAGTTATGATGTACACAACTTTTGACACAAAAGAAGCCTTGAGTGTTTCCCCCCACATACACACACTGTCACTGCTGTATCTACAGGCAAGGTGATTAAAAATCTGCATTTTATTGTAAGGGATAAATTGTACTATGCAGTAAAGAGAAATTCAGTACTAACTGATTAATAAAACAGGCCTGATTTTCAGTTGATAGGAAGTGGTTCTAGTTCCATTTCCACCATCAAATCTAATTTAAAGTAACCCACTGTAGTGCAAATACATTAGATACTTAGTAATCTCCTGTAATGGCAGGGAAATTCATCACAAATTGCTGAATGTTATGAATCATCTTGTGAACACATAACTGCTATAGAGTGAAAAAGGCACTTTAAGAAGTAGTTTCATTCATTTATGTCAATACTTCATAATTAGCACAGAGAAGTGTCTGTAAATTGAACTCTTGAGCATCACATTGCTTAGTTACAATTTTTTGTATTTAATATTTTGAACACTTGATGTAATGGAAGACCCCATTAAAATTTTGTACCAATGACAAATGACATTTTCATTTTCTGTTCTAAATGTGTTAGCACAAGCTAATGAACTCAACAATGTTCAACAAAGCCATAAGCATATGCTGATCTGTGCTACATAAACAGCTCAGCTGACTTTATTAATATAAGTTTTTAAGGGATCCTGAATTGTGTTGCTAAATAACATGCAATAATAAAAGAACTACTGATCTGTATTGAAATTCTGCCCACGCAGAAGTAACAAGTGACAAGAACAACATGACAGCCAGGCAAAGGTGCTTAGAAGACCTTGCTGCTGCCCAACAGCCTGAAGACTATTTAGCCACCTTTTTTAACTTAAGAATTGTGAAAGCTTTTCAGTGTATTCTATCCAAGGCACACAGAATTTTGAAAGCATTATGATGGCACCCAAAAGCCCCCATCAGAGATCAGGGTCTTACTATCTCCCAACAGAGATACAGCTTACCTACAGAGAGCTTACAGTTTCAGGGCTTGAGTGCCCACAAAACCATACCTGAACTATGGATTCCTGGTTGGTTTTTGAGCACTGTGTAGAAATAATTCATCAGTTTTATTTGGATTCCATAATCTCAAGATGCCAAAATACTGTAATTTAATTTAACAATTTATTGGTGTCAGCTGATTGCTTATACCTCAGGGATGTATAGTCTTAGCCCATTCTAACAGCAACATAAATCATTCTTTCTGCAACTTACTTCGCCAGTGGGATTAACTAAAACTGTGCCCAAGGCCAGTTACTGCAGGGTAGCTGACACAAGGTGACCTGGTCATCTGTGTGCATTTGCAGTATAACCACATCTCACAGGAGCAATTTAAAGGTTTAGCTAAGAAGCCCTCTTAGACTAGAATAGGAACAGCCAAAAGCAAGAGTATAAATATATTCATGATCACAGCGTTAATTCCACTTTGACGTTTCTTACCAGGGTAACTTCCCACTCATCAGTTCTAAAAAATCCTCAAGCTCCAGCTCTGAGTTTTTCCTCACCCCCTATGGCTTCCCAGGAACCCTGGAATCCAGACCTATGGACTGATTTCTATGGGCTGTGCACACCAATGTAAACATACAAGAAAAGCTTTGCTTTGCTCTAATGTTGCTAATTAATTACTAAATAATTATTAAGGTAATCTAGTATTTCCCTTTGCTTTGAAATAAGAGAACTAATCATGAGCTCTTATTACATACTGCTTATTTTTATTTCTTAATTGGAAACAGCATTGTCCTTTTTTTTTTTTAATTTTACAATATTTAACCCTTAAAAAGACATACAGATCACCATGGGACAGTTATTTGAAACATCTTCTTAATTTTGTAATTCTCCTCGTGCTTTCAATTCTTCAGTGCTCAGTAAAAAAACAGTAAGACATCCAAAACGTCCAGACATGCAAACCTTTCCACTGCATCTAAAGTTTTTGCTTTTCAAGGATATTCAGGCACGTGACTGCTTCTAAATTTATCAATATGAAATTTATTTATTTATTTATTTAAAGGAGGAAAAAAAAGCCTCAAAACTCCATACAATTTAGTGCTCCAATTCCTTATAGTTACAATGAAGCATAAAAAAGTAGGAAATCCCCACCTCTCCTTGCACACTGCCTTCAAAGTATTTCTTCTCCTTTTAGTAATCAAATATAGATTTTTCCATGACATTTTGATTAGGCTCTTACTGTGAATACATTAAGTGATAATTGGTCCAAAAATACCTATTGAGCCAGGAATATCAGAACACAGTAAATACTGGGAGCACCATAGGCAGTTGTATGAATCACTTCACATACCTGTGGTTTTCCAGGTTCCTGTGCTTAGTCATGAGTACACTCTTCATATTCTTGCACACAGAATACAATTTCTGCCAGTTTTTGTTCTTGGCTTCTACACTGCCACCTGTAGTCATATAAGAGAAATTAGCCATATTTTATGCTGCAAATCCTATTAGCACAATGTTTCAGCTCACTTGTTTTTCTATACAAACATTCCAAAGCATCCCCCTTTGTAAGATGTGTGTTAAGCTATTCTAACCGAGTTATTTATATTTTTCTCTTTAACGTGTTTGAGAAAGAAAGAAAAAAAACCAAAAACAAACAAACAAGCAAACAATCCCGACTCAATTTAAACCCAGAGGGCATTTAAAACTCTCAAAGACAGATACAGGCTTTAGAGATTTTTATGTTATCCTTGTTCCTTAGTGGACAGATCATAACCTTGACAGAGCAAGGTGACTTATGAAGTGGCAATGTGGAAACATCCACACTTAATTACTTGGTAAATACAAATAACCTGACGGTGTTCTAGCTGAAAAAATTAGCATAGTTTCACAGAAACAATTTCCACGCTCAGCTTAGTTACCTTATGTAGGTTATAAAGAAATGTATACAATTTTAAAAATCGCTAGTATTTGGAAGATATAGAATTAGAAGTGATGAACTTTTCTATAGAATGAAAACCACTCGATTTATTCCAGGCTTACTGCACTTTCAGCATCATGCCACAGATTCTGACAAATTAACCATTTGCATCAAAATAAGACCTAAGCACACAGTATCCAGAGCCGTCACGTTAATCCTGTCCTGAAAACATGAGAAAACAGAAAATTCAAGCCTTCCCGGAAAAACCAAAGCTTCCTGGCGTTCAGAACCGGGGTTTCACCGAATAGCGAAGTTTCGGAGCACAAGCTCCGGGGGGGAACACTGGCTTTTGCACGCACATGCTTTTTCCTTTCTTCCAGTTAAAGAACTGCTCATGCCACCCCTGGAAGCAGGCGCCCGAGTGTTCCCAGTACGTGTCCCTTGGGAAGAACGCTCCCAAGTCGCCAGCGGGGAGCACCAAACTCGTGTCCCCATCGCCCCGGCGGGCGCACGGGCGGCCGCGGCACCCGCACCCTGCGCTCCCCTTCGGCAATCGCAGCCCCGACCGCAAATCTCACACTGGAACAGAAACCGAAATCAAACGCGATTTCCGAAGCACAAGTTGGTCTTAACAGCGCAAAAATAAAATACTGCCAAGTAAATAGAAATTGCCAAGCGCCGGCGAGGCTGCCCGCGTCCCGAAGCGCACGCATCCAGGTAACCCTCTCTCCGCCTTTCACCACGGCGCCGCCACCTCCGGCCACCCCCGGCCGGGAAGGGGCTCCCCCGAGACCCCCCGCACCATCCCAGCGCTGCTCAGGTGCGCCGGGCACCGCCCCGCCACCGCTGTCCGGGGGCACCCATCGCCGCCGCCTCCCGCACCGCAGCCGCCCCGCGGAGCCCCGCACCGCAGCCCC
>VXBX01006395.1:406916-426987 GCA_013400415.1 Scytalopus superciliaris
CGGGGAAAGGGGGCGGCGGCCGAGCCCCCGCGGGCCGCGCTGCTGCACCGCGGCCGCGTCCCACCTGTGCGCGCAGGGATGCTCGCCAAGCCTCCGGCGGGGAGGCGGCTGCCAGGCGGCTTGAGGAGCTCCCAATGCCTCCCCTGCTCTGACGCCCAAGCGAACGGGGAGTCTTGGCCGCTACAAATAATTTACGTGCTCAGGAACGTGCTGGAAGCCCAGTTGTTGATGGGTCTCTGACAGCTGGCGATGTCCTAGCTGGAGGCGGTCGGCTCTTAAAAATTTGTTTTGCGATGCTTGAAAAATTTCGAGAAGAGCATCAGGTAAATACATACAAGTGTAGGAAAATGCCTGTATTGTAACTAAAACTGCAGCTAAACTTGAGGTCCTCTCACACTGATGGAAGAACAGCCCATCCCTCATGTACACTTCTCACATTCTCCCTCTTTTGCCTGATATATTTACATCTTGAAAACATATGTTTAAATTATCGAGTTTGTATATTTTTGTTCGAATGGATGATATTGATATTAAAAGTATGCACAAGCACAATCCAATAGTCTAACTGGCTTAAAAGAGGTTTGGGAGGAGTTGAATGCATTGATACAGCGTCATACCAACTGATAAAATTTTCAAATTTGTACAGTAAAAATGCATTATATTCACTCTATTCACAGCAATAGATCCCACTTCATTAAAGGCAATGTTTACCTTTCCCAGATGTTTTATTCTCATTCTGTATTTTGGGACCCAACCTTTTCAAGGTAAGCCAGAAATCCATACAGTCATGTTACAAACTGTGATATCACACTGTAGTCTAGTCATATTAAAATTTAAGCTACAAAAATAAAATGGCTTGTCTTTGTTTAGTCTTCTGCAGAATTAAGGCTATTTTCAGTTCCTCTTCTTACATCTCATAAGTGAGACACCAGACTACCTGAATATTTAATGAGTAGCAAGCCAGAAATCTGTAGAAGTATCAAGTATAACACACAGTTTTTAATAGCAACGGAGACAGGTACTTCTGAAAGAAGTTTGAACAATTTTATTTTACAAAATTAATAAACAGCAATTATGTATAAGCACATCTGCAGCTATTTGTAATGCAAAAATATCAAAATCAAATAAAGCTTACACACAAAAAAAAAAGATGCATAAATGAACCCGTAGTGATGAGGATAAAAATTGATACAGGAATTTAGAAAAAGCTTTTTGACTCTACTCCAACCAAGAGAAAGGTTCTGGTCTTTCACTTCAAAACCTAACAACCTAGTGGCACACTGCTGCAATAATTCAGGAGACAATGTGAACATTGAAAATTTGTGTGCCGTAACTGTACTTATAAAAGGTACTTTTTAAACATACAGAACAAGCTTTTACAGCTGATAAGTTATAAAGAATATTTTATCTCTAGACTGAATGTTTATCCTCTTTGGGCTTACAGTACTTGAGATATATTAAAAAGTGTTTGGTTTTCCAGTTTTACCCCCTCAACTAAATTTTGATTAAATGTAACTAGCAGATATCAAGAATTATCAACCAATAAATATCACACTAAAATTCCATGATTACCTACAGCGAGGTCTGCCAATGACTTCAAGGACTGGCTTGTCTGACTGTGTCTCTTCATATAGTACATCAGCAAGAGAAACCACTGACATGCCTGCAGTCTAGACTAGAAGAATTCATTTTTCACTAAACCCTCCACAAATGTATTGTTTGCCTACAGGTGTCTTTCCTGTAACTGTTAAAAATGTATTAAATTCTAGCAGAAAGTTCTTGTCTTTTTCACTGAAGCATGTCCACTGCACAGCCTGTTCCCTTTAGAAAAAAAAGTCATTGCTCCTTTCAGGTCTTATACAACGCTGCTATTAAATCTGGCCCGTCACAGTAGAAATGCTCTCTTAATTCTGATTTTCAAACCAAGAAAACCATCATTTGGTCCCTTCACAATGACTGTTAATCAGACAGTATCATATCAGCCTTGAGTGTTTGCGATGCAGAAGATTAGATCGGTCACCCACAGACTCTTTCTTTCCCCTCCTCTCCTCTTTCCCACCCACCTCCCAGACAGTTCTGCCTTTTCTTCTTCAGCAATTCAGGTTTGGAAGAATAAATTCCACTGTAACTATGATTCAGAAACAAACTGAAAGCCTAGTAAAATATTGTTCTCCCAAATCTGACAGGAAAACTAATAGGATGGAAACATCCAGAAGATAAAATCCACTTGTCTTATAATATGTTCCAAAAAGTGTAACTTGTCACTGTCCCCTTGCTCCCAGAATATATATGCAGCAACTACTGAGTTGTACTGAAAATTTCCAGTTTTCCAGATGATGAGCTGTGACTCAGTACTCCTACTGATATACCTCAATGCACCATCCATTTACTTTATTATGTGGTAAATCATCTCTCACTTTTCTTCCACTGGAATTTATTAAACACCATTGTGTGTCTGCAGGTCTAGTCTACCACACCATGTCCTACCTTGTCCATCTAAGACCAGATCAGGTAGAAGTTCTTCTATTCCTACATTTTTCTACTCCAGCTCCTCATTTCAGTTGTTACCCAAGTGTACTTAGAGCTCTGAAAAGATGCAGGTCATCACCTTATATGTGGCTTTCTCCATTGTCCAGCCTGAACCATATTGCTGTTTATTGCCTAGAGAATTTTGAATGGTGGGCCCAGAGATCTTTCACTGTGTGTCAACGTAGTTTGTGGAAACTCCTTCTGGGAAAAGTATGGTTTCTTCTCTTTATGCAAAATCCCTTCAAAGAGTCAGCGAGGTGATGAAGCAAATTTTGATCCATTTATAATCAAAAGAATGACTTCAGTCTATCCTACGGAAACCAGAATTTGGTATAATAAAGCCAACAGCTGGTTGAGGAAGAATAACAGTGTGGGCTCTTTGATGTTCACAGACGAACATGCACAATCAAAGACAGACTTTGGATAGCACATGATGTTTCTGAGTAGTAGTAAGGAGTTAAAAGAGTTTCATAGGCATATTTGTCAGGAAACCATTTTCCTACAGGAAAATAATTTTATTTATTGCCCATAGTAGCTGGAAAAAATGTCCTATAAAACATTTACCATGCAAGAATAGTGTGCTAATGAGAAACCTGTGTTAAACAGCCCTTTCGAACTACGCATTGCAACACATAGTGCAAGCAGCTGGAAAGTTATCCTAATTTCAGGAAGTCCTCTTGCCTCAATTTTTTATGTAAAGTGAACATCAATACAGTGCAATGAGGGTAGTTTAATATTTTCAACCTCTGTCAGAGCTCTGCAACATTCCCAAATGGACATTGGAGACAACTGAAAAATGGGCAGAGCTATGGCAGCCAAGAGTAACAATGCTGTCCTAGCTAAAGCCATTAATTTAATATTAACATCTTCTTTAATATTAACATTCATTGGTCAGTTAGCACTGAAATTTACTCCAGAGAACTGCAGAATTGGGAAAGATATTAAGAGATTAAGATGCCTTGACATGGAAGGAAAGGAAATGAGCTAGCAGTGGGAAGGAACTGTTCGTGGTGGTAGCGGGAGAAGGATGGCCAGACCGCTCGAAGGGTAAGAAAATGTTATAATCCTGCATGTACATCTAAGCAAATGGCACTGCAAAGGCTGTGTCTCCAGCCAGGCTGGAAAACCCAGGAGACAGCAGCTGATCAGCTCCCCTACAACAAATTCTCCCTCAAAGACTCTGCTTTACCTGAAATTGTGGAGAATGAGTAACAGTTGCCTATAACAACAACCAATATCCTCACGTTACGTCTTTCCTCACAGGTTAAATTATCATCCTTCTATTAATAGGACTGCCAAAAGCCTTTTTCTCCTTCTTTGGAAAAGAGTATCAGAGAGTTAAGTTCAGGCATAAATTGTTAAAAAAATCTGGACAAAATTTTAAGGCATTAGGCTTTAGTGAAATAGGCTATTTCAATTTGATGGTGTTGCAATCTTTCCAATGTCATTTTTTCAGAGATACTAACTCTTCAATTACCAGGTGAAGAAAAAGAGTTTTCCTTCATATCATTACCAACTATTTCTAGTCTCTTCTCAATGAATATGATCATGCTAGCAACCATCCAGCTCGAGCAAAGTAATGCTAGAGTGTCAGTTCCATGGAAACACAATTACTTAGTAAAACACTTCTTCTTCATCTACTGTGCTTTAAAATATTTCCTTTGCAATCTGTGTAACAGGTTCATGATCAGTGCTGCTTGTAAACTAAACACACGTAGTAGAATCAATCCTATTTCTTAGAATGGTCTTCACCACAGGTCTGCTCAAGCCCTTAACATGCTCTTTTCCAAGTGGCTTTCAGCAGATTTTAAGTCACTTTTTTTTACAGTTTTTTTTTTCCGTAGAAAAATACATGTGTTTGTTGAAGCCCTCTTCAAGAGAAAGCAAAAAATCCAATACAGTTTACATGTAGATTCCCATACATGTTTTCAAAACCCTGTATTTTTCATCTAACATAGAAGAGCTCAGTTCCAAAGACTGGGAAATCATTACTTTTTTTTTTTTTTTTAATGTACTTTTAAACTGATTGTAGCTAATATGGGTCTACAAATTAGATGTCCATTACCACATAACTCCCTTGGAAATATATCTATTTTTGTCCACATCAACAGTTGAAGTCATTTATTAATCTGTTTTCTAATGCAACCATTTCCCTGGACCAGACTTAGATAGAGACACCACTGGTTATTAAAAGCAGTGATAATAAAACTGACATGCCTTTCTAAAATCTGCTGTGTAAATCAATATCATGTCTTAATTGGTTAACCAAATAGCTGCCACACTAATGAGTCACTGCAATTCTCTGTGAACATCTCTTTCTGCCTGGTTACATTTCTTTACCCACTCCACAGCTCCTCAGGAGGAAAAGTTACAGGGCCCCTCTTTCTGTTCTCTGCAGTCACTGCAGCCCATAACACTGCAGCACATGGGCTACTCATCTTCCAGTAGTTTGGATCTCTTTAGAATATTTTCCTAAAATTTATTTCTAGGGACTCTGTCTCCAACTATCAATGCAACACATATACTTAGAAAGTGAGTGTTTTATAACAGCAGTGAATAGGATAATCAAATGATTAACTGCCTAAGGAAGAATTGTAGAACATCTTGGGAGAGCAAGCACTAGAGAAATCACAAATTTCATACAAGCAAGTGCCAAACTTAATTATGGGTTAGTTTGATACAAATAATCTCCCAGATCTTTCTGTGATAATGCTCTGAACTCACAGGTTGTGAAACTCCAGTGCAGTGGCATCACTTGTGTATCAAACACTTATTCAACAGACCCTCACAAGATATGAGTATCTGATGGTCCTAAGTGATAAAGAATAAATATCAATCATTGAGCCAAGACAGTCTAATGCAACTCTTACCGCTGGGGTGGCACTTCAAATGATAAAATAGCCTCCTCACTGGCTATTGTTTTGGTTAGTGGAAACAGTTTTGTCAAATATATGGTGTTTTGGAAAAAAAGAAAAGGCATTGATACAGCTTTCTATAGTTTCATACCAGATAATTTGCCATTGTTTGAGGCAACACAGTATATATCTGAATTGTCTTTTCCCCTCTGTCAGTTCAACCCTCATTTGCTGGGTTTTAGATTTTAATGTAGCCTGCTCAAGAGGGAAGAACCAGCCATAAAGTTTAGTTTGTGACGTGGATCACGGTTTCCCCAGACTCTGCTGAATGAGGTGCTTTTGGTTTAGGATCCTCTTTAGACTTCCTTTATCCTATTCACAGTTAGGAGAGGGCAAAGAGAGAGACAGTATCCCCTATTTTGCTTCTGGTCAGGTCGAGCCAGGGTTGCATTCCACTTCCTTGCTTGCTTGTGAGAGCTGCATCCATGATGAAAATCAGCAGAGCTATGGAAAATTACGTAGTAATGCTATCTAAATAGGAGTTGGGCTTCAGATTTGAGAGTGGTCCTTTCCTAATCATGGACTTTTTTTTTCTTTACTTTGCTGTGCTAAAGGGTTGCGTCTGAAGTATGTTAATATAGAGGTTATTCCTCATGTGAAGTGAGTAATTTCATTGCTAGGGCTAATACAGGGTTGAAATTACTTTACCACCTACATTTAATCATGGACTCACATGTCCCAGTTACTTCACAGGTGCACAAAAATATCAGGATGAATAAAATTCCCTACATGTGGTTCAGCATCCTTTTTCAACACTTCCACATGCTGAGTTTTCATTTGTTGTGAGCAATGATTGATTTCTAAACAATCTACAGTATGAGATGGACCATTTTATTTCCAATTATAAGATGAATGGGTGACTCTTGAAAACAGGTTGGCCAAGTTAGAAGGCACTAGCTAGTAATCACTTCATCAAATAAGAAAATTAATCCACATGTACAAAAAAAAGCCAATTAAAAAAAAAAGAACAAAACAAAAAAGCCCCTACAAAACCCCCCTGAACAAAACAGAACCAAAAAAACCCTGAGAAAAACCCAAAACACCCCCAAAAACAGGAAGAGCAAGAACTTGCAATTGCTCTTCGAAATTGCAAGTCTTAAAAGTAAAATCTTCAGGCTCTGTTCCTCTCCTGAGATTAATTTTTGTAGAGGTTAAATCAATACCATCAAGGGCAAAAACTGAAAGCCAGACAAAGAATGCCATCCCCATTTCTGTTCCTTATATTTGCTATGGATCATCTATTTATTGTTTCAAGCTGTGTAGGAAAAGTAAGATTGTGAATGCCATAGGAATGTCTGGAGGTCTCTTCTGTTCCCGTGACACAAAAGGATGCCATTCCCCATGAGCCCTGAGATATTACTGCAAGGAACTATACTAATAACAACTAATGATGCACAAAGATGACCTGATAATATATATATATATATGAACGTAATACCATCAAAATAAAGGATCACAATAACGCCTTTTGATTTTATACTCAATATGATAGATTAGGATCTGATTTCATGAGTCTGTTGCCATGCAGGACCTTCAGAAAATGCTGGAAATTGGGCAATTACTCATAAGGGCTTCCTGAGGACTCCAGAGAAATAAACTTTTCTGTGGTCAAAATTCTTGATTTTCTGAGAGTCACAGGGTGGTTGAGGTTGGAAGGGACATCTGGACATTGCTGCTGGTAGCTCCGTCCTATGGATTCCTTTTAGAAATTGCTTGGACAGGAGGGAAAATGTTTATATATACACTAATAGATAAGAAGATTATAAAAAGCACTAACAACTTCAGCACAGGGAATTTTCAGGGAAATTAATGACTAGCTGAGGTTAATGGTCCTCAGCTTCACGTCGGCCCATCAACTCTCCCAGTCAGTCATTAATTCCCAGGAAATACCTTGTGCCTTGATTGTTATTGCTTTAATACATAAAATTCAGGTTAAAGGCTTGACTTAATGTTTAGCCACTATAAAGAAAAACACAAGGAAATGTTCCCACTGGACATATTCATTGTCAAATATATTTTTGTTTACCTTATTTTCTATAGGTACTTAAATAGAGGAATTGAATACTCATTTACCAATTTGCTTTGATTTTACTACTCATAATAGTACACAAAAAATCTTCCATTCATCTTTGGAATTTATTTAATATTTCACTAAGGATAGCTTATCTGAGTTCAAATATGACTGAATGTACAAAATATGGACATGGCTACATTTAATGATAAGATGAAGAAATTAAAAATTGATCAGAAGTAGTTTTGTTGTACCTAATTAGTATCACACTGTGAAAAAACCTTGCAGAACAAAAAAAAATAAAAAAAAGACACTGTAACTGTTTACAATCTCCAGCAGAAAGTGAAAAATCAATTACTATTTTGGCCCCAAACCAATTGAAAGGGGGAAATCTGCTGGTGCCAGTTGTCCTTGTGAAATTTCTGCCATCATGACCTTCCCCACTGGGAAAAATGCTGTGGACAGGGTGATGCCAGTTGTCCTTGTGAAATTTCTGCCATTGTGACGTCCACCAGAGGGAAAACTGCTGTGGACAGGATTTTTTCTGCCATGTTCTGATAAACCTGAGTTGGATTCAAATTTTTGAAAAAAAGCAAAACCAAAAAAGTCCGGCCACCTGGACTTAGTGTGAATTCTGTTCTAAAAGCATGGTTTCCAGCGCCAAAAAGGTACTGTTTTTTTCCTTGAGTCATTTTATATGTTACTTAATTACTCATCAAATGTGCTTGACCAAATATTTAAACACAACCAGTTCACTTTTCTTCAACACATCAAGAGAATAAATGAAAAAAACTCTACTTTCTTCAATATTACACTCACTTTGTTGGTGCTCCTCTTTCATTCACCGGCTGAATACTGTACTCTTGCCACTGTGAAAAATAGTTACATATGGGCTGGATAGCCTGTTTCTGAAACTTACTTTAACATTTCATAGCCAAACCTAGTTTTTGGTGCTGCTCCATTAAAGCCAACAGAGTTACAATGGGAATAGAGCTGACAGTGTAATGTGACTGTATACCAAGGTGAGGTTTGATTTGATGAGCTCGTAAAAGCACATCAGAATCACTACTAGATTTCTGCATTAAGTTTTCAGGACTCTGGCAAGTGCCATGCAGTCACTGTCACGCATTGCTGAAGACAGTATATGCTTAGAAGTCCTTGGGATGTGAGATGATGCTAAGACAGGCTAAAACATGAGACAAAAGCTGCTTATAAAGGGATTCAGACAACTTAGTCTATATTTTGACTGACGCTCAGTGGATGAGTGACATTATATAAGTCACCTAAACTATCTCTGCATCAGTTTTGCCAGACTGAAAAATGAGAAAAATGCTTGTAAGGTAAAGTGAGGGAAAGAAAATAGTTATTGTCACTTTTAATTTGATACTCCACACTGGCAGGCCTCCCAGTGCAGTGCTTGTGGTGAAATTCTGAGCTACAATCAATCGTCCCTTCTGTGGAATCAGGGGCTGGGGTCATGCAGGTGTTGGAAGCACGGTGTAGAGACACACTGTTCATCCATAGTCAACTCTGAGTTGAAGCAAGGAGGCTACCTAGCACCCAGGGGGTGCATGCAGGGCATATCTTCCATATAGATGGTCTGGATTACTCACTGTATGTAACAGAGAGTGGCTACAAATCTCCCAAATAGCCCCACCCAACACTGTCAAAGTGCACACAAGGACCAGGCAGTCTGTTCTCATCCCACTCCTGCAGAAGGGGAATGACAAAAAAAGAAGCTACAGAGAAAGAAGAGGAAAAGAGTCGGGCATGTTGGATGAAGAGGGTTTGCAGCCCCACTGAGCCCCCCACACAGGTCTGTCTGCAACCTCAGGCAGATTTCAGTGCATCCATCCACCCTCTGACTCTCCTGTGAATGACCCCTTCATAACAGCGAAGAGCACTTGGACTGCACGTGAGCCAAGGAGTACTTTCAGATATGATGCACAGATGCGACGTACCCTACGAAAATCTGCTTTCCAGAATGAACTATCTCACCATGCAGGACAGAACTGCCCTAAATTTTCCATTCTTGAAATTGACGTTTCTTGCCTTCTCCTGATGAAACCTTTGAGATGTATTGGGTAATACAGCCGGACATTTACATTGCTGGTGTCAGCTTTACAAAACTGCCAACTCTGCTTTGAATGTGCCACCTTCCCCTTTCTCAGTTGGCTGGTCTTCCCCCACCTTCAGTATCATCCGTGTCACTGGTGCCTTTGCTCCAGGAGGGGATTTGATCATGGAAATACATCACATCATAGCATGGAACAGGGGAGAGGTGGTAGCTTGGGGCCACATCGTGAGCCACGGGCTGTCCTGCAGGACCCAGGTAAGCACCTTTCAGGAAACAAAAATTCCTGTCTGCATGTCTGTCACACCCTTGATCCACTCAGCAGATGAACCAGGTCCTGTATCAGAGCCAGCAACTGACCTTCTCACAGGACTCTAGTGTGGCAGATGTGCAACAGGACATGGAAGCAAAGATTTGGGAATAGAGAGTACAGGAGACACACAGAGGAGAAAGTTTCGTGTGAGAGTGGGGAAGAGATTGACAAAAGGGGATCATGGATCTCATCTGAAAAAAATGCAGTGAGTACAAGTGGTCATCACGGCTCTCAGCACCTGAAATTGGTTTGCAGTTAGGAGAAAGTGAAACTGTACTGGGAACTAAACCATCATTTACAACCTATTTGGTGACTAAAACAATCTTCCAGACATCAGCTGAACAGGAGTCCAGCACAGGGAGCTATGCCCAACTCTTTGGACAGCCTGAAGCAAGAGCTCTGTTGGTTGCAAGCTGATTCCATCTATCTCAGTGGGGTGTTTGGGCTGAAGGATCATGATGAAAATTGAAATGTTGACATCGATGATTTAGTTGTACAGCAAACAAATATCATTCAGCTCTACAGACTTTTTTACATTTATGAAAAGAGAGCATTTTAGCTACCGTGGTAGGTAGATGCAGTGTCAGTCATTTGCTAGAACTGCTACAGATCTTCACCTCGAAACTGTGTCTGAATCAAAGTATTACTTAGTTTGTATAAAAAAAATTCTTCAATATTCCTGTAGATACAACAAATGTAAACATTTCATAACTGTTAAAGTTGCTTGTTATGCCCTCAGTCAGCTGCAAAATTATCCACATTTAATACATTTTCAACAATTGGTTATTATTTATTAAAATATTATACAAGACATTTTAATAATTTATCCTATATTAATTTACTTTATAATAATTTCTGCAATATATAGAAATTTTCCTCAGTACAAATAACACTGTCAAATGAGAAACTGAAAAACAGAGTCCCTCTGAGGTAGGTTTCATTGAATCTAATAAAAGCTAATAACAATAATAAACAAACAGCACAGCTATTCTCTGAAGGCACTGGATTGCATGGAGAACGATGAAGAAAAGCTATATGTGAGTGCCTATCTCGTAATTCTCCAGCTTCTCTAATATCAGCCAAGGCTAATGCACTGCAAGGTTTTTCAAACAATACTACTGTGTCTAATTAAAGCACAGTCCTGTCTGATCAAAAGCTATTTCTCAGATTATTTCTGAGAAAATTAATTCTGAGATTATTTCTCAGGTGCCACAGGGCACCACAGCCATCTGATCCCTCCTCATGGCAGGGAGGTTGGAACTTGGTGATCTTTGAGGTCCCTTCCAACCCAAACCATTCTATGATTCCATCTTCCTGCTTCAGGAGAGCAATCCCTGTGCCAGGGGGGTGAAACAATTCCAGGGGTAGTGGTGCACTGAAGGGCCACAGACCAGGAGCACATCCCTGCCAGCACCTAGGGGTCCATTTCAGCCCTGGGAGTTCCCTGCACTTTAGGAAGTGCCTGTTGCAAGCACAGCTCTGGCACAGTGAGATGCTGTACCTCCCTGCCTGTTTTGAAGCCAGGTCACTGTGATGCCTCCAATAGCTTCCTCTTCAGTGTCTCACCTGGGACTGCAACCCTGCATCTTGCTTATCCCAGCAACTGAGGTGGGAGCTGATGGGTTGCAGGTGGGACTGGCTCTCCTTCTTCCTTTTAGCTCAGGAAGGAGAGCACCAACATACGAGTCTATTTTGAAAAAAAAAAAAAAATTAATATAGTTTAAAAACAACAGCTACCACAACCCACTCACCTCCTACCCCCTTCAGGGACACAACATCAGGCACCTTTCACACACTCCCTTTTTTCATCCATTCTAAGTTTTTCCAAAAGATAAAAAGCTAGTAACGCTACTGGCCAAGTCATATTTTCCCCTTGTCAGCTAATACTGTTTTAGAAGATATACAGGATTATAACTGCTCTTTTTAGTTTGTTCGTTTCAAATGAAACTTTGCTAAACACAGCCTGAAATTGCAAATAACTTGTTGCAAAGCTACACTAAGCAGTTCAAAAGAGCATTCTGGCAGTAAAATTATTTTTAGCCAATTACGTTCTCTATCTCTGTCTCTCTTATCATTGCCACTGCTCTTTAAGCAAGCTGCTTGTTAACATTTTAGAAGTAGCTCACAGAGGCCTTGATGTGGTTTAATGTGCTCTTTGCCTTCTAAGGACTCTACGTGCAAGTTTGTTTACATACATCTCTTGTTAGGCTGGGTCATGGAACACCAGGGTGCTGCACAGCTTACCCAATGGCCTAATATACATTTTTATATAGTTTGCAATTATGTTTTTTAGCCTGTGTCCTGCAGACTGTTGCACCATCCCACCTTTCTTTAATATTTATAATCAATCAACATCTAGGCAAGGACTTTCTGAGGATGCCAATACAGCATGGTTGAAATCTACCTTGTCAGATTATCTTGAACAGAGAGTTTGTCTTCTAGGATCCATTAAGTGAAGAAAAAATAATTATGAGATGCTCTTTCTAGGTGTCTGATACTCTCTTTGCTTATTTGACTGGTTTATTTGGCTTCCTGAGCTGCTTCTCTGTACCACAGCTCTGCATGGAACTCCCTCACACTGTTCTCACTTTGACAAAATCCAGGTCTAATAGGGAAGCTTAGCCCACTCAGTGGCTGTGCATGGGGAATTCACCTCCCTGGTGAAATTCAGTTCCGTCCACAATCTCTTTTCATATATTCATATTTACACAAAGGCAGCCTTCACGCTCCTGGCTCCATTTGATCTTCCACGTTGTCCCTCCAAACAGCTTAGCTCCTTTTTATTCAAATCCTCCCCAGATTCACTTCCATTGTTCACTGTAGATGCAGTCCCTTGGCATAATGAACTCTCTCACAGCTGTAGCAACCATTGTTGAATTGTCAGTCCTGTTTAAAATGTCAGGATTAACTGTTACCCAGCTGGTCATCTGAGCAGGAAGAGCTACTTCATGGGCTCATTTGCTGTTGCCTGGTACATGGGAGACATGAGATTTCTGCAGGGCAGCTGGGCAGCACCACAGCTTGGTAGGTTGAGAATGAAAAACTCTTTCTCTCATGATTAAATACCACCTCTGCCCTCTGAATAGCTAAATGAGAAAATAAAAAATTGGCTCTATTTATAATTTTCCATCAATAAGTCAAGTCCGTGATTTGTGCAGCAAAAAAAAAATGAGTGCTTTAGTGCTAGAAATAATTTGTTAATCCAAAAAAGTGGCTGAGACTTTTGAGCTTCAGGATCTGTGCCTTTTCAAAACAAATACTGCAGTTTCACAACACTTGCAACACAGCCTGATCAATGCCAGCACGCAGCTTCACGTGTGGATCACTGGAGCTGGAACTGCTCTAGATGGAATTTTTGAAACAGTGCTATTCAAAGTCCATGAAATGCATAGAGAAACATGGGAAGCACATATTTCTGGTTTGATCCCAGACTCAGACTAGAAAGAATATACTAGCTTGAAATCGGTGTGCTATTAAAGATATTACAGATTTCTTGTATAAATAAATTCTACAAATCTTATCGTTTCATCCACTGCCAGTCTTAGTGTAGCATTTCCTCTCCTAGACAAGAGATCACGGTTTTGAGATATTTGTCTCAATTAGTTTGCTTGCCAGCTTAAACGCTTTCCCCAATTTAGGATAATTATGTATCATTTAAAAATAAATTTACAGAAAAAAGTCTTACTAGAATTGTTTGCACTCAATTTAAATAATTAGCCGTAGTTATTACAGCATGTTAGATTGATAGTATCTGCAGATGAGATCAATTTATCAGTTGCTGATCATGGTTCAAAATATGGTTAAAACCCCAAGGAATTACAATCCAACACTGAGAGCGCAAAATTATATTATCACAACTAAAGTCGAGTGGGGATACTGGGATTTGACTGCCTGAATTTATTCCTGGGAAAAATATCAGGCAGAAATCATAGTTGGGAGACTCAGATATTGCTTGCTTTCACTTCTTTTAGGTAAGACAAGGACACAGCATAGAGATTATCCTGATATAAATGTGGAAGAGTATTAAAGTCAAGAAGCCTCATACACTTACCAGAGAAAACAATATTTATGATCCTCTGAGAGGAGCAGCACTATGTTACACTCAGCAAAATGTCTAGTGAGGAATGATGGGCTCAGACATCTTTGCAAATTACTAGAGACAATTTTTGTATTTTGTAGGGCCAGGACAGCTTTTGCTGATATGTTTTCTCTATCCAGGAATATAAATATTAGACTAAAAATAAACCTAAAGGCTGAAATGGAAGTTTTTACAGTCCACTATTATTACTAAAATGGAAACACAATTTCTCTATGCATCCCTAAATACATGTCTGTTTTAATTGGCCTGAGAAGTGAAACAGAATTGTTTGCTAGAATATCTATTTTCATATATAGATATGCATGTATTTAATAGGAATACCATTTAATCTTTCCCTATTTGCAAGATTTCACAGCCTGAGTAGAAACTGTAAGTAAATGCTTCTTTTAGTGTCCTGCCAGTGTCCTGCTCTGCTGGCTGTGAACCAACACACTTCATGACGATGCTGGGGGTGCAGCAATTTCCATCATTGTATGCAGTACTGGAAGACCACAGAGTGTCCCACATTTTAGGGTACCAAAGTGTTTGTCTTCTAAAAGATCTTTTCCAAATGTTTGTTTCTTTCAAAACTTTTCAAAATGTAGCTTTTCATGTTTGCTCTTGGATATCTTTCTCTTTTTTTGTTTAAATGAAAGTAAAAGTTGTCAAATACATTCTCTCAACCTCACATGTGAGAAAGTTCTGGTAAATCTTTCCAGCAAGGTGCATATAAATTATCATTGATCCTAATTTTCTACTTCTCTGGAAACCAGGAAATCTGTGAAATTGACAGTGTTTTTTTGTTCTTTTAGTTCCTTTCCTGTTTTAGCCTCTGATCTTCCGGGCCAAGAACAGGTTCCTTGATACCCAAAAATAAAAAACTGTGGTTTTGTACCTGGGTATTAATTTTGGTTCCTAACTTCTCTTCTGGACAAAGAAGATTGAATTCTATCCCCATTGCAGACAGTTGCAAAACACTTGCCAATGTCAATAGGGCCAGAATTTCACCCAGAAATTTCACTCCACGCTACCTGTGATGTTTCTGCACTGGGGTGACGGCATGTCCCCAGCTGGAGCTCTGAGTACTGTGATGCCAGAGCTCTGCAGGATCCCACTGGGATGAAGCCCAGAGGACGAAGGGCAGGGCATGCCCTTAAGTGATTTTAGTTTTCTAACCAGTAAAAGGACATAACTCAGGGAAATTTCTACAGCAATACCTATTGCAACTTCTCTTTCCTTGCCTTTTCTTTAACAAGGCAGACCTCAGCATGGATTTTTATCTATTATTATTATTAAATATCTTTTTTCTTTTGTATCTGCTTTTCCAAGTATAAAACTGAAGTACAAATACATATCCCCCTAGATTTTTTGTTATATCATGCATTTACGTCTTTTACAGCTCTTTAAGGTAAAAAAAGAAAATGGACTTGTATGGTTTGGATTTTTTGCTGTAAGAAAATGAAATTAAAATATAACTGTATTTAATAATGCAATACTGTTGGGTACATATATATGTGTTTGTATCTATGCATATATATATATATCCATATATACATAAATGTACACATGTGTGATTTGAGTTTGCATGGTCAAGCATTAAATTGCAGATTATCTTTTCTGAGATAAAGTGGGAGTTTTTGACCTTTTTTAGCTGAGGATGATATACCCTTCACATGGCTGTTGAACTGGAGGAATGCAGGAGCAGTGTCAAGTCAGTGTCATGCATACATCATGGGACTTAGAGTGCTGTTCAATCCACAAGAATACCTCACTATATGCTCTACACAGAAAAAGAAAGTAAATCTAAGTGTGACTGTACTTATTCAGTGAATTTAAAAATCTTTGTGTCCAAAATTCACTTCTTTTGATGTCAGTCCAGCCAAGTATAGTCTCATGATCATATGCCTCTCACAGTCAACTTCCTCTTTGCTAGTCATGAAACCCAGCTGAAAATGATACATTCTGTGGTTTAAGAACTCTTCAAAATTTAGGCTGAACGTTGTCAGAGACATCATTTAAATAAAGAATTTTTGAATTCTGTGAAGGCACCAGTTCCTGTGTACCTCCATTCTTACTTTTCCTAGGGATGGCAACGTCCTTTCCAGGAGCATCACTGAAGTCTAGAGAAAGCTGGGCATCTGCATGGGTCAGCACTCAGGTGCTGAGATAGACGTGCCATGCCCTGTACCATGATCCTTCTTTTAGCTCTCCCTCTGTCCACCAAGACTGCAAGGGAAACATATTTACAAATAACAGAATTAGCTGTACCATGAGATTAGTTAAGATCTTTTTTAAAAGCACGTGGGCTGGCCCCCTCTCCACCACAAGCCTTATAAATAACTTGCTTCCTGGCTGTTGTGTTGACAAACTGAGCTCCTTCCACCACCTCTGCCACCCCCACCTTCTCCCTTCACAAACACATGCTACTTCTCCCAGGACTTCAAAGTTTATTATCAAACATTTTTGGGGGGCGGGAGGGGAACAAAAGGGAGGAAAGAGAAATTAGAGTGTTCATATATGTCTAAAATGTCAATTAAAGCCAAATCCTTTCTTGTTGCCTGCTGGGACACACAGGAAACTAACCCCCAACCTGTTCCAAAAGTGACACAAAATGTTAGCATAGTTTCTAATTTGCAAAGATTAGAAACCTTGAACTTCAGAAATCCTAGAGAAACTATTTGGGTGACACTGGAGCGGACAGAAATCCACGCTAGACGCTTCCAGCCCATGTCTTGCTCAGCTGTCTCAGTGATGGTCATTTAAACTCCCATTCCAAGGCTTTCATGCTCTCACTCAAAGGCCAGCTAATGACTGACCTTGCAAAAATCCCTCTTCAGTGCCAATGATTCCATATGCAGTGTATCGGAAAGTAAAATATCCCTCAATTTAAATGCAAAAACCTTACTTCATATTGCATGCACAAACAGAGAATACCTTCCAGTAAGTGCTTTACGCCTGGTGCTTTAAGCAAAGGGCTGAAAGGTTTTCTTTCTGCTTTGAAGTCATTAAGGTCCAGAAATAAGTAGTGAGAAGTTTCATGGGACCCACCATAAATGTGTAGCAAGTTAAATGTGCAGACTTAGAGTTAAGGAGTTATTTCCGTCTCTTGTTCAGGAGTCTCCCAAATGCTGAGTTGTTTTTTACCTATAGGAAGCATCTGATGTCACTTTTGTGTGTGGGTGGAAAATGCTGTACAAAGGTTAAACAAGTTCTTTCATCCTTGCTCATGAAAGTAAGCTCGCATTACATTTCCAGTAACTAAGTGCATTACTATAACAGGTTGGGGATTTACTTTCTGTGTACGTATGTACCTCTGGTGACTAACTGGCCATGTGCTCTCTCCGTTCCTCTTAATGTTGCTTAAATTATTGCTTAATCTGAATGCTCTTTTGGCCTGAGTTTGTAAAGGTAGTGCAGCCAGCATTTCCAGCTACCAGTAAGTAGCCTTCGTAGCACAGAGCCACAGAACCTGTAACTGCTCTGCATGCTATAGAAAGGAACTTTTCAGAAATTAAAGTGCAAAGAGTGCATCCCATAAAACAGCTTATTTCTTCAGCCAAGTACTTAAACAGAGAGACGTCACTGAGTCCAACATAGGAGCATGCACTTGCATTTGAGCATAGGAAAAATCCCACTGGCAGTAGCTTAATATTAAGCAACTAATTATGAGTGTTGCTAGATGGGGACCTAAAAGAATCTGGAAATCAGTGGAGTTGCCTCAGTGGGTATTATGCACTAGGACTATCCAAAAGCCTCTCATAAAGTGTTTGGTTGTGATATGTGGTTTGGTTTGTTTTTTCTTTTCTGGAAAGGCTGTTCAACACCTGTGGAGAAACACTCCTCATGTCTGAGATACGGAGGCCACGAACAAGTTGCACTTGCAGGTGGAGCTGGAGGCTGAGGAGCTTTAAGTGAGTAGGTTTGTTTTTTTTTTTTTGCAAGTGCAGTTCCTGCACTGCAGGAGGGTAGGTGTATCAGCACAGAGATCATCACAGCCACCTAACTGAGGCTGTGCAAGCCAGGAGGGCGAGCAGCCTCCCACACTGCCTTCTGCTTCCAGCTTCACCTCAGCTAGCAAGTTCAAAAGGCAGCTCAGATGTGCCTGCTTGATCTCCAGTAACAGCTCTGCACTAACAACTGGAGCACAGCACAGAGGCGTGAAATGAAGAGCAAGAACAACCCAGATGGTCTGACAGAAACTGAGGTGGGGTGTCCCATGTCTTCCAGCGGGGCTATTGATGGGAATGAACCCAGGAAGGGGCTATGTGCTTATGTGGGAGCATCTGCAGAACACACACACAGAGTCATAGAGTCATTTGAAACAGAAAAGACATTCAAGGTCATCAAGTTCAATTGTTAGCACAGCACTCCCAAGTCCACCACTAAACCATGTCCCTAAGTGCCACATTTAATATATAGTAATTTATTACATAGAAGACCAATTATTTTTCTTTTAAACACTTCCACAGCTGGTGATTCCACCACTTCCTTGGGTAACCTGTTCCAATGCTTGAAAACAAACACTTTCTGTGAAGAATTTTTTCCTGATATCCATTCTCATCCTCCCTGGGTGCAACTCGAAACTATTTCCTCTTATCACTTTTTACTTGGGAGAAGAAACCAACCCCCACCTGGCTACCCCCCTCCCCCCCATTTCAGGTAGTTGTAGAGAGTGAGAAGGTCCTCCCTGAGCCTTCTTTTTTCCAGGCTAAATACCCTCAGCTACCTCAGCTGCTCCTCATAAGACCTGTGCTCCAGATCCTTCCCCAGCTCTGTTGTCCTTGTCTGGACATGCTCCAGCACTGTAATGTCTTTCTTTTAGTGAAGGGCCAAAAACTGAACACAGTAAAATACTGGCTAAAATTGAGGGAAAACATGGTGAGGACCCTTACAAGCCCAGGTGAATGTCAGCCCACTACATTAAATAAATAAATGAAAAACAGCAACAATCAGTAATAAGAGTTTGGAAAATTACAGACACTTTATTGACTTATAAACCTCTGGAAAAGGTCTGGATCACTCCTGATGACAACTGCAGGAAAGCTTCTGTAGAGCATGTAATCTGTGGGGGAAAAAGACAAATGATGTATTATGAGGCATAAGACACAGGGTGAAAAACATTATAAACAGTATAATGTGATAGGTAAATGAATAATACACTACCCATTGACACACTGCGTTCAGCTTCGGTCAGTGCTTTTAGAGGAGATAATACAGTAACAGAGGGGATTGAGATAAAAAGAAATAATTAAAATAAGTAGAGGAATGAAGAATTTTCTATGTGAAAAGATAAAAAGGATTAGGTCCATTTAATTTAAAGACAAAATAAGAAGGAATATATTAGAGGTTGGAATATGATGACTCTAATACAAATGAAATATCCTGTGCTTCTATTCAATGTTTCTCTCATTCAAAAAGTGGAAACATTGCATGATAGAAATCCATAAGGAATGACAAAAGACTGCATTTTTTTTCTCACAACACAAATACAAAATTATTCTCTGGAACTCTTTGTTCTAGCAGGATTAAAATGGGCTAAACATTCATAAAGAAAACTAGAATATGCAAGAAGTTGTTTATATGCCATCCTTAGATTAAACAGATCCTCTTCTGATATCACATGACAGCAAGAGAGGAAAAAGAAAGTATGGGAGGGAGAGTGCCATAAAAATTATTTTTCTATAACTAATGGCATGACTACTTGGGATGTGATAACTCATGCCCTAGTCACAAATTGTTCCTAAAGGTAAGATTCATTATTTTACAATGGCAAAGCTTCTGGCCTTTTTTTTTGCACCATGAAGTTTTGCCAGTGAAGTTTAAGCTCTGTATGTTTGCATGTGGGAAACCCACTACCAGTGCAGACCCAAATCGTGCCTGCCCTGTGAAAAAGGCCAGAATAATAGAGAGGAAAAATCCCACTTCTGGTGTGAAAGGGCAATAAAGTATCTCCCTGACAAATTATTTAAAGGGAAACAATAATACTGAGAGCTGTTAGTAACTGGAAAAAACTGAGCAAGTCCCAGCAGAGACAGACTGGCAGGCAGAGTGGAGGAAACATTGCACAGCTAATTAATTTATTACATAAATCCATAGCTTTTCAAGTGATTATCGCTCAATAGAAATGCCATGAGCCAAAAAAAAAAAAAAA
>VXBX01006395.1:427022-485108 GCA_013400415.1 Scytalopus superciliaris
AAAAAAAGGAACATTAGAGCTTTCAGGAGTGTCAACCAGCATCCTTTTGGGAGGGTAAGACCAGCGTAGTATCGAACCTTCAGGAACAAGTGACTCACGACATGCTGCATGTAGTGGCCACATTTGTCCAGAACCAGAAGCTCTTCCTTTCCCACACCTTAAAAAGTGAACAAAACAAACCAAACCCCCAAAAAAATCTCCAAGCCCACATACAGTACAATGAGAGAGAGAGAGAAAAAAAATAAAATTAACCCCCCTGGTCTTCGTAACCCAGTTCCTCCTACATGCATTTCCCACAAACTGTCAACATCCCACAGGAATCTACCCACGTTACACATCACAGCACAATGCTCCCGACAAAGGCATCTCAACCCATGATGTTTCAGGCAGCCTTTCAAACCGCCTTCAGTGTATCTGGGTTCACAGCTCTGTAATTAGGTGTTAAGTTTGAGCAATCCGGGAATTTATGCAGAGAGATACTTCTTGGGCTGCTCAGCGTGATTTATGCCTGCATGGTCTGGCTGGAATGAACAAAGGTTTGTCCCATGAAGAAAATGAGACTTTCTGTACTTCTCATAGGCTGCAGTTCAGTAAAGCACTTAAATGTATGTTCAGGTTCATCCCTATTTAAAACAGACTTTAAATAAGCATGGGGAGCTCAGTGGTCCTTTCAGTTCCACAGGATTAAAGCAGGCATGTAACTGCTCCCCTAAACAGGCTTTAATTTATAAACAACATCAATAATAATGTTAATAATCATCGTCATAACAACATCTGCTCTGCTTGGCTTTACATGACAACTCCAGACTTCAGAAGTGAACTATGATAAATTAAAAGCATAAGTTCTTGCCATATACAAAGCTGGGATGATAACACTGTGAGTAACACTGATTCTTGCCAATACAGTTTTCTTTGGTATATGCCAGAGTGTTGCAGGGCTAAAATGACCATTCAAAATGCCTCGTGATGTGTGATTAACTCTCAGCAAGTGAATATTCCTACTGACCGAGACAACTGAAGGCTGCACCATATATTTCATTTTTGTCTTCAAAATCAGGGGTTAGGACAAAAAGAGATGGAAAAATATCATTAAAGGAGACCAGGAGGTAAAAGACAAAATATAAGACAAATTTATTGGGCCATGTCAGCAGCCAGTTGTACAGAGGGCTGCACAGCATGTTTTCAGATGTTTTACTAACCATTACAGTGGTACATGTTGAGAGAAGTGCTGCTAATGACTCTACTCATACTCCAAAATATCTGCCCAGAATGAGAATAACAACAAATTTGGCAATCAATTCTTGAAGTTTCAGCACCTATCATATCTAGCATAACTCGCTAATCTAAACACGCATCTGGCTCTGTTTTCACCACCCATACCTTAATTACCACAAAACCTGATTTACATTGTTATCTCTTAGGTGTATTAGATGTCTTCCTGCAGCCCCTTTCAACTTCCAGATGAACTTCGGATACCCTATAAGACAGACAATACATTGTGGCTCTACAGGTTCCAATGTTCTTTTACAACCGATACTCTGATATTCCCTTTATTTTATTTAATTTACCGTACTGTATATTTCAGTTAACAATTATGAGAATATTATAGAGCCACTGTCATGCAGAAGTCAGTGGTGTTCAAGGACACCTGACACACTGCTGTACCTGTAGGTGACTATCCAACCACACTGTGATAAAGAACAATAGTTAGTGCTTACTGTTTCAGCACATTTTTCCAGATGAATTTTTGTTTTTCTAAATCTAATCTTTATTCGTATTTTCCTATCCTTCCAAGAAAAATGACAACATTTTGCTATTGGTTAATTTTCTGAAGTAATTTCTCATTTGCAGTTGCACCTGAAACAACCAAAATCTTTGCACTTGCTCTATGTATGGTATGCGTATAAATACAGATATATGCACAATAAAATATGTGCAGGTATCTTGATTATGTTTTTCTGGCAGAAATATTCAAAATTACAAAAGAGAAAATTTAGTGGTCAAAAGACTCACCTTTCTCAACAGGGGCATGGTGCAATTCTTTCATTTGATCTCTACTGTGACCTTGTGCAAACCACAGTATTTCAGGAAATGTTTTGATCTTTCTAGTCAGTGATTGTGAAGCAACATTTTAAAGGAGGGTTTTCAGGCGTATTACCAGTTTCTTATTCCATGAAAATGCAAGGGAGGAGAGAAAGCATTCTTATCTTACTTAGTCATTCAACATTGGTATTAATGATATGTTCATATATCTATATAACTTCCTGGGTTTTATTTCTATGTTAATCTTAATGTAAAACACATTGCAAGACAAATCATAAAAGTGAGAATTTTTAAATGTCTGATTCACCTCTGAAAGGACAGAGTGACAACATATGGATGTTCTATCAGATGGCCCCAGGCCTCTAAACCTTAGGACCTGCCTGAGTGCATGACCAGACCTCACAGTTCATGGTAAGTGATTTAAGTGTGAAACATCTGGGGTTTTATATAATTTATATAATTACCTCTAAAAAGCAAGCTTGCAACTCCTCCAAATATAAACACTTATTTTTTGCTAAAAAAAAAAAAAAAAAAAAAAAAAAGTTGTAATTTTTTAATTGTTTAAAGTACTTTTTCAGTATCTTGAAATGAGAGAGGTTCCAATGGACCTTTGCCCAGGAGGCATTCTTGGAAGGAGGATGCGGGGCCAAACATCACTGTGTTGGCTTCTTGTAGCTTCACAACTCACTCAGTGTTGTGGGTTCCTATCCACTGGGTCCTCTGACTTTGTCAGATCCATTATTACACCCTTGCAAGCTGCTGTCACAACACTGAGGATGTGGCACAGAGGGAGGAGAGGGGGAAGGTGGAGAAGCTCCAGTGCGATTCATCCCCGTGTTACACTCTGGAGAGGTGCAGCAACACCTGATAGACAGACATGCTCAGCCCACAGCATTCCCATTGTGTGGCCACAGCTCACAGAAACCAGGAGAAGGGGGACAGGTTTGGCAAAAAGGAAGTATGGGGATGTTGACCTGTTTTTGTTTGTTTCCTTTTTGTAAAACTCGTGGTGATAAAACGCCAACATAAATTACGGTTACTCATCATATCTGTAATTACTGGGGAGAGCTGTTCCTCGTTTCAGTCCTAATTGTGGTGCTAGTAATTTCAGATGGTTTTAACTCAGTGTGAGGGACTGCACAAAGTCTGCCCATGAAAACAAGCAGTGACCATAAAGGTGTAAAATGAGATAATTACAGCCTGAAACAAAAGAAAAAATGTTAGTACTCAATTGCCTCAATGATAATTAAAACTTACATCTGCTGGCCATAACTTAAGCATCTACTTAGGAACAGAAACCATTTTGTCCTGATTTACATTCCTACAACAGTGCTGGAATAAAAAGACAGGGCAGTGACCAAACGGAGATGTCTGCATAGCCTTGAAGCAAAACATGCTTAGGATTTAAATTCCCCTTACTGCAGTACTGAGTTTCATCAGGACCAATTGGCTCTTTGCTCTCATTCACAACAGGCACAGAGGCAACCAAGTTCAGGTTCAAGAGTCTCTCAAAAGGCTTTTCAAGCCCACTTGCCTTTGTCTCTGTGGTGTGAGAGCAGTGGACTCCTCAAGCTCTGCAGTGCTGCTGCAGCACAGCTGCCATTGAAAACCTCCCGTGGGAAAGATAAGCAGCAAAGCTGCTTCCATTTTTCAGGTGGAAAAAAAATCTGTTGTCAAAAACCTCCTCCACAGAAAACAAAGGGGGGAAGATCATCACCTGAGAAGCATTGTAAGGTGATGAAGCCCCCACCTGCAACAGGTGCAGCAACTCTCTTAACATAGACAAGGAAATCCTGACCCTTCATTTTCTGATTTCTACTGAAAAGGCATGTTGGGAGGGTTCTCCTGGAAGTCTGAAACCCTTTTTGTGCATCGAGGTGGGACCAGCCCATCCTAGTCCGGGTCTCTGCACCAGCTCCCAGCCTGCCCAGCTTTTGCAAAAGGAAATAGTCACAGCTGCATAACAGGGAGGAATAAATAAGGCAAAAAGGAGAAGAAAGAGCAGTTATGAGAAACAACCTCCAAATGATCACATCTTGATGTGTTTATTTACACTACTTTTCATAAATTCCACCGGCCACCTTCTAAATCCCAAAGATTCTGAAAAATGCAGCAGAACCTTTATTTTCCCTGGATTGGGATACGTTCACCATCCACAAGTGATTACTTGGAACCCATTTCACAATCAAGTCTTTATTGAAACCTTTCAGGATAAATAGTAGGTAAACTTAGAACAAGTTCCCTCCAGGTTTTACCAACAGAAGCACAAGTGCTGCATGTCCTGGGGGGCAAGTGATTTGTTGCCAATAATTTAGCAGAATGTTCCTCACAAAAATATTCTTCCTTATTCCTTAATAAGCTCCATGTCCTGGGTGTTTGTGGTCATGCACACTCCTACAAGTGAACAGGTGAGAGACTGGGAAGTCTGTTTATTTGTTTGTTGGGGTTTTTTTCCCCTTCTAAACAAAACTGTTTTAAAAATTGATTCATCCTAAAAAGAAGGAAATACCTTGTCCTTTAATATCATTAACTCTGCAGGAAAACAAATGGTTCCACAGAACATTAACAGCAACCAAAGCACAAACAATCTATAGTTAATCAAAGTAAACATTACAGATGACACAAGTCTGCTTTCACATACAGTAAATGAGTGTATCCAGATATCTACTTGAGTAAATAGGCTTCTCAGAAGTTTGTTGTTGGTTTTTTTTTTTTTCTGGACAAAACTAATAAAACTTGGAAATTACAAATAGATATCTTTACGTCCCACTGTGTAGTCGCTTATAAACTTCATGTACATTTACTGTAACATTGCCACTGATTATTACTGATTTAACGCAAGCCAAATATTTCTTTGAAGCAATCTCTTGAGGAATACATTTGCAATATTTTCAATAGGTAAGATTAACTGAGCATAGATGGAATTAAATGAAGCCATTATTTGAAAGTCTTGCTACCACGCAAGGTGTATTTTCCTCACAATATGCTCACTCCAGCCACGCTGGTCCTTCTTTCCGCAAGTTCTTTTCCTGCATTGTTCTAGCCCAGCAGTCATTCTGCATATTGACATCTCTGTGCAAATAAACACGCTTAGAAATGAGGTTCCTTGGCATTTCCTGAACTTCAGTGTGTTTTCAAGTGCACTTCCTAATGCCTTTTGCACTTGAGAAAGACTTGTATAATTTTAAAGAAGAAATATGAATTCTCGTGGCATGAGCACATGCCTTGTGAGGAATATAGATTTTGCAATGTGCTGCTGTTATAGAGAGGGTCACACACTTGTTTCTCTTGGATAGAATATTATGCTGTGAGTAAGTCACTGTGAATCAAAGTATTTCCTAAACGAATAAAGTACTGCACAACAAGCTCAGTAGTGACAGAACAGGGTTCAAAGAGCTGCAAGCGTTAAGCAACATGATAAAATGGAGGTGGCCAAATATGTAAGGTGTATGTTTAACTCTAGAGTGTTTCAGAAACTTTCAGCCTTGTTTAATTACTTAGCAAAGACATTTTAATGCTGCTTTGCAAGAGGTCTTTATCTTGCTGAAAATTAAGATTTTCAATGAATTTTTTTTTCCCCCTCAGGCCAGAACATTGCAGTAAAAGTGCATTGATCGAGGAGTATAATGATTCTCTTCCCCCACACCTGACATTTCTACCATTTCATTTTTAGTAGGTTTTTCTTTGATTTTCTCAATTATTAGCTTATTTTATGCTTGTGAGAGTATATGACAGAAGAGATGCATACTTAGGGCTGTTCAACACAGCTCTATCATCCTGGTTTTATACCAACATAAAATTGGTATAAGACAGTGATAAACCAGACCTGTAACAGCTAGTCCTTCAAATCTCAAGAAGGCAGAGTTAATCTCTGTTTTTTAGGTACCCTTAGTTACTGCATAGTTGCTCTCATGGTTTCTTTTTGTTTCATAATTAAGCTCACTATTCTGTTTTGCCAGTTCCTCACATCTTGTGAAAGCCCATGTGATATCCAGTGTACAGAAGCCTGAATGTGCTTAGTTTTGAGAATATTCATCAGACTGGGGGATTGGGTTTGCAGATTCCCTGTCAGAGGTATCTCACAGCTGCGGTTTGCTAAACCCAAATGCTCGCATTTGTTCATCATAGAGAAGGAAACAAGACTGAATTGATATGTGTAGCACGAGAAGTAGGCTTTTATAAGCCAGATGCAGAAAGACAGTTCTGGCTTTTGGGATGTGTGTACGGACAGAAAGGACACCTCCTGTCATGTCAGGGTTTGATGATTGCCACCACGGTGTGTCGGACTTTTTTCAGCACTGTTTAGACATCCAGGCAGCCATCACTGATAAAGCTGCAGTTTCGTGATAGCTGTCACACACATTTTGTTTTCAGCTGCCTTCATGTGTTTTGAACTCAATCCACAGCTCTTGCCATAAGGAGATATTTGTTTCTTAAGAGGAGAAAGATGTGCCGAGTGATGTGGGAAGAGGGACACCGTGAACACTTTCAGAGGGGCTTTCAGGGATGCAATCTCACAGCTAGAGCTCATGATTTCTTCTTCCAAAGTATTTCTAGCCATCCATGTCCTAGCTATTTGCCGTGGTCCCATGTTCCTGACCTGCCTGCTCCCTCTCTCCAGGCTGGGTGGGCCCTTGGCTGCCTACACAGCAAGTAGTGGAATGTGTTTTTGTCAGTGCAGCTGAAAACAAAGACTGCAAGGAAGCACCAGGCTTTTCTGCAAAGGCAGCTTCTGGAGCTGGTGCAAGGACAAGACAGGAGTGTGTGATGGGAGCAGGCAGGACACTCAGCTACCACTGAGCTTCATCTTCTGGTTATGGTTTCACATCTTGCTGAGTCCTGCAAAGAGAGAGAAGATCCTGCCTCTCACCCTCTCTCCTCCCCCAGCCACACGCTCCTGCCCCATTCCCCTTGGGATTGCTCTGGTGATCAGATAGCCCTGGGACAAATCAATTCAGAGAATTGACCCAGTGGAAATCTAACACTGCATATAAATAAATATGCAAATACAAGAACAGTTTACTGCCAGATATGTCAACCTGTCATGTGAGGTGGCTTGCCCTAAGGCCACACAATTTCCAAAGCCAATATGAGGAGGGAGGAGGGTACCTGCAGCTGGGATAAAGGGGCAGGAGAGAGGGAGCAGGACCTTTCTTTTCAGTGGAAGGTAAACACTGACTTGACAGAGCTACTTTGAGTACAAAGGCACCTCTCCTAGTTCTGTGACACCAGTGGTTTGGATGGAACAGGACTTAACAGGGGGCAAAATTTGTACAGGCAAATTTTAGCTCCTGGAGGTTAAACCACTGCTTAGTGGACAGAAATATACTTCTGTGGGCAAGTGATGAGCATACCCTTATCTCAGCTGTGTCCATGGAAGGAGCCCAGACACATCTACAAATACCTGAAAAGAGGTGGTAGTGAGGTGGGGGTCTGTCTCTTCTCCTGGGCCTCAAGTGAAAGGATAAGAGGGAATGCACCAAGGGAGATTCAGGTTAGATATTAGGGGGAAAAGTCAGTGGAAGAGTGGTTATAGGCATTGGAATAAGTTTTACAGGGAGGTAGTGGGATCAGGTCACCGTCACGGGAAGTGTTCATGAGCCAACTGGATGATATGGTTTAGGGGTGATTATGGTGGTGCTGAGTCAATGTTTGGATTAGATGATCTTGAAGGTCTCTCCCAACTTTGATGATTCTGTGATTACATCCTCTAGGGACAGAGGTGGTTCTGTGAAAACCTGTAAGAGCAATGGTTTTCAGCTTGTCTCACCACAGGTACCTACAGTTTTCCATCAGAGGGCTGAAGGCTGGCAGGATCTGCCATGGTCCCAGGGTTTAGTCTGGCAGACCCTACAGAAGTCACCTGTGAGCTCAAGAGTGTGTGGATCACAGGCAGAACCACCCCACCTCACAGAACTATACACTCAATTCTCTGCACAGCCAAGGCAGCAGAAGTGAAGAGGGAGTAATAATGGTTCTGTGCTATTGCTGCCACTGAATAAAGGATAAATAGTTAACAAAATTGTTTGTTTATTTTTTTTAAATATGTCTTTAAAAATAAGGAATATCTGTATTTAAATAAAATGATCCATGTTTTTTACTACACACTCATGATGCTCACCTTGCATTTTCCCCATGATGACTTGTATGGTTTAGTGTGACAAACCACTAGACCTAGTAATAGCAGACACAGATCTTCAGCAGGAAATTATGCCACAACATTTTAAATCTGTTTTATTCTAAACATGTATATTTTCAGTTCAGTGCAAGAGAGCAATCTCCCAAAATTTTCCTAAATGGGTAGGGTCTTGATAATTTAAGAAAACCAAAAATAAAATTTTCAAACTTCTCATACTAAAAATAAAATTTAAATAAAGTTAAAGAAACAAACCTTCTCAAATATTCTCCAAAGAAATTCTTACCTTTTGCTATCATGAAATTTCACCAGAAGTCATTGAATTCTTTTCCATTCCCATTTTTACATAACCAGCTCTTTGTCCTCTACTTTGCACTGGACTGAACTTACGGGGTCAACTACAACCTTTTGCTGTTCCTGAATTCATGAAGGTTCCTCCTTAAGCGATCTTGCCTGTTATATTCTGAACTCATTTAACTGCCTATTCATTAAACTACTGATTTCAGGATTGTTTTACATGTACAGTATGTCAATAGGTTTGGTTCTCTAGACTTAATAAATATACTTAATAAAGACGCTGAAAATTTTGTGTGTCTGTTTGCATCAGAGGAAATGAGCTCCACAGCTGGTAACATTTGGAGAGCAAGAAATGTGGCATGTTTGTTTCTGCTTTATGAAGTTCTTAGGCTTGAGCATATTGTGCATGTGGCCTGTCAGGTATAGTTTATCTCAATTGACTCATCACTTTAATCAGAGAAACGCTCATCACCTGTCTTATGTGCTAAAATATCGATAAATAATCGATGTAGAAATTAGTTACTATTAATGTGTAAGACATTGCTATATTACTAAATTCCCACTATGCAAGAGGAATTTGTATAATTAAGATAATTTATCTGTAAAAAGAGTGAGTGTTTGAAGTTGCCAGTGGTATGCATCACAACATTATAAGAAATGATTTTAAAAATCTACACTGAAAGAAAAGAAAGAGGAAAGGATACATCTCCCTACGCAGGGAAGATATTGGAACTTTGGAGCTTTGGAAAATTCTTAAATGCTAGACACTCAAACAAAATGTTTTGTTTATTCAAGATTTGTTATTCAACATAAGTATGAAGACTGACAAGAATGTTAGGTAAGCAACTCAGTGAAACTTGCAGGATGCAGCATCATCTTATTTACTTTGTTTTAGATGTCTGCTCAATGCCATGAGCACACAAGACCCAGGGTTTTTTTAAAGTTCTGATGGATAATTCAGGGCAAGTAATTTCATCTCCTCGTGTCTTCATTTTCTCACACTGAGGTCTGTGTTGAAGGATACTGGGATGAAATATTGGAAATATCAACAGTTTGATTATCCCTTTCTGAGCATCACTGCTCTTGCCTCAGGACAGCACACAAGAAAAATTACAAATACACACAATTGTCCAGATTTCTTTGATCCTGCTCAGGAAAAAAAAAAGTTTTGTTAGCTAAAAGGTATTGCTCAGTGACACACCAAACACTAGAGGTGAAATTCTAGTTCCTTTAAACACAACATGGCTTTTACCATCATCCTTGATAGGGTTGGTTTTATTTGTCTTTGACAGGATTCTGCACACTGCCTCATTTCAAACTACACTTATTATATGTTTCACTAATATCTGAACTTCTAAGGAAAAACCTCTCTGGATGAATGTTACGCATGAAGAAGGTGACGAGGAGCAGCCATTTTATCCAGAGAGCTGAAGTGTGACAGTCTGGCTTAAAATTTATAACAGAAGTGAAATAACAGCCTAAACTGTGGACATTATTTTGACTCTATAATACACATCTTTGTGCTATGCCTTGGTTGCCATAGAGGTATCAGATGTTTAAAATGTTGCCTGAGAAGAACAGGCAGTTTATTGCTATTCCCTGCTTCTGTTTTTCCCAAGCTGCAGTAATCAAACGAACAAGGAAAGTCATTTGTACAAGGTGGAGTAGATATCTGTTAACATGCCTGCTGATTTTATGGTGGAGTAGAAGGAACAGAGCTTTTACCGCTCACAGAAGAACACTCTTAAACTTGCATTTATTTACATAGCATCTATGGCATTTAGCCGACTGAAGAGAATTGATTAGCAAGAAGGCTGTTAAACAGCAGTCCTATAGCAGGCACTGCACTGAGGATTAGAGGTTTATTTCACTAATTGGTGCCCTCCTGTAGTCTTTATGAGTCAATTCTAAAAAAATAAAGGAGCACTCCAAACTGTGTTTAGAATAAAAGCAGAGTGATGCTTTTCATTGCACAGAAATCCCATAGCTGAGCTCTTTTAGAAATGAGTTTAGGATTTTTCCAGCTAAATTATTCCTCTCTGGCGAACTCTTGCTTGCAGCACTGCATCCTTACCATGCTGCTTAACCCTAGAGAGCATGGCATGCTGAGAACCAGACCTGTAGCAGCCACAGTAAGGCATGGTGTTGTCTTGATTGTCCACCAGGGCTGCCTGGGATGTGGGAGCCACACACTTTTGTGAGAGCGGAGCCCTTGCAAGGGCTGGGCTCATGAGCCAGCCAGCAGTCATTATAATGTCATCTCTGCACAAGCACAGCGTGTGCACCTACAGGTTGGATTAATGCTGTAGGATTGTGGTGGCAGCTGCAAGGTGGGACCCGGGGAGCTCCAGGACACCCGCCAAGGACCAGGCATCTCTTGCAGACAAACTAAATTTGCAGAAGAAGGACTAAAGAGGGAAATCATTTTCAGTGTGTTCCCCCTTATGCTTTGAAGAATGTTTTCTCACAGGAAGCAGAAATAAACCTCTCACCTCTGTGGTTTAAAAGGTGATCTGAAAAAAGAAGATGCACCCGCTGAACCCTGAAGAGCAGCGTTGGTACTAACACAGTGGGCTAAGGGACCACCTGGCTCCAGCTGCCTCCTGGAGGTTTCCAGGGCAAGAAGAGCACCACTAGAGGGCTCACAAAGTATTTAAAGGGTTATTACAAGTGGCATATGAAAAATATTCTCATTTTACTTTCTGCTCCTCCATTTGCACATGCAATGCACTTCAGAACTGAACCTGCTAAAGCATGCCTTTATTTTAAAGTCAGCTTCATGGACTCTCACAGGCTCACCTCCACATGGGGACACCACCACCTTCTGACCTCTCCTGTGTAAACAGGCCTTCCACAGGAAACAATTTTGGTCTGATAATGCTGCAGTTATTAACTAGAGGCAGACATTCAGCAAAGCCACACTTGCCACTGCCAGTTCAGGGCACCAGGTACAGCAGTATCTGTGTATTGTATATTTCAGTGCTTCAGAAAAAAACCCCAACAAATCTAAAAAGTGAAAAAAAAAGCCCAATCAACCAAACAAAAAAACCTCTCCAACCCATAGTATTCTTTGCCTTCCTCTTCTAATGAATTCTGTCAAGCATATTAAGATTCTGGTATATTGCTCATGGGATCAGGGAGTTTGGCCATCCATACAATTAGATATGAAGGTTATTTGTGGCATCTAATAAATAATGCTAACTATCCCTAAAACACATTTCCTCTTAAGGATCAAGATCTACCTTTGTCAATGGGGGAGAATACAAAACTAGTATAGCAGGTTTTCTTTTTTGTCTTAGCCCTGAGGACCTTGTTACAACATTTGGTGTTGAGAGCAGAAATGCTCTAATATATAGCCCCAAACTAAAAAATGTGAAGGCAATAATCACAGGAGTATTTCAACGCTAACTGAAATTAATTTCCTTTTTATTTTCTACTTTTTCTTTTCCCTTTCCTCTCTGAAAGGGACTGCCAAGGGAATTATTATGATTACTCTGCATGTTTTGCAGATGGCTGGCTGCTGCACGGGGCTCTTGAGAGAGGTCAACATCCTATAGCGTCCGGCTTGGATGCTGCCCTCCACACCAGCTGGGCTCTGGAAGCCTTAGTCAGCTTTTGCTGACATGCCTAATGGAAGTCTCTGGGACATTTGAGGCAAAGACCAGATTGAAGCCCTTTCCTGAACTGGGACTTGATTTTAGTCTCCTATTAAACCCGCTGGAAGTATTCCACTTGGTAGCAATGGAAGTTGAACGGGACTTTTAACTTTTTTTTTTTTAATATTTATATACACATACGTATGTACATAGATATACATATACACACAAAAGGTATAGCTTTGATGTGTTCAGAATTCATGCTGAAGGATGTTTTCAGGAGTCAAGGACGTTGTCTGTATCATGCCACCACTGCGAGGACAGGAAGCTTTCTTGCCTTTGGGCTTTGCTAAAATGGCATTCAGTCAAGCTGTTCGGAGGGACTATGGTGGCAGTCTAGTGGGAGCAAACAGGCTTTGTGTTTATCCAATATATAGCTTTTTGGTACAAAATTGATTAATTCACTTTTCTGGTACCATTCCACAATGAAGTGGAAGAGAAAAAGAAGCAATACTGACATAATGTTGTAACACTCACTTATAGGGTCCCCTGCTTTCTGCAGTAATGTAGACACACCATATTTAGACCCTTTCCATGATTAGGTAGGTTAGGAACTAAATTAGTAATAGCAACTGCCCCAAAGGCTCTGTTTAATTAGGATACCTTTGTTCCTCCTTTTACAGAATGAGGATGATACAACAAACCCAGACTTTCAGACCCAAAGAGGGGTACAGGATCTGTTGCCACAGGTTGTCCTGGAACCAACCAGTCCACATGACTGACAGGACCTGGGTTGGGAACAAGCATTCCTGCTTGTGCCTAGATTTTGCTCCTGCACAGACAGACATGCCAGAATGGTATCAACTCCAGTTGCCCAGACCTTGGGGAAGGCCTCCAAGGCTTTAGCCTTAGTGGGAGATGAAGGATTCTCTGCCATTCAAGGCCTGCAGAAGACCAAGGCATCAATCCATTCTCCCCCACATGCATACTGAAAGAAAACCCCTGGAAATCTGTCTTCATTACAACAGTATCATTCTTCAGGACAGGAACATGTTTCCCTAACACATCTGTTTCACAGGAACAAATGAATTGAGGTGATAACATTGAGTAAATATGCTGAGATTGCATAGCCACCTTGAGTGAAAACTGGATTTTCACATCCTTTAGGTACTTAGAGCCTCTGCCCTCATTATTTGAACTGCACCCACACAGGCAGTCCCTGCAAATGTAGCATTGTACAAGTTTGAGTTTCATATTTATTGTTTAAAGTTATTTTGAAACCAGTGACTTATAACACAGACATATCTGCTCATCTATGTCAAGTCACAGTTCTTATAATATGGGGTTGTATGAATCTTAGCTTTCTAAAAGGCAAATTACATATTTATGCTACAAATTGATGGATTTACTATAGTTTATTTCAAGGTGGGCCTTTTTCACAAAGATGCATACCACTATTTAAGTATGATGAGGTTATATAACCCAACAAAAGCAAAGAAGTTGCAAATTAAGATCAATGATACATTCCCAACTCATGCTGTTGTACCTAGTTATTGCAGGACTGCCAACCAACTCATGATAATTACATACTGCAAACAGAGCTCTGTGTGCGGGGGGGAAAATCATTGTTTTGAGTTCACTTTACTTTCTCTGAACTTTACTGGCATGTTTAAGTCCTATCTCCTTTTTATGCTTTCAGCTTATAGAGCCTGCAAACTCAAATACAAACCTCCTGATGGCTCAGGAAGAATAAGGCTAATTTCCCCTCCAGGCTCTTGTCTAAAGTACAACCACCATCTTAATCACAGAATCACAAAATCATAGAATGGTTTGGTTTAGAAGGACCCTTTGACATCATCTTGTTCCAAGCCCCCTGCCATGGGCAATGACACATTTCAGTGGACCAGGTTGCTCAAAGCCCCATCCTATCTGGCCTTGAACAGTTCCAGGAATGGGGAGTCCACAATTTCAGGCAACCTGTTCCAGTGACCCTCACAGTGATGAATGTCTTCCTAATACCTAATGGAAATCTACCCTGTTTCAGTTTAAAGCCTTTATCCCTTGTCCTATCCCTACATGCCCTTGTAGAAAGAATAGTTCTGGTTTTTACCACTAAAACATGCTTTTTTTTTTTGCTTTGCTGTGCAAACCATTCTTGACCAACCTCGTTATTTCTAGAAGAGACACCAGCCAGTCTTGCTGATGGCATATGAGAAAAGGAGGGGCTTCGAAGAGCACAGGGAAGGAGTTGCTATGCACAGTGACCACGGGTTTCTGTTGGTCTCTGTTACTGTTTCCTAGAGTTCAAAAGCAAACATGCCTTTCTCTTCTCTTCCTGGATATGAGTATAGTTTCAGTCCCAGAGTGGTGGTATCTAGAGAGGAGTTTAATCATTTTTGCTCTTTCATTTTACACTCTTATGTCCTTAACCCAATTTAAATGGTCAACGCACTCTGGTCCAGCGATTTCTGTCTGCTCAACATGTACACAGTCCTTAGCACTACAGGGTCCCACTCCAATGAAAACATTAAGTGCATCTCTGATATAAATGCTGAATAATTGATCACAGATCCCTAAATCATACAATGCAATGTAATTTATTCTACCTGATTTTGTTACACTGTTATTTATATCAGCGTATGGTATTGATAAAAGAAATTTATAATGAAGTCCGAGAGATACTTTGATTTAATGTGGTTACAGGGACTATCATTGCAAGTGGGAACAAATAGCTCTAATGGATTTTCTAGTACCTTGTTTTCATCATCCATAATAGACTTTCATCTGTGCTGGTCGGAACTGTAGGATGTCCATGTGTTCTGCACCCAGACTTTAACAGATCTATATTTTATGGCCCTACAGTAAAAGTAATTGCAGGTTTTATAATGTCTGTGTACTGTTCCGACTGAAAGCAATCCATTTAGAGACTTCTGGAAAGTTGAGGTGTTTCAGTTGCAAATGCATGGGTTGAGACAGGCTCCAGTTGTGCAGCCGGCCACTTACCAGCCTTCTTTTAATGAGGGCACATTCCAGAGATCTTTCTTTTCCTTTCCCTATACCAAAATTGAAGAAATTTTTGAACACGAGAGGCTTAAGCTAAAAAGGTCCTGACCCTGAGTTTTATCAGCTCAGAGGAAGTGCAGAAACATGGAGGCTGGTACAGATGTTGGCAGCTGGAGCCGCCCATGAGGGCACCATGCCAGCATGGCTTCTCCTCGCCCTCTGCCCAAATCAGACCCTTCGGCTGCAGCTCACACTTGACAAAAATCAAGAATCGATTTTGACTCACTGTCTGACCTCAAATTAGCTTCTGAAAGCCTTGCAACCGTTCTTGGCAATCTCACCGTAGGAAAGCAGGAACTAAGGCAATCAGAGAAAAACAGAATCATTTCCTTTCTTTTTTTTTTTTTTCCTTCTTTTTTTCCCTGCTGTTAAATGACAGAGTAATTATACCGTCTACCTAACACTGGAGGGTTCTGCCAAACATTTGTACCTACACAGCCCTCCACAGGGCTGCCTCCTGCCCCCATGGCAACAGCCAGCCCCGCAGCAAGAATCTGGCCCAAGGAGCAGGAGAAGGTAACAGGTCACAATGGGGCTTTCTAAAGGCATAAATGCCCTCTAAATGCCAGTTCTGTTATTTGCACCTCTCAAGACCAAAAATAACTTGGTCCGAATGTTAACAGTGGCCTTTTACTGCATGTGATGAATGGATTAATCCTGTTACTATCAGAATAATTAATCTTGCTTGACACTCCAGGCAAAAAAATCCAATATGCTGGATTCCACAGACATGGCAGTGCTTCATAATATTTTGTTATCTTTTCAATGTATAATTAATAAGGAGAGTAGGGAATCCGGGAGAATCAGCCAGCTTGAAAATAAGCAGAAAACAGAAAGTTTAGGTATCTGAAGCTGAGTCTCAGCTATTTCAATGACAGTATCAATTGGAAGAGAAGTCCCCAATGAGAGACAGACAAGATTCAGCTGAAGATGGCTACAACACAGATGCCACTTGCTAAGTTACCTGAAACTATTTCGTCATAGCATGAATTATTTGCTCTCAGTGGTTAGTCTAATTCTAGAGTGTTATTGTTTTCACAATACACAGATGTATGAACTGGAGAGAAAAGGATACCCAGCGTATACCCTTGGCATTATTAGGTGTCCAAAAGCAGCCATTCAGATGAAAACTTATGAATGGCCAAGTAGGAAAAGAAAGAAACTTTGGTCTCATGGGTAGGCAGCTAAAGAAATCCTGTACTAATCATGTCAATTTTTATTTTCAGAATGGCCACCCGAAATTACAGACTTTCCTTGACCCAACAATACACATTCTTTCTCCAGCTCTAGAAAACCATGTGAATCAAACAGTTATTTCCAAACACCATATTTCTTGGCTTAAAAATCACCTCCCTTCCAAACACACACACACACATGATCTCCTTACATCCTTTTTCTCCCATGTTAAACTCTCATTCTGAGGCTGCACAGGTGACCATACAATATTTGTTGCACACTTGATTCACCTTGCTACTTGGAAAATAAGAAGTAACAATGTCCTTGGAGAACCTACATGGACCAGACAGAATTTATTCTCAGAAGCTGTCCTCAGCAGGACAGGCACCAGCTCATACTCTGTTGAGTGATAGCAAAACTTTTATTCCTATTTTCAGGGGGAAGCAAAAACAAATGGCACTTCAGATGTTGCTAAATTACATCTTCACTTTGCAACATCCCCCGCTGGATGTACCACAGAGCAGTTCTGTGTCACCTCCAAATTGCTCATGAGGAACTGGTGTGCTGGTACACATACCTGATTATGGGACTTTGGGCAATTAACTCCCACATATCACTGAATCAATTCCTAAACAAACATGTGAACTCACCCTGATGAAGAGGGATAATCTCTTATTACAGCTTTTACAGCTGGAACATGGAAGGAACAAGCTAAAATTCAGCATACTGAAAAGTATGTTTATGAACATCAGGTTATACTCAGTCTAATGCAACACAGAGTAGGGAATGGGAAGGATTGGGAAAAGTGTGGTGCCTTGGATAATCAGGCCTCTCTCACAAATAGCCAAAGTAGAGTGAGAGAATTGGCACAAACCAGTGTGGAGGTTGGAGGTGGGGAAAGGAACCACAGGCCCATTGAGCCAGATGTTCCCATGTTCCCAAACTGCTGTGTGTGCCTGTGGTGAATCTGCAGGGACGTGGCAGCAAAGCTTCATTTGCCTTTAGCCTTGCTTCCAGGCTGGGCAGATCCCGGCACTAGAAGAGCAAGAATTGTCTTTGGCATTTTATACAGGATTAAGAAAAACACAGAAAAGAGCTCCATGATTTTCTAAAGGACTTGCGAGGTTGGTTCATCACAAGGTTCGTCCTAGTGCTCTGCATCCTACCACTGTGGCAGTCAGCTACCAGACAGCGGAGCAGGGCAGTCCTGGCCAAGTTTCTGCTTGCCTGCACACACAGACAGGTCTCTTAGCTTCTGAGGGACTGTATAAGGGACTATAGTGAGAAGAATTTGCCTGGGATGTTAATTAGAGATTAAAAAAACCCAATCCAGACAGATACTCAGTTGTAGTCACTTGGCATGGCATCACAGGCTTCAGCTGAACAACTTTATGCAACAGCAGCAGCAGTAGAAGGTCTTCTCCCTTAAACACCTGAAGGAAGGTGGAAGGGGGACTGTAAATGAGACAACCATAGTCAGAGGGAAAAATAAATGTTCACTCAGAAGTTCTGTGTGTTCTTGGATCAGTGTGAAAGGGTGTTATGCTATACAGAAATGTAAAAATGGGTCCTTGAAGACTTCCTTTTGCCTACTAACCAAGAACCCAATGCATTATTTTTGTTTCTCATGAATGGCTGGTGGGAGTATGACATGCTTTACCTGATTTCAGGTGCCACTGACATCAGCACCCCCCTACAAACATCTCTCACAGAGAACACCCAACATAGATACTGACAGTAAGAAAAGTGACCACTTGTCTTCTACAGAAAACAGGTTTTGTTAGGAGGTTTTCAAAACATGTTATGAACCAGTCAGGCCATTCTCCTGTCCTGTTTTTTTTCTTCTGTTCCTCCCACTACAGTTATTTTTGTGATGTCCATTTCAAATCCCCTTCTTCTTCTGAGCTATACTCAGATTGTATGGTTTGGATTAAATGCATTCAAAGTCCAAGCTGTTGCCCAGCAGCCATTCAATGGTAAAATTTGCCTTACAACTTGAGAAAGGCACTCCTGGCTTCTCCTCCTAACCGTTGGCAGCTGCACCTTTCCTTTGATGGCTGTTGAGCCTGGTGAGGCACTTGAGAAAGGTAGTTTGACTCAGAAACCTTCCAGAACAGTAAACCAGTAGGAGGAAGCAGGTGGAGAAGAAGCTGCTGGTGATGGCAGCTGCTGGAGCCCAGAGAGGGACCCAGGTGCTTGGGGTGGCTGTGGACTTTGGATTTCCATCCTGCTACCGTGTGCTGACCCATCATCCTCCAGCTGGCAACCCTCACCTCTCGCCTATACCCCACAAGACTAACTTACATTGGAAAAGGATGAAGAAAAATACTTGATTTAAGATTTCACATCTCCTCGTGGACCGTACTGTGCTCTTTCCCATGGCTCAACTCCTCCTGCTATGAGCAACCTCACTCAGAGGTTTTCAACAAGGATCTGGGAAGAGGGAAGATTCAGGAGAAGAGGGGAGTTGCCATTTCATTTGTTTTTTTTTCCCATTCCCTTTTCTTTGGCTGTAAGAAAGGATACAAATTTTGTCAGTCCCATCAAAATATTATCTACCAATATATTTTATGTACTATGTGGTATTTATTTGTGAGGTATATTCCTATATGTCTCAATCCAGAGACTGAAAAATCATTATGCTTTGCTTTCCAAATTCCTATGTCTCTTCAACTTCCAGTGATCTCATAATGTAAATACTAATTGTTACAAAAAATTAAATGTGAAAAAGTCAGGACCCTTATATCTGCAACAAGGCAGAAATAGATATTTTTTAATGATTGTTTTTCCTCAGGGATTACTTGAGCATCAAAAGCTTTTACCTTGTTGGAGATCAGCAAAGGAAAACAGTGACAAGAGGGAGAATATAATCCTCCCCACCTTCTTGCAGAGAGATAATCAAACATTTCAAATGAGTGGACTCAAAGACCATGGTAGTTAATGGAAACCTGTCAGCTGACATTAATACTCAGACTCTTAAATATTTTCTCCAAGCAAAGAGTAAAAGAACAAATTTCATCATCTACATAGCAGATCATAGATCATGAAGTGAATGGCAGGATCCTGAAAAGGGTTCTCATGTCTACAACACCCAGTTACTGATGGTCACATCAACACATCTCAACCCAACAATGAGATTTCCCCTCAGCCACCATGAAGGCACTTAAGTCTTAATGGAGCCCTCATGAAAATATGCAAAGCAGGATCACTGTTGCCCTTTCAAAGCTTCCCTAAAATCAAATGCATTTTGCAGACACAAGACCTATCAGATACATGGCAGGGGTCAGACGCATGTTATGATTAGAGATGGTCAAGTGAAGATATCCCTGTCCATGTTAAGGAAGTTGGATTAGGTAACCTCTGAGGTCTCTGACAATCCAAACCATTCTGTGATTCAGTTCTAGCATGTGTTTGGGTTATGTGAGGAGACTACAGGGATGGCTTCTATGAGAAATTCCTAGAAGCTTCCTCTGTGTCTGAGGGGACAGTGCCAAATGGCTCCAAGATGGACCAGACAGTGGCCAAGGCCAAGCCCAACAGCAACAGTGGTAGTGCCTCTGGGATACCATATTTAAGAAGGGGGAAAATTTACTGCAAAAAAGCAATTGCAGCTGAAAGGAGGATTGAAATTATGAGAGATAAACAGGTCTGCAGACACCAAGGTCAATGAAGAAGGGGAAAGATGTGCTGCAGAAATTCCCTTGCAGCCTGTGGTTCAGACCATGATGAGGCAGCTGTAATCCTGCAGCTGTGCAGGAACACAGTGGAGCAGAGATCCACCTGCAGCCTGTGGAGGATCCCACGCTGAAGTAAGCAGATGCCTGAAAGAGGCTGTGACCTCATGGGAAGCTCACACTGGAGCAGGCTTCTGACAGGACCTGTGAACCCATGGAGAGAGGAATTCAGGCTGGAGCATGTTTGCTGGCACAACATGTGACCCCATGGGGGACCCACACTGGAGCAACAGGGCTGCACCTCGTGGAAGGGACCCATGCTGGAGCAGTTGGTGAGGGACTGCAGCCCATGGGAAAGACTCACAATGGAGAAGTTCGTGGAGGACTGTGTCCTGTGGAAGGGACCCAATATGGAACAGGAGAAGGGTGTGAGGAGTCTTCCCCTTTAGGAGAGAGGAGCAGAGGAGACAAATGATGAACCGACCACAGCCCCCATTCCCCATCCCCTTGTGCGGCTAAGAGGGAGGAGGTAGAGAAATAGGGAATGAAGCTGATCTCAGAAAGGAGGGGGTAGGAGGGGGAAGGTGTTTTGAGATTTGTTTTTTATTTTTCATTATGCTACTCTGCTTTGATTGGCAATAAATTAAGCCAATTTCCCCACATCAAGTCTCTTCTGTCCGTGACGGTAATCAGTGAGTGACCTCTCCCTGTCCTTATCTCAACCCATGAGCCTTATGTTATATTTTCTTTCCCCTGTTCAGCTGACAAGAGTGGCTTCAGTGAGCACCTGACATCCAGCCAGGGTCAATCCACCACGACTCATCAGGCTTTTCCTAGAGGAAAACTTCAACAACAGTGAGAGATGAACGAGACCCCCAGACAGCATATATTCAGTGAACACTGAGAGACTGGAGACACAGTTCACATGGACTCTGGCTGGACCCTTGCTACACATCCAGAAACTCCTGTGCTCATAGGTGTGTTTTTAGTGTTTTCAAGACATAGCTGCTTGGAGACAGTCATCCATGGAGCCAAACCTGGAGCTCTTGATCTAACTGAGCTCAAGTTCTGCAGCACAGATTGGAAATTTCTGAAAACTTTGTTTTAAAGGGATCTCTTGGGTGGCCGTGTGCTTTCCCATAGGAACAGGGTTGGATTCTGGGAATCCTCTCCAGGGCAGTGGACATGTTTGAGACACTGGTCTGAGGCCAAGCACACTCTCAGCATCACCATGAAGTAGTTTCCAGAACTGTGATGTCAGAGAAAGACAGGACTGCGAGCATGACCACCAGCTGGGGAAAAACACCCGTTCTTAAGCAGCAAGGATCATGATATGCAAGTTCAGGCCTGCTAGTATCCCATTTCAGTCACTATGCAACTACTTTTTTCAATGGCTTCACAACTTTGGCTTCTGTTTGACTCACAGATATGGTATAAAGTTTATGTTTGTTTTTTTAGGGAGCTTTTTACAAGCTAGAAGTTCTGTGTTTTCAGCTGAGGCAGTTGCAGACTGATGGCTACAACAGTACGCTGTTTTTCTGTACTCATTTTAGTGTCTCTAGCTGGTATTTCTCATTGTTCAATTTATAACAGGACTACCCTTCAGCTTATTTGAGTACAGGGCCAACCACAATAGGGCCCTGTTTCATAATTGCGTTGAGGTAATGCCCAAGGCTCTCCACAAGAAATAATAATAAATGACACGACAAAACTGTGCTGAGTCACACCTTTTTAAAGCCCAGCTCTTTCTGAGGGACACAAGAGCATAGATGAAAACAGCCACAGGCGGCAAAGAGCCCCTTCTGAACAGCTCCTGGTAACTCATTCAAGTCAGTGGTCATAAACAACAATAGCACAGCTGTTAGATAAATGGGATGCTTACAACTGCACACAGAAAACCTAAAAATTTCAGCAACAAACCCATTAGCTTTTACTACATGAGTGGTACAGGACCTGCTGTTTCAGTAATGCTCTGCTGGGTCACATAAAACCTGTAGAGAAAACACAGAGAAGTCTGGCATCCATCCATTCCTCCATCTGTCTGAGGGCAGCTGGGAAACTGCCCCAATCAGTCCTCAGGCTCAGGGATGCTCTAATGCTGCAGCCGCTGCCAGGTTCTCAGAACTGTTACATGACCAACATGTTTACAAGCTTCAGTTTGCAGTGAATGCCTTGTATCATCTCTCACTAACAATTTCGATAAAAGCTCTATTTTTTTACAGCTGTTTCAACCAGCCCCACTCCTGTGATATGTAACATCACAGACTATCAGCACCACTGCTGAATCATCTCATCAGCCTATAACCATATCCACTACCATCCGTTTTACCAGAAATTTTAGAACCGTTTTCTACCACATCCCATTAACGTGGGTAACCCACAGCTCCATGCAAGACAGTGGAGGGAGTATTTTGAAAGACACATGGTGTATATTAAAAGCACATCAGTAGGGACACAGCAGAACATAAGGCAAAGGCATCATGAGCCTGGAACTTCTGTTTTTTTCCTAGGGTTTTGTTTTGAGTGAGGTGGTTTTCTTTCTTCCCCTGCTCTAGATAGTCCTCCTAATTTGTTACGGCTTTAAGAAAACAACAACCTAAGAATGAAGGAATTAGATTAAGTTCTTCCACTTAGTTAATTTCCATGATCTAATAGTTCTCTCATGTTCCAACACAACTTTGTGCTCTGCTGACGACAACAGGGCTGAGGAAGTCTCTCAGAAGGCGGATTCAGTTCAAGGGCAAGGCAGACCAGAGACCACTTAGCTCTCAGACAAAGTATTCTTGGTTTAGTGTGCTTGTAGGTGAGCCAGAAGCTGTAATGAAAACACTTAGGAAACCAAGCCCCCTTGGATATAGAAGATCAATAATGTTCTCAGCAAAGCTGAAAACAATTCAGAACACGGTGTCTCACCAGCCTGTACTGTAATGTTATAGTGTAGTTTCTGTGGATCTCATTTTTGGCAATATCTTGAAACAGCAATCAATATTTGCCCAGGGTATGCCTTTCCTGCCATTTATTCTGTTATCCAGCCAGTGGCAACAACAATCATTTAAGGACAACTAAGCATTGATATGTTGCTAATGTTGAGTATGAGTAACAAGGATCAAGACCCTTCCATGCTGGATAGTGCAGAAAAAAAGATGCCCAGATAGCCGTGGCTATGGCATCTGAGGAAATTTTGCATAAAATAAGTAGCAATGGAAAGTCACCAGTGAACTTCCTACCCTTTCATCCCACAAATAAAAATGTTACCACAGAGACAGTAGACTCTAAAAAGAAATGGACTATCTATCGAGTGGGTTGGCCTTGTATGGAGGAAAGAAGAGAGGAAAATATTTTAACAATATGGGGATTAAGGTTTTGCGGTAGCTAAGTAAAGAATAGTTGGTTTTGTGGCACTGATTCCTAGTATGTGCTACTGTTGTTTTTGAGTTGGTCTGTATTTTATATTTGCCAGAAATGTCCAAGTGTGAGATGTAAGATTTTGTTTTATGTCCATATATTATGAAGGAAGTAAAGCAAAGCAATCCATCAGTCCAGTGGCTAATGTTTAACCTTTCTTTCTTAGACCTGCTTCTCCTGCTCTCCGCAAGAAACTGTGAACTGTCTCATGCTCAGGAAGTACAAAACCCCTTAAACTGCAGAAACAAAATTTCTTATTGAACATTTGGGAAATGTTCTGAAAAACACTGTCCATCTCCTGCGGCAAAACACTGCAGCAGAGACAGTCAGTACTGATGGAAACGAGTGGCAGAGGAATATTGCAAAATACATGTGACTGTAGAACCCGATCTGGCTGTTTCTCTGTCTGAGGGAGCTGAACAGAAGCACACTGGGAAAAGCACTACAAAGTGCTGGATGTGCTGGCATTACTGAATACTGAGTAGCAGCAAGAACAGGGCATATGCAGCAGGAGGAAAACAAACATGTCATCTGAAATAACTAAGCCAAGTCATACGTTCAGTGCTTTTAGGTAACTGCTTGAGATGAGTAAAGAGCAACATTATCTTTGTGCCTAAAACCAGTCCAAGTATTTAGTTTTCAGATCCTTCCTCGTGGAGTTCTCAAAAGAACTTTAAAAGAAAAACATTTGCATGGTGAATGACAGAAGATGCTGGACTGAACAGAGCAACTTTGTCCAGTAGTTGAGGACAAGGAAAGGGCTCAGACAGACAGTCATCACTTGAAGTGCAATTAGCCAGGACACAGCAATGGTGCTTGGCTGGTGGCTGGATTTGTATACCCTTTTAGAAGGTTAACTTAGTACACTATGATTCATCTGGGTAGCAAAGGCATTTTAAAAGTAACTCTAGACATTGCCTAAACTTGATTTTTTGGCCCCAGGTTTCCCGTTTCATCAGTTCAACTCTACCAGCAGGACCAGCACTGGCAGAGTCAACATGGGTAAGACCCCTAGCATGGAGATACCTTCACCAAACTACCCCTTCCACCCACTGGGAACAGGACAAGGCACCTACATTGCCACCTCTGCCCAGATCCCCTCAGCAGTCCACACCCTGTGAGCTGGGTGGTGCTGCAGGAGTATTTAGAGGGAGCTCTGAGAAACGTCGCTGCTGCCTTGCCTTCTCCCTGGCTCTGACATGAAGCATGAAAGGGAAGATCAGGCTGCACAACAATGGTCCGGGTTGCCTCCCATGCCAATGCCAGACTAGGGATCAGCAGCTGGAGAACAGCTTCTCACTTCCCTTCAGGAGTGACCAGCAGGTGTGGGGCTCTCCATTCCTTCCCCTTGCACTCCCACAGGCATCCTGCCAGAGGCATGGTCTGCAAAGCCCATGCACGCTCTTAGTCTGCAAAGTGCAGCCATGTCAGACTTGCCCACAAAAGAAGATGAAAAGTCTCTTACCAGGGCTCCTCTGGGACATGTGCATCCCAGGCCCCCAGCAGAAGGAAAACTCAAAGACTGACATTACAACAGCCATCCCTCTCTGCAGCAGTGTGGTCTGAGCTTTAAGATTTCTTTTCTGTGTGATTTCCTCCTATCATCTGATCTCTAGCCCACAGTCAAACTGAACCATAAGGGTTACAGGTGACGAAAGGAAAAGTGCTTTTGTTCTTCCTTTGCATCCCTCCTTCTTTCTGCCTCCCAGCCTCCTCCCTCACCCAAATCAATCCAAAGCTACAGAAGTAGAATCATAAGTAAAAGAGCAAAAAATAGGGAATATGGAAAAAGCCTGTCATAAAAAGAGGTTACTCATACCATCATGAGGAAGCAGGATGATTATACACACTTTACACAGAACGACAGAAACAATAGGATTACTCACACAATTTCAAACCCTAATGAAGTGCATCAGTTACACTCCCACAGCAACCTGGAGAAAGAAGGAGAGTAGAATCTGCTGGTTTAGCCTAATAAGGACTTTGTGAGAGAATCACAGTTAACATGTCCTACTTACTTCTGGTGTGTTGCAAGCCTGCTAGAGACTGCAGTCCAGAGTTCCCATATGTGCTTACCAACCCAGTGGAGAGAGGGAGGAAGCACAGATGTGGCTATTCTTCCATTCCAGTCTCATCCTTAACATGGTCAGGACAAAAGGTAGGTACAATATCAAAGCAGGAAGATCAACAGCAGTTATATCAAAACTTTGAAGATTACACCTTATATTTCTTTTTAAACCGTTGGTGACACATTTAAAAGCCATTCACATAAAGACAGAAACGGGACAGGTCTTCTTAAATGCACTTCTATGACCAGACCTCTTGCAAAGAGCAAGCACTGGATCAGCTTTACATGTCTGTGAAGGCAGTATCTGTGAATGGTACCAATAAAAGGAAACACACCGTCTGCAATTATAAGTCTGTAACATCTTGTAAGTAGGTTATGTACTGCTTTCCAGTGTGTAAAATTTAGAAAATTACTGGGAATCTCCCAGGTACAATTTACCTCATTCCATAACAGAGGTGTCAGCCAAGTGAACTTGCCCACAGGACCCCCAGGCAGCTGCACTGCAGGTGCCCACAGCAGCTTGAGATGGATCCATTCTGCTTTTCTCAGGGTTTCTTTCACAACTCCTTTTACAAACCTTTTTGAGTCTTCAGATTTCCACAGCACTGAAGTACGTGCTCAAACTCTCCAGCTCCTGGACAAGGAATTAAGCCTGTGTTTAAAAAGTTTTCAGCACAGAGATGATTTCCCACCTGAGACCCACCTCATGGGGAAGTCCAAGTCTTCAAAATCTATAATCCTTGATTTTGTGTGAGATTGAAATAGTTTAAAATCCACAATTCCCTTCAGATTTGCAACAGTACTTCACTGCAGCTTTATATAATTTTGACCTTTCTATTACAATGTTACAAAAGCAACAACAAAAAAAAATCTAAACTGTAAGCATAAAAATAAAGCATAAAGCGAATATCATGCATCTCAATTGTATTGAAATAAAAATATTTCATAAAGAAGTTGGTGAAATCATTGTGTTCTGTCAAATTTATCAGTTTGTGTTGAATCAGTATTTTCTAAGTCTCCATCCAGCTCAGAAATTTGTATGCTCTCTACATCTATGCCTTTTCAGCACTAAAGCTTTTCCAATGTTTCTGACGGCACCGTGATAGCTTCTTTACAGCGTTTGTGTTTAAAATTCCCTTTACTTACACTGAAAAAATAATCACGTGGCTTAATTTTTTTTTTCCCACTCTTTGCCATTAGAGCACCACGGGCTTCATAAGAAAGCTGCTTTTTATCTGCTTGGAGCTCTTCAGTATGAATAATCTCAAGCAAAATTCTGCAGAAGGCTCTTCAGTTTGCATTTTCCCTCCCCTGAGTGCCTGGATTCTCCAAATGCATTGCTGGAACACAGACATAAACCCAAACTTTTTGCAGCAACCCTTTGGTGTTTCTGTTTATTATCATGCCTGATGTTACAATACACCCTCTTTTAAGAAAGGCAGTGTTTAATTGACCAAACAAGAAAAACAAATGCTTCCCCAAGGCATAAATTCCATGAACTGTTTGGATGTTTTCTATGAAGCTAACAAACACTTCTGTCAGTATTTGGAAGTCTCAGCCTCTGGTTTTTGAATGGAGTGAAGTAAAGAAGAGACAGCTTGAATAGAATTTTGCAGTTTCAACAAGTTTAAAGACATTCCAGGGTAACTACTACTTGTTTTATAGCATTGCTCATAAATAAATAAAGCTTTTAAGATAGACTTTATACTCCGATTAAAATAAATTTAAGTTGTATCAGTACAGCTAGAATAACAGAAGAATATAGTTACCTTCCAAATTACAGAGAAGAGTGTTGGGCCTGTTCTTGAAACCTTCTTTTTAATATATTTGTGTTTAGTGTGCCCCTGCAATCAGACTACACGTGGAAATACTAAGTGTGGCTTTATGGACTTTTGGGGGCTCGGTGCAGCTGCAGGGATATAATCCAGGAATAAATACAGGAAAAGAAAAGGATTCAGTTTTTAATACCAACATCATTTACTGACTCCAAGATGGTACAGTGTAAGTGAATGTAAGACTATTGAGAGGAGGAGTAATTCTTATTCTTCCCAACCAAATGAAAAACATTAAATCTGCATTTTCACTGTTGGGGGGGGGAATAATTTAAAAAAAACGCCAAAAAACAAAAAGAGAGAGAGAAAAAGAAACAAGAAGAAAAAAAACTCTTCAACTCTGTGGTTTTAGCAAAGAAAAGCTGGAACTCAGGTTCCTAAGCCATCAGATTCTTGAGGATGTCTCAGCACTGGCCTTACGATCAATGAATCAAAGACATACCACTGTCTCACAGGCAAATTACCTGATTTTTTTCCCTTGCTGTTACCCCTAAGGGGGAACATTCCAGGAAGGATGTTGCTTTTTACATAGAAACATGATACAGTGAGCCTGGAAGGAAGAGATACCTGCCTGGGACAGCTTTTGGTTACCCAAGAGCTGATGTTTTTCCCTTCATATCTGAAACGATCTGTAAGTGCCCTGATGTGCATGATTGCCTGAAAACTGAATGCTTAATACACCCAGTCAAAATATGAGGCACATACATGTGATTTTAGTTTGAACAAAACCAGAAAACATAGTTCCTAACTCAGGAGTTTGCTGTGGAAATTCAGATACTGTTCAGACCATATTCAGTAAATAAGTTCATGTTGCCCAATCTGTACAGTGCCAGACAGAGTTAATTCTAATGAACTGAGTTATTTTGAATCCCAATTTCCCTAACATGTTTTAATTCTTTCAGTTTACCAATTAATTTTAATTCCAGAATTTAAAATGCCAAATTCTACCAAGACATAGTTATGGCATGAGGTTTAGAGACATACGTTTTTTGATACTTTGGACACCTTCAGTGCAACCAGATGTGATTGTAGTTCTTAATAACATGGAAACTGCTGCATCACAAGCCTGTTGTGATCAGACGACCATCTCCAGTTCAGCCAAAGCACAAGACTCTCAACCCTTCCCTACTGCAAACACATTCTCTTTGCCCAAAATTGCCAGCTGAGAAAAGTTTACTTCTTGATCTGTAGGTAGGTATCTACTAGGAAACCTGACAAGCCAGCTGAGTCTTCATCTTGGAGAAGCTACAGAGCATATTTCCTTAGAAGAAGATCAGTTTAATCAGCATTCCTATAAATTGTCTGCATTTAAACCTACAGACCTGAAAGCTACATTATCTTCCTTGACTGAACTTCTCAAATGCACCTGAGTAATTGTATTTCTCCATGCTGCCTATTTTTGACAGACTGCTAGAAAATCGAGTGTTCTCATCTGGGTTTTGGTTTTGAACAAAATCAAAATCTGAGGTCATTCTGCCCTCAATCTTATTCACAATGAAGTTTATGACTCTACGTGTATTCACCTTGGAGAAGCACACAGCCTTTAGAATTCTGAACAGAATTTGAGAGGTTAAAGGCTACTTACATTAGAGGCAAGAAAACATTCCTGCACAACTCTTTAATAAGCAGTGAACTCATAATAAACATCCAGAATTTAGAGAATATAGAAAAAAACGACCTTGAATAATTAGGGGTTCCAATTATTGGTCACTAACCTGAAATTAGCAATGCTATCAAAATTCCATTTGATTTTCCATGAAAGATTGGCATATTTAAAAGAAAAATATTTCCATGTAGTTTGGATTAAGGATTATTACAGGACTGTGCTATTTACTACCCCAGCTCTTCAGGAGTACAAATTGTTTTTTAAGTATTCACAGAACCCCTAGAGTATGACAAATTTTAGTTCAAAGGACTGTGTATCATAAAATTCAAAGCCAAAAGTGCTTTGCTTATAATTTTCCTGTTTTAAAAGCATCAAGGAATCCAAATGTAGAAACTTAATCCTGTGCAATTATATGACCAGGTATATAACCCCAGCTGGCACAGGTATGCAAACAGTTGAAGAACAGAAAACAAAAGCTAATCATTTCAACCCAATGTAATTGATTGCTGAATAATTAACCCTGATACCAGCAATACTGATACCAAGAGATTCTTAAGCTCTCTTTGTAACAGATTGTAAGTTCTAGGGCTTCAGAGTTTTGTGGTATGAAAACACAAATCTTTGCAAAATCTGCAATCTGATTCAATCTTGAGCTCAGATCATATCCTTCAGGCTCTGTATGTTCAGTTTTTGGCTGTGATTTATATGCAATTAGAAAACAAGCAAGTGTAAAAACATTCTGTAAACTAGCTGTGTGAGGTTTCCCGACAGAGTTTTCAGGGTTTTAAGGGCAAATCCACTTCATCAATAGAGAAAATCTTTTCAAAAGTGTTTTCAAAGGATAAGGGAAAAAAAAAAAAAAAAAAAAAAAAGGAGTGTTGCTGTGTCATGGACAGGATGTTGAACAAAGATGTTTTAGTAGTGATGGTAGTATACATCTCCCACAATATCTATTCAGTAGTTATGCTTAGGTAGCAATAAAAATGAAGGATGGATGATTATTGATTATGGGATGAAGCCCAGACTGGTGTCTGAACAGTTAGAGTAATCTGAACCATGTAGACTGCTGGATGCTCATCTGTGGTACAGAGTACACGTTACAAGTTTAATGGAAGGAGTTACTATAAATAACATCTCTTCTACTTTATCTCGGGCTGAGTAAGTGCAGCCACCACAGTAAACCAGCATTATATCCAAGTGGAAATGCTGTTATGATTGTGGCAAGGTAAATACTGCAAGTTACTTGAGGTATCTTTTTAAGAATTCTTAGTTCATGTATCTCCAGCTTATTTGGCATTGACAGTTAAATTTGAGAAGCAAAAAAAAAAGAAAGTTATCATTCATGTTCACATCTTATTTTAATAGAAAGTAAAATTCATTGAATCTGCAGTACATTCTTTCCCAAATGCTCTTTCCTTTGCATCAGGAAGATTTTACTTTTACTGCCGTCAGATTCAAAGATGCTACAGACTTTTGAGAAGTACTTTGCTTAGTTTTGCTGTATCATCTACTATACAAATCAGTTTGAGGGCATGTTTCGTGTTTTCTTCACTTAATTAAAATGGATATGCATCACTAACAAGGGATTTTTTAGGTCACTGAGAAAATTCTGACTGGGACACCTTATACATTTCTGCAGTTCCACTAACACCGTTGGAGATGCATGAAGGAAAAATACATACTTCTCTAGGAATGTAGAAAACTGTGTCTCTTAAACAAGGTCAATTTGTTTTCACACAGTTAAAGCTGCATAATATTCAGAATGGAGCCTGAAGGAATTATCATGATTTGAAAAAAATTAGTTGATACCTCTTTTCTACACTCTGAAATGTCTGGGAAAATCTCTCTTCATGTCTCCATTTTTCACCTGAGCACTGAGAGGAGTTTTAAAAGGCTCAGCAAAGGACTTGCTCATTAATAATACAGAACTTTTTAGGTTTATGGAGAAAGTTACAGGCATTTAGTTAACTACAGCATTATAATTAAGCATCCAGAATATGAAAGCCTAAGTGCAGTGTTCATGTAATTGTGCTACTGGCCTAAGACTAGATATTAATCGAAAGCATTTTACTTGCCAAGGGCCAAAAGCATGTCTAAAGACACATTTCAATCTCATCCAATGGCAACACACAAATAAATAATGTCTCTCTGAGTCATATAAAGTGAAGCTGAATACCATAACTGGCTGCATGTTCCTTCCTTCACTCATACTTTAATTATGCAATCAATAACAAAATGTTTAAATCAATAATTTTGAAGTTGTGAGCTCAAAGCCAACACCAGTGGAGGAGGTTCTGCAGGCTGAGAGCTGTCAGAGCTGCATTTTCAAAATAGTTGTAGCTTGCACTGAGTGCATTAATCTGTACATCAGCACATTTTAAGAGAAAATCTACAGGATTTTCCCATGCAACAATATCCCCTTCCTACTCCTTTGGACTCAACTGCTTTTCTGTCTTGACTTTAATTCCTTTACAGGGGATCACAGAATACACTGAGTTGAAAGGCACCCACAAGGATCACCAAGTCCAACTCTTAGCCCTGCACAGGACCATCCTGAACAGTCACACCATGTCCCTGAGAGCATTGTGCAAATGCTGCTTGAGCTCTGGCAGTTTTGGTGCTGTGACCACTGCCCTGGAGAACCCAACCACCCTCTAGGGGAAGGAATTTTTTTCTAGTATCCAACCTAAGCCTCCCCTGACACAACTTCAGGTCATTCCCTTGCGTTCTGTCACTGGTCACCACAGAGCAGAGATCAGTGCCTGCCCCTCCTCTTCCCCTCACAAGGAAGTTTTAGACTGTCTTGAGGTCTCCCCTCTTCTCCAGCTGAACAGACCAAGTGCCCTCAGCCACTCCTCATACAGCTTCTCCTCAAGGCCCTTCACCATCTTCATTGCCCTCCTTTGGACACTCTCTAATGGCTTAGTATCTTTCTTATATTGTGGTGCCCAAAACTGCACACAATATTCAAGGTGAGGCTGTTCAAGGAAGAAAACTTCAAACCTCACAAACATAATCCAATCGAGAAACAATTCAGACAGAGCAGGGACCTTGGAGCTTCCCCAGCTCTATGCTCTTCCCTCTCTCTATATTAAAATTATTTCCAAACATGCAACATTAAAATGGCTTGTACATAAAAGCAGTTGCAAGGAAGAGAGGCAGAGTCTGTTTAAAATGAGCTGGGTGAGGACAGGTTGAAGCAAAAGGCCGAGAGGTCAGTCCCTGCCCCAGCAGCATCCCCTGTTTGGCTGCAGACCCAGCTCTGCAGTCCAGGTGAGGGGAGAGGCTGCAGCCCCCACACAGCCTTTCACCAGCCGTGATTGGAGTGAGCAGCTCTTTTGTCGAGCATGACATGAGTCAGACTGCTGCTGAAGGAAATCACTTTGTTTACAGCAATGGGAAGGGAATTGCTAGAGCAATTAAAATAATTTCTTGTTTCATAATACAAGCCATACCAAGAATGCCTGTTAGTTGCATTTCACTCTCAGGTACTTAAAAAACAAACAAACAATCAATCAGAAAAAGTGGGCTCTAATTTCACAGAGGATTGTCAGTAAAGAGCAGTATTTATTTAATGCCCCCAAACCTTAGATGCTGCTGTGCCTGGCAGGCACCCACTCCACATTCTTGTTTGAGGAGCACTCCCTCCCCAGTTAGCTGGAGGCAGTGGGTGGACCAGGATATCTCAAGGGGTTACTGTGCTTTGCTGCCTACCTGAGGTTTTTCCTGTTGCTGAAGGCTGTGAAGTCAGAGGGTGTGTGGGGGGGTTAAGAGGAGAGTAGAACTTGAACGTGTCACCTACTTCTTCTCACCACGGCAGTTGTTGGCAGGGTGCTCTCAAACTGCTGGTGGGACACAGAGATGCTGCAGGTGCTCAAGGCTGGCCTGCCCATAGATTTCACCAATAAAACCAAGATTTATAATAATGGGGTCTAGTGTAAAGCCTGACTGGCTCGAGAAAGGGAGAATTTGTTTTGTTTCATTTTTTAGCATTTTCTAAGAGTGTGTCTGCATGGCAGAGCTGAAGCCTAAATATATTCCAGTGGGTGATAGCACCTGTTAAGTCCTGAAAAAAACACCAAAATACTGATACGATCCATCACAGTTAATATTTCTGAATACCCAAATATTCACAGGGAAGTTTCCAAGCTATTAGTTGGTAAGGAAGAATAATAAACTCTCCTTCTTAGGCACACAAACAAAGGTACAGTTCTGTAAAGCAATTCTGAAAAGCCAAGTTAAATAATGTATGGAAAGATTATGGACATTTTGCAGCTGGGAAACATGAAATCCACAGTGTTACATATTTCACTATTTATTCAGTCCTAATGTTTTTCTAACTGTTTAGAAAAGTAAAGAAATCTCCCCCAAATACCCTTTGATCTGCCTGGAGTTGAATTTCTGGATAAATATGATATTTTTCAGAATGGAGGGGCATAGCATGATGATACCTTCATCCTGGCAGATAATAACCTGAACAGATCTGTTCCATCTGCATTTCTCAGTAAATGTATAGGTAGGTTTTGTTGTGGTTGTTTTAAGGAAATGATAATGATTGATATGAGTGCTGATAATTAACAGTTATCAGTTGCAGAGGACTGTGATGGATTTTCTACCACTGCAAATACTTCAGTCACAATTGGAATTTTTTTCCCCCAAAGATTCATTGTAATTCAAACAAGAACCCCTTCAAAGTCTTCAGACCTATGTTACTACAGGAAACCTAAACAGAATATCACAACTGCCTTTCACTATGATTATATTCATCATCAAGGCTTCATGGGGCAAGACTTCCCTACCCCGGCAGTGTCAGAAGCAAATGGTGCTGTCTGTCTGAAGAGTTTTTCAGTGTAAGACTGAGGCGAGAAGCAACAGAAAGATACAGGAAAACAGGGTAAACTGAGCTACACAACAACACCAGGACGAAATTCTGAATCTGTAGATGCTTTTAAGGCACTGCAATCCTCTGCAAGCTCACGAAGTTTCAAACATTTTGTGAATACAATATATCAATATTAACTTCCAAATATTTTCTTTCTGGTAAGGAATGGCCAAACTACTATTAAATAGTAACTTTCCAATTCATGTGTACAGGAGGCTAAACCTGGTAAATCCTAGGAAGCCTTTTAATCAGTTTAGACTGGTTATATCACCCAACATTTCAGACACCAGCAGAAGGAAAAAAGAACTGCTGTTTTCTTTAGAACCAATGCAGCCTGACAGTGGAATTGTGTTGGATCTCACAGTCTGTGTTAGGTCTGGACAACACTTACAACAAATATTCATGGCCTTCAGAAAAGAGTGTATATAAATGTCAATGGTGGCAATACACTTGCTGGAGAGACCCCTGAAAGACAGAACCCTAAAAATGTGTCTCTTTGGTCTTCTTAGAGAATCCATACCATTCTTGATTTCTTTATGGGTAGACTTTAGCTAGGGTGGAGGACTGCTAATGGCTATCCATACTTGCATTTATTGTGCCCTGCCAGGTTAATTATAACAAATCCCACAAATAAAATGTACCTATGAATCTGCAGAATATAGTTTGCATCCATTCTAAAGAAGATAAAATAAAATTCTATGTAAGCTTATGTTCTAAGATCTAAGTTATGTAGCAGGGATTCCATTTAACTACCAAAATATTAGATATAACTGAATCTAAAGAAAATAAAATAGTTTAAATGAAACATATCCTCCAGTATTATTTTTTATTTATAAATCATTATGCAACTATGAATCCCTGAAACTAGTTTTAATTGATAAATATTGCATAAGGTCTGCATTAAATCTCTTTTTTAGAGATGATTTGCATTTTAAAATGGACTCTAACTCTATAATGCAGGCTTATTTATAATAAATATTCTAGCGTACATATATCTTCAAGAATTAAATTTCATTAATGGTAATGGAAAGGACACAGCTTGTGAAATGAGTTTGAAAATCTCTTTCCCATATGGTAAAAACATCAGGCAGAGGAAAGATGGTCATGACAGTCTAGAACATTGCAGTCTGAAATCCTGCCATTTTTGGAAGGAGGCTGATGTCTTTAGGAAGATATTATTGTCTTTAGTTAGTTTTCTAGAGGCCAGTAGGAGTTGTTTTACACTTGTTATCCTGCAAACCCAGGAATTATAAAGCGTTTTCTAGACCTTGCATCCAGCTCCCCACCTATTAAAAGACAACTGGAGGTGTTTGTTTCTGCACCTCTGAGTCTTGCAGGTGCATCTCTAACACAGAAGAGCCTGGATTTCCTCAGCTCTGGAGAATCTGAGGTTTACCTGTTTGACAGTGTGGATGTATTGAGGGAGAAGTTAACTTGTCAAAAGACAGCCATAGCTTTTACTTCGGGCTTGGAAAGCATTTGGGGATTGTTTAATTCATCTCTTTACTGCCGTTGCAGATCTGACCGTGTTTCTAAGTGCTATTGGAGCCCTATGGCCTTTTGTAGCTCTCTGAGTACAAATCCTCTTCATAATGAAAAAGGCAATTAACAAATTGTAAAAGAAATATTCCATCATGGGAAATATAATTCTACATGTGTATCATAGAAAAAAAGGAACAGCAATCAGATCTTGATTCTGGTCACTTAAGTTAATAACACTATTTCCATACATAGTACTAATTACTTGCTTCATATAGTTGCTGGATTGGTGCCTACAACTAAAGGAAAGATTTAAACTGGAAGAAGTAGTGGGAAGAACCAATAATAGGAAACACTGTGCTTTCTTTCCTTAAACGTTTGTTGCTTTTCTTCATTTCTTCTTCCCTTTTTCTTTCCCTCAGTCTGTATTTAGGTTTTCCTCCTTACAGTCACCAGTCTAATCCACTATTTTACTAACCCCTATCTTTAAAGTATGGAATTTTCTTTCTACTTACACCCACAACTGCAACAAAAGGGAAAAAAGGGGGGAAAAAAGGCTTCTTTGCCTCAAAAGGCAGTGTTGCTGTGAAAAAATGACTGTTTAACAGTGAAATCCTCTCACTGAACAAAACTTCTGCTTTTTGCATGAAGGGACATTTGAATTTTTTTTTTTTGGTTTGCTTGGTATTTGCAGGAAAGTGCTGGCATGGCTGAAGGAGTGGGCTCAGACCTCTGCTCCATCTTGTGACTCATTGACAGTGACACCTGCTCAGCCTCACTGGGTGATGTGATGGTTGCTGCCAACCCAAGGAAGGGCACTGAAGGTGCCATCATCACATGGGGTAGCTGAGGATCCAGAGACGATGGATTGGACCTGGCTCCTGATGGGGAGGCCAAGGAAGGACCCAGGGGATGGGGGACTGAGCAACTTCCACATCACATGGCTTGATCTCAGTGGGTGTGTGATCCCTTTCCTCTAAGGGGACCCTGACACTGATCTTCAGTCCCTGCTCTGACTTAATCTGTGTTTACTGCTTGTGATGACAGACAGGATGCAAAAATCTCAACCTCCCTCATAGCAATGATAAAACTGAAAGGTCTGGCAGGCAGTCACGCTGTAGTTCAACTGGTAAACCAAAGCTCTTTATATAGAAACCATTAAAACCATAATCATGAAACTCCACAGTACTGTTTTGACAGTCACCTTTCAGAGGGAGCAACAGTCTGAAGTGTAACCTTTTTCTGAGGGGGAGTTTTATGACTCCTGGACTTCAGTCTGTTTAGTTTAACCCCAGAAAAATAAAAAAGGATCTGAACATGGTCTGTAAATACCTCTGATAGCAGAGGGCTTTTTAAACTAAAGGAAAAGGGTAGAACAAGATCCAACACTTGGCAGCTATGCTAGCTGCATTCAGGAGCAAAGGCATGCACTCCTGACAGTCCAGATCTCCAACCAAATCACTTGCTCAAGGGTACACTGGATTCCTTCTCAGGTGAAGCCTTGAAATTGAACCTGTGTACCTTACCCACAGTGAGAGGCTCAAGGAAGAAATCAGTTTGATAAAAATCTATGGCTTTTGTCAGGCAAGATGATCCTAAATAGTCCTTTCTGGCATTAAAACTATACGCCTAGCATTCAATTCCAGTGGCATAAAGGGAGGAGTATTTAATTTGGAAATTCTTCAATGCAGCATTTCTCTTTTACTTTCTCTCAAAACATGCCTGTTCAGGAAGAAACGTGATATGGCCACAGTGTTCGTACAAAAGTTTAGCATTCACTAGGTGAACACTCCTGTTCTTCTGTTCTCCAGAACAGTAAGTAGCTGTTGAGACTCCACACTTTTACCAGAATATTCAAGTCAGAGGAAAAAGGTAACAAAAAAAATTTACAGAGACTAATTATAAAGATTTGTGGAAACATCTGATGTTGGGTAAAAATAGCTCGAATCAGCACTGAATTGTTCATTTTACCTGTCCTCTCACAAGTATATTTGCTGACTTTTGAGGTCATGTGCAAATACCTGTGGCCCGAACTTCAGACTCTCATAAATGAACCCCACAATTCACCTGCAAATGTAATTTCTGAGATATTTCAAACTCCTGGGAGCATGCTGCAAAGTCCTGGAATGAAAACTGTTTTCATAGCCTGCCATTAGAAATAATCACATTTTCTTAATGTCAGAGATGCAGTGCCAAATACGGCTTGATTTTTCTGCAGGTTGCTATGACTGCTAGCAACTCCATAACCAACAGTTCAACATTTTAGGTCTGTGTACTGGATTCTTTACACAACACCCTCCTGTGCTCTGGGAGAGTCCAACACTATCAGTATCTCACATACGAGTTGTGTGGGTGTTGCGGTAAATGGTTTACACTAGAATTAATCATCTATAAAGATATCTAGGCTGTATTATATCGATAATAGCAACCTTACAGCACTGAAATCCCTGCATCTTTATGACTGATTAATTCAAAAAACAGGTGAAAATTTTTCAGTCAGGATTACAAGAAACCCCTGTAAGTCTGACCAGAACAGGTATCTGTGGATTGACAACCTGAAAAGCACGGAATGTAAAAAACAAAACCCTTGCTTTCTCTTGATCTTTTTCATCAGCCTTTTAACATTTTAGGATCTGATTTCTTTAGGAATGGACAAAAATCACAGTGACACTGCTATGGACAGGAGGGTGTTGGGCAAGTGTCTGCAGTCTGCTTTCTTTACAAGCACTAATCCTTCACATGGCAAGGAATTACACAGCAGCCATTTTCACTTTTTTAAGCTGCTTTTCCTGCAGGTGTACCTGGTGCTGGGGAGAATGGATATTCATGAGCACAAAAAGGCTTCCACTGGCTTTCTCCTGCAGAGCACTCATACAGTGAGCAGCCCATACACCTGGGCACGAGGCTTCAGGCAGCCCAAGCCCGCAGTTTATTCCACTTTGGATTGCAAATTATGAAAACCACAGTCAGCATTCCTTGCAGCGGCTCAGCACTAAGCCTCACATCCACCATCCTGCAGAATGGAGTGCTAATTATTCGTATGGAATAATAGCTTTCGTATGAAGTAATACATTGACTGTCCTCCAAAATCTAGCTTGGAATTTAAAAGATTATGAGCAGTGCCAACAAAACTACTCCAGGGCAAAACAACCCTGAATCTTCAAGTTTAGACAAGAGCCTTACTATAAACAAACAAAAGTGTGATATTGTTAAAATTGGTCTTTGAAATTGTCAGTGGGCGATCCATTTTTTTATTATTTTTTTTCATGAAACCCTTCAAACAGGAGGGGAACTTTTACCTTTATATTGCAAAATTAACTTCCAAACATTACCCAGGGAACATTTCATAAAGCATGTTGTGATATATACTTTCTGTTGCAGAGATATCGTAACAATCACTGCAAACCCTTTTCTGTAATTACCACTTAAGGCTTAAGGATGTCCTTGAGCTAAAGAACTTGGCTACAGGGAACTCAGAATTTCATCCATTTTTCACTAGGCTGCCTTTGAACAAAACCATTCCTTTGGTCGCCAAAGTCAAGCTTTCACTTTGTGAGGAAAAATAATTTTAACATAGAGTGTATTCTTCCCTCATGCTCTCTGTCTCCGTAGCAGGGACTGAAGGAACACTTTGTTCATACCAAAAGCTCAAGAAAATTCCCTTTGCACAGGAATTCCATACAGGAAACTCCTCATGCTGGCAGCTAAGATTCCTAAGTACATGGTACCACAGCCATCAAAACAAACTGCAGTGTATATATATACATATACATATAAACTATATAAATATATAAAGATACAGAGGTTACTGAATTTCCTGGTTGTGTGAAACTAAAAATCAGACTGAGAAAGGAATGTACAATAGAACTTTTCCCATAAAATTAGTCCAGACTTGGCCTTGCCATGTCACTTGGCAGTGACATGAGTCCATTGCTGCACCCAGTAATGCAGAGGCTCCGCTGAGGCCATTCAAACTCTCTGCTCTAGAAGGGATTTGTGAGGGAGCAACAGGTGTGATTAAAATTATCAACATATTTTATACTGTCTGTGGCACTGGATCTGTCTTACAGGGGAGCTTAAACAGACATATTTTCCTATGGAAAAAAATCAAAATAGAACATTTCATAATTATTTCACTTTGAGAGAACACCGAAAATGACACGTTTTCACAGAATATGTTCTTTCCTGCCCATAACTGTGAAATATATGTATTTATTCAGAAAAATGATTATCTATTTTATTGTTATATCATTTTTCTTTTTGGTATATTTTTGATCCTGGCAACTTCTGAATATTTTACAGGTTAAATAAAATTTTAAATTGAGCATTGAAAATTTTTTAAATGGAGAAAAGACCGTTTTTCAAAAAGACTGTTTTGTAGGAAAATGTGGAATGAAAAGTTTGTGAATCTTGAGTTTTCTGTGGAATTGCGATTCCAAGTTTGGACAAGCATACCTGTTTCATGTGGGAAGGACAGCAATCCTATCAGGGATCCCCGGTGCACTGAGTTGAATTTGAGCTGATGCCATGGTGTCATTTTCTTTTAATGTATGTCAAGTGGCATTGTAACTCATTTCTAGTTCAACCTTCATGTGATCTTCCAGTTTTCTCTCATGAAGTTGTGAGAACAAGTTCAGAGTTACACAATCACAATGATTTCAAATCACTACTCAGTTCCTTTGAAAAGACAAACTTCCCTGGGGTACTGCGGTGTCTCACTGACTCAGACTGCTCAGCCATGAGCATCTGCAAATAACAAGCAAGTGAAACGATGCGCCAGTCTAGAAAGTATCACCTCCTTGTCACAAAGGGATTCTCTAAGTTGCCACCATCTCCAGTTTCAGCTGATTTTCTCATGAAGTTGCAGCCATTTTTAAGTTCTAAGTTGCTGAACTAGACAATTATGACTCAGAGTTAAGCTACGATATTTGGTTGCTTTAAGGTAATGTGCTTTAACTATTTTACCTTGTCCTGAGATTACTCAGATGTTTCTTCAGGATAAACACTAACTTCAGTATTTCTTTACCTCATCTCTGACATGAAGCAAGACCATATTCTCAAGCTTCACTGGTTTCAAGTTAAGATCAAGACAAGCACATCACAAAATAACTGACTCAATCCTGCAAAGATTCATGTACTTCATTTGTACACATGAAGGCTGCCCCACTGACACCCAGCATGTGTTCATGCTTTTGTAGGCTAGAGAGGCACAAGTTACTTAATTTCCAAAGAAGTTCTATGTATGTAACTCTGCTGACTCCAACATCTCTGTCTCAGTGTCTCTGGCCATGGGCCTACTTGTGTAGGTGCCAGTCTGAAAATTTGAAAGTCTTGACCCAAAAATTTAATTTTAAGTTAAAGCTGGGATTTTGCATGAAAGCAACACCCTAATATACTGCTAAACTGACCTGGGAAGGCAGCATTCTGCCCTGTGGAAGGTAATATGTCCCCTTGTTCTACCTCTCTTGGTTTAGTAGAAATCAGAAATTAGCGATGGGGAATTATTTCATAACTAATCATAACCTCACTTGGGAACTGTCTCCTGCTGTAAAGGAAGTCAGAGTTCAGTAACAACAGCAGACTGCTGTTTTTTCCAAAGAAAAGTAGCCATGCTTTAAATTATTCCCTTCAGTCAGATGCACGATATCACTGGAGGTGTAGTAGTTTAACATGAGGCATTTATTACTGTACACCTACATTTGCCACCGATGTGATGTAGTCAATGAGACAATGGGTTTCTTTACTTTTTGCCCTTTGTTAAAACCACTGGGAAAGGGAGTAATTTCTACTTATGATTCACCTTTAATATGAATATGATTGCATATTTCTGTGTGTTCATGTGTTTGTACATGTGAGTATAAACCACATAACCATCAGCACAAGGACATTCTGATTCAGGCACTCAGATGATAAAAAATGTGAGGACATTATTAGACATGATGAAACTGCAGTCTTGCAGAAAAGGTGTGCAGAGTTTTTCTGTTTCTAAAAATCAATAGTAATAATAATAATAACTGCCAAAAGATCTCTCTACACAATGGGACAAAACTTTCCAAATAAAGGGCAGTTTACCTCCAGAAACATGCAGGTCAGCTTGTGCCTGTTGCTGTAAAGTGTGTTACCAGGGAATAGACAAGGCCTGATTCCAGCCTCAGGATACAGAGGAATGTCAGAAGATGACCAAAACCCATCAGATTTCCCTGGCATTCAGAGTATGTGGATGAGTCTGCTGTCAGATACCATACCAGGAGAAACATGTCATTATCGTAGCTCAGAAAAATATAAGAGAAAAAATAGGACACTACAATCTGATGGTTGGAATGGGGCAATTCCACATTACATTTTTCTTTTAAAAGAGTATTGGCAAGCAATTTGTTTCACTGGTTTTCTTTAAACATGAGTTTTTTCTAAAGAAAAAAGTCTGTCTGTCCACATCTCCAAAAGCATGTAAGATTTCTCACCTCAGGGAAGTAGGACCACACCGTGTTGTGTGTATGAATTCCTGAATTTGTCTGGTTTCCCAGGTACCCTGAAGTGAAAATCAATTTACCAGTTTCTTTGCACATTTTGAAAAGTGTCATGAAACAATCCTATATCATCTTGATTCACTTGTTAAGTAGCTTATGGGAAAGTATTTTAGATTGAACATATAATTTCCAGATACCCATGCCTAAGATTGCTCTACTTCTCAGTGACTGCAAGTGCAATTTTTTGCTTTACGTATGCCCGAAGTTTTTAATTTTCCACAACTATTCATGTGTATAGATTACTCAAAAGCATATATGAACCCTCTTAATATATTGATTTTTATCTGAGCCCTACTTTGTGGACCACAAAGGGTTCATAGACAAAATACTGAAGAACCATGGCACTAGAGAAAAGAGTTATAGTCTAAGAAATCTTCAATAAAAGAAGCAATAAAGCGAAATACTTTTTTTTCAGAAATGAAAGTGGAGATTTTCACATTCAACTGTTGTGCTTTAAGAAAATTGCCTCCTTCTTTATTATTAACATTAGATTGGCACATACATTCCTACTGACATTGGCAAAGTCAAAGAGATGATGAATTTTTCCCCTTATTTAATGTAGGGTTAAGTACAACCAGCGTCCTGAGCATTTCACCAGCTGAGAACTGGACTTACCGCACCATTATCTTATCCATTCTTACCAGGAGAATCCAATTAATTAAGAAAATCCTCCCTTGGGAGAGCAACACAGATAAACACAAAGTGGCTTTTCAGAGAGAAGGAAAGAATCAGCATCTCTGAACTGCTCACTTGGCTTTGGAATGCAGAAACCAATCACTAGCAGATAACTTTTGTTTTTCCCCAATGATGGTGGAATGGGCAGACAGTAAGGTACATTTTAGCCCTCTGGCCTTACTTGGTGGGTCTCATCAGGAAAATACCTAAAACCTGTGTTTTTAAAGACCCACACTCTCATTAGGGAGGATTTGGAAGGGGAAAGCATTGCTTAACAGACAAGTTACCATGTTGTACATACATTGTTAAAGAAATAGTATTTGTATCTTCCTTTTCCTTCCTTCCTTCCTTCCTTCAATTCCTTTTTGTCATAGTCCTTTTTGCAAGATCACAACTGGTGGCTGTCAAAAGTGACTCCAAGATCATGTAGAAAATCACTAGGATATCCTAAGTGGAATACTCCAACAAACCAGTTCTTCCCCTTCCCCCCTTCATAAAGAATTTGTATTCATACAAAATCAGAAGGACATTCAAAACACATTAATGAAATTTATCTCAAACAGCTTCCACAGACCTGTTTTCCTATAAAAAAATCAAAATAGAACCTTTCATATTTATTTCCCTTTGAGAAAATAACCAAAATGACACATTATTACAGGATACGTCCTTTCTTGCCCATAACTATAATATGTATTTTTAGAATCCATTCCTTAAGAAAAATTGTTATATATTATATTTCATTGTTACATCATTTTACATTTTGGCATATTTTTGATCTTGGCTGTTCATGAATGGTTTGCCAGACAAATAAAACTTAAAAGTGAGCATTGAAAATTTAGAAACCAGACCAAATATTGTTTTCCAAAGAGATGTTTTGTAGGAAATTGTGGAATGAAAAGCTTGTAATTCCTGACTTTTTTATGGAATTGCAATTCCAAGTTTGGACAAGCATACCTGCTTCATCTGGGAAGGATAGACTGATGCTATCAGGGATCCCTGGTAAACTGAGTTGACTTTGAACTGATGACATAGTAATGAAGGTTTTAAATTCCTAAGCCATCCAACTGTCTATTAACAGCTCTTTAAACTTACTACATACACACTGATACTGATCTGCTTATTACTGCAGAAATTCTAAACATAAACACTATTATGAAATCTTGTTTTAGCCACCAAGAAAGGAGAGATATTGAAACACCAGACAGATTTTCTTTGTCTTGTGTTCCACGTGTGAGACTGGAGTTAGACATAACAGCCCTGTAACCTGCTCTGAGAGAAAAAATAAGTCCTTATAGGACAAAATGACCAGCATTATTCAAACAATTTAGGCTGAAAGGGCTTAGGAAAAGGTAGGTGAGACAAAGGGAGGGAGAAACGTCACAGCTGAGGAATATAAAGTACAGAGAAGTGTGGTAAAGACACAGATATGTGCTTTTGTCAAGAAATGGTTTCTTTTTTAGAAGGTTAATTAACAAGATAATGCTTTTATAATGCGTGTTGGCACTATCAGCCAGAAAAGGGTTGCCAAAATGGACGACCCCTTCATACTATGGGAAAGAAGACAAACCCCTCTGACTATAAGCAATTTTGTACCATTAGGTGTTCCTGTAAGGCTCTTTTTCCTACTTTGAAGTGAAGAACAATTACACTGTCTGTGTGGAATACATGCCCACTTTCCCTGGTGTGTTTAAATTGTTAAATGTGACTGCCTTCCCTCTTTCAGTTTTTGTTTCTGGACTGATTGTGCTTCGCAGCCTGATTTCCACTTGAGTCCACTCAGGACTAGGATGCTGAAACATGATTGTTTCCACTATTGGAGGCTGCCTTTTATTAATGCCACACACTGCCTTAATGAGCTTCACCCTGAGCACACGACTCAGCTGGCAGTGAAAAACAGGAAGCATTTTGGCACACATTTTCCCTTTGTGGGGTGAGAGAGAAAGCAGACACGAGCCCTGGCTAACAGTGACACAATTAAAATGTAAACAGGGAGCTGCCTTGCCCTTGGTGCAGCATGAGATCAAACCTGGGTCACCCCTATAAGCTGCCTCACCCCCAGTTTGGGCTGGAGATCTACGAGAAATATCCATGTTAAAATTCACATGTATGTGGTCTCCAGGGGCCTGAGCCAGCAAAGTCAAGGGGAAGTCTGTCTGCAGACAGAAAATCTAGAACTGAAAAGTGTTCCATGAAATCTGGATCTCTTCCCTTCTAGTGAACCAGGAACCTTTGAATTAAATGGGTAGAAAAGTTTGTCAGGTGAAGATTTCTGCACTATTTAGTCCTACAAGAGTCTTTAAATACCTACAGCATTAAAGAACTAGTGGCATCTGTATTTACACTGAGCCACCTGTGTCATGCAATTTACAAGTGCAGATATTCAGGACTTGACAAAGCAAGGTGCCTTTTGGTGGTAATTCCTATAAGTGGGCCCCTTTCAGCTGGTGACAAATATAGGACTTCATTCTCCCAGCCGCCTTCATGGACTTCAAGGACTTCAGAGTCCTTATAATTGTGTCTGAGAGCCCCTATTGTTAATTCACCTTCATCCTTGCCCTCTGATAGTGAGCCAGGCTAAAGCTGTAACTTAATGATGGTGTGGGATATAAAACTGAATGTATCTGTAAGGAGTAGAGGAGTTGACTGTCTAATTGACCAAATGAATCCTTTAGGAAAATATGCAGGAAAATACTATGTGAGTGGACCACTGGACTCAAACAGTTCCTTTCCAAGGCTGTATTCGAAGAGAGACCACCAAAAGAAAAATAAAGAAGAGATATGTCCCACTGGGCTGCATAGCTTTCTCTGACTGTCACATACAGCCTGTTGGAAAACCATGCTCCTTTCTCCAAATGGGACCACTCATGTATGTGTTCATTTACAAAGGCCTCCCCAGCACTGCCAGAGTACCTGGACGAAGGAACAAGCTTCCTCTCTGATCTACTCTGCTAACAGTTCATAAAATATCACCCTCCTCTACCACAGATATCAAACCCTTTGGCCTGATTGCCTCTCCAAAGAAGGGAAAGTTGATGCTCCATGTCAGGAGCATAAGAACAGCTGCCTATTCTTCCTCTGAGCTTACAACAGGTAACACTTTCACCTCTGTAGCCACAGACTGCCTAAGTGGCTATTGGGAATTTTTGGTTGTTAGATTTATTTCTTCATCTGGGGTATTTTGTAATAGCAGCAAGAACGGGGGTGAGGGCGTGGGGACAACACTAACCTTCCTTTCTTTCATTGGTAAATAACATTAAAAATAACTTGGAAGCTATGCAGAAGTTGTAAGAACAAAATATAATCCCATTCTACACCTTGAGACATTTTTTCTTAATGCAAACGTAGCAAAGGTGCATGAGAGAACATTTTAGCATGACAGCATTAATCTATGTTTCATTACGTCTGTCAGAACAGGATTCATGAGGATAAAATCTGTGCTGAGCAGGAGCATTGTCCTGAAACCTCAAGTATGACATTTCTGAAAGACGGCAAGGTGAAATTTGTATCATGTTCATTAAAAAGCCAAATCCTGAAGTCCTTACCACTGGGCAAACAAAATTCGTAAGCTAGTGCTATAGGGACACTTAAAAAAAGACAGAAAATTGCAAACTGATAGTGGTGTTCAGCATAGCCTGGATGTCTTTTCCTAGCAAAGGGATACACTCCCTGTCATAGCATCGTGGACAGTGCCTATATAAAGCAGTGTCATTCCAGTAGCCAATTATTCCCACTTAGTGAGCAGAAACTGCATAATGAGATGTGATGGCGTTTCCTGAGATGCAGAGGAAGAAGTAATTAAAAACATCCCACCGGGTAATGCTCATCAGCTTCTGCATACTGTTCAGATGAACTGCTAAACTTTATGGACAACTTCACCTCTCTCATCCCAGTGGTCAGCCTTCACCTGCTTTATGTGCAAGGACTGAACACTCATCAAGAACTGTTCAGGCCTTTCTCAGTGTAAACTAAAGAATAAAGCATTTTTTTTACAGTAAAGACCTTTGTCACCTGTACAACTCCAAGTATTTTACAAAGAACTCAATATCTCCATCTTGGGAAAGCAGGTGACCAAGCATGAGCTAGTCAACCCATGGTCACCCAGAAGCAAACCTTGGAGAGCCCTAAAGTCTTGACCCCTAACAGAACACAACCCAGATGCAGAAAGGACATTTCAGGGAATGAAATCCATCTCTGTTTTCCGTATTATAACAAATATATCCTTAAAAAGAAAAGTACTGATTCATACAAAATAAGACAGCTGGATGAATGGTGGACAGATGACATTTGATCACCTTAAATGGAAAATTCAAGCAATGTAGACAGGCTGCTCATATGTCATTTACAGGTATGAGTCCATACAAGCCAGTTTTGCAAGAGTTTGTAGATCTTTGTTTATGATGGTTTCAACTTCAAATCTTATTGGCATCTACCCACAAACTTGTCATCTCTGGAAACCCCAGTTTTTGCTAAGCGTAGGCCCTTTGAGGTCTCTGAAAACACATGGAATATGAAAAAGGGCACTAAGGAACTGGGAAGGGAGAGGAAGAAAAAGACAAAGCAGAAAACATAGGGAAAAAAATTAAATTTGAGAGAAAAGAAGCAGAAGGACGAAAAAGATTAAGAGAAGGGAAGAGTCACAAGAAGAAATATAGGAGGATAGAGAGGGAAATTTGGTTTTAATTATGTTTATTGTAGTTCTTCATGCACAAAATTACAAAGTGAAAGCAACATAAACAGCTCTGCTGCAGGCATGCTAGGAAACAATCCATAAAGCAAGAAAACGTTACGCAGGAGCTTGGAGTGACTTACTGCATTATTCACTATGTAGTAATTGCCCCAAAGAAATTAATGAGACTTTCTGCAATTAGTTTGGCAGATAACTGGAAACTTGTAGGATTCTTTGCTGGAGATTCTTTAGCTAAATAACAGATAAAAGATAACCAAGACCTTTAGAAGCTGGTTGTAAAAATAAAAAAGATATGCTCTGTGCAAGAGAGGCACCCCAGTGCAGGACCTCTCATACCAGAAGGAGGATATAATACAGCAGAAGACAATCACAGCTCACAAAACTTACAGAAAACATTGTAATGAAGAAACAAGCTGTGTTGAAAAACATGTGAGCAAAAGATTTTAAAATTCCAAACCTCAAAGCCCAACAAAGTCACAAATCCATCTATAAAGCTGTCCCAGCTTTCAGCTCCTCAGATAGTACAAGGGAGAAACATAACAGCAAGTAATTTAGGTATGATGAGTTTTGACAGGGTAAAGTCATTCTGCCCAAAGAACTGCATTCTCTTCCCCACTGATTAAGGCCAACAAGGACTCAAGTACTACATTTAGGGCTTTCCTCCTTATTCCTAAACCTGTAGTAATTTTATTTTCTCTCTTGAATGAAGAAAACTTCATAAAACCCTTTGACCTGAAGGGGTGAATGGAGAGTACCTCCTATCCACAGCAGACTTCTTTATTTCCCCCTAGAGTTTGGATGATGATCACAAAGATTTTTCTTTACATTTCCTTATTACCCGTTTCTACCTTTGAACTTTTCTAATTTAGAAATCCATGATTCTTCATTTCAGGTCTCTAGCTGCTGGATCTTCCCTGATAGCAGCTAACAAGGCTGGGATCATTAATCAAACAATCAAGGAGAAAATCTAGATACATGTTAATAGGAGGATATTCTTTCTTGTTATAACACTGACAACGTATCTTAAAGTTTCCTGTCAAAATGTCCTTGAAATCTGCTGAGTGTTATCCTTGCCAAACACATTGTCACAAGAATTCTGCTTGTTTCTAGCAAAATCCTCTGAACTGGTTAGTACAATTTCTGGCTAAAATAGATAAAATCAGCAAACTACATACCCAGCAACAAGGCAAAATTATAACAAAGTATCTACACTCCCAAAGGATTTTTGTGTACAGGTCTACCTGCGTGGGCACATGTCCTGCACAGTGTGACTTGGCACCTGAGCTCTGAGCATCTGGCACACCTGCAATGTCAAGGGTGCAGTGCATGTCACAGGAGTAGTTCTGCGAGTCATCACACCGATAGTGATTAATTGGCACAGCACGTCGGCAAAGCTCGGCCCAACCTCGAACTGCAGGGATGGGCATCCTCCACAACTTTCACACTGCCAGCTGCCTTCAACACTCATTAAACATGCCTGCCTCACTGACCAGTTGAATGTGACTGATGCATGCTACTCTGGAACAGTCTGTCTTCTCTTATGTCCTTAACCTGTCACGCTCATGCTGTAATTCTCTCTTAAAACTTCCTAACAAGAGCAAAAGTGTGTCCATGGAAACCTTTCTTGCTTTACACGAGCTATGCAGTCTGTTGCTACACTTTTGCATCGAATTTGTTACTGGTGCTTATTCACTTGGAATGAAACTGTAAACTTGTCTGGAGATGTCCTGAATTATTCATAGACAACATGCACAAAGATAAGTCAGGGCATGAGATGTACAACATCTCGTGTTGAAACCAACATGGTGTGTAAGAGCGAGTGATGCTTTGTGGGAGAGCTGCACCTCAGCCACTGGGAATTGCCTGGACCTGGGTAATGACCATTAGGACCTGAAAGCCAGTTTGATTTTGACCATGGAAGTCGTGGGAAGTTTTGGCACAGCAGCTGCCTTTGCCTCAGTTGGGTTGTGAACAAAAGCTGGGGCCTGAGGTCACTTCCAGGCTTGTATGTAGAGTTTCATAGGAGCAGCTTTGTGGGCACACAGAGACAAACGTATGTGATAGAGCTTAGGCAGCTAATTACTTTATTATGCCTATCAAGAAAGTAGTTAGATGATGACTACATATTAACTATGACTCCAGAGCTGCAGCCGGAAAACTATACATGGAAGTTGGATAAATAAGTCAATTTCAGATTTGCCATCCAGCATGTATTCATCATAAAATATTTGTGCTTTACAAGCAATTTCTACCTTCCTCTGGAGTCTGGTACCCGAAGAGCCAGAAGCCAGTGTTTGTGAACTATTAGTGGACCTGCTTGGAAAATGCTGGGTCCAGTTCTGGTTGCACACCACTCCAGTATACGTTATGTGACTCCCATTTCTAGTCTGAGTCTGCAGGATAAGAAATGGTCCCATTTATAAAACCAATGGTCCCATTTATAAAACCATAATCTAATCAGACAGTCATGCTTTTCTAAAAAAAGAGGCATGGATATCTATTACTCTGAGATAAAACTAAGTGAATTTTTCAATTGGAGATCTCCATCTGGGAGTATGTGGACTGGATGGCACAGAAAGCTGCCATCAGCCTTCACGAGCCTCCCTTGTCCATCAGGATCTCATCAACACTGCAATGACAGGCACTCCATGTCTGAACTGCAGAAAGACATATTTTCATGGTAGCTAAAAATGGGAGACGAAGTGATTCCATACTGAAAACACTTCTGTAGGCCCTGGATTAAATAATCAGTTGAGTTCTCATTTTCATCCTTGTCCAAAATTGGAAAATTTATTTGAAAACACAAAATCTTTGAGAGAAGAGAAGCTTGGTTCTGATGCAGATATAGCCATTAGCAGACTTGGGGAATCATCCTAATTTGAAGGTGTTAGTCACCAAAGCAAGGTGCCACAAGCCACAGCACAGGCTAATGGATTTAAAAGTAAGAAAGCTCCCTCCCTAGGCCACTGTGCACTGACCAATTTGACCACTGGGAAGAGACATGTTCCTATTTAAATTAACTCAAACTTCCCTCTGTGCTATCTTTATTTTAAAATCAGATTTATACCAGTTAGCAATTTTTTCCCTAAAGCACTTTACAGATCTGTGCCATCACAGTTGGTGTCTGACTTTCAGCTGTCAGTAATGTAGTACTGCAAGATGTCTTTAACTTTAATTATATATATATATATATATATATCTTATATTTAAATTACTTCACAGTTGTGTATAGAGCCTTGTTTTTAAACACTTGTTCTCTTTCTGGAGATTGTGTACACGTGCAGAGTTTGTTAGGAATCCAAGAATTTTCTGATTCTAATACTCCTACGGAATATGACTAAATATTCAGCAATGCTTCAAATTAAGTTAATGCCCCACCCCAGCAGATCAGTTCTTCAAACAGCCTACATTCCTTCACCTGGGAGTGGAAGGAAATAATGAAAAAAAAGTAAATAAAGGAGTGAGATGGAAAGCATTTTTGCAGCGCGATTATCTTGATTCTCAGCTTGCACTCCCTGAGAAACAAGATGGAAGAGAAACCCTTGATACGTTCCTTGGTCATGGCAGGGAAAAATTGCTTGCTGCTCAGTGCTAACATCTGTGCTCACCTTGACCAGCATCTTACTCCGACAGACCACTGAATTTAGAGGGAGATCTCAATGCCTTGTGTTTCAAAAGCATTGCCAGGCACAAGTGAGATAATCCTCACAGCCGCACTTCTGCCCAGCTCTCACTGTGGGCTGGAGCAGAGAGGAGGAAGAGTGTTCAGGACATCTTCTCTCCTACTGTGCAGGATACTGTTCTTCTTACTCAGCCAGTGTTCCCCAGTCTACTCCATAAGGTAACACTAAGCTTGAGTTCCTGCCACCCAGTGCAATTTTCACACATAACCTACCTGTCTGGGTTGAAGGGTTGGGGAGGAGCATCTTTCCACACATTTCAGAGTACATTCATCCACCTCCATAGACCATTTCATACTTATTAAGCAAATATCACGATGACACCAGACCTTCCTTCCAAACCATCTGGAGGGAGCAACTCAGAAATTTTTCAAGACTTTTTCCTTCTTCCCACTATAATGATTTCATTACCATAAACCAGACTGCTAGTAGAAAAATCAGTGAATTATGCACCGTGCTGAGCAATGCCTTGGTGCAGGGTCCATATTTTGCCATTTAGCTCATGATAAAACTCACATGTTTATCAGTCATACTTGGGAGCATTGCTGCTCTTCAGCAGAGATTTTTGCCTTCTGAGGAGGCGGTTTGTGTTCCATACACCCTCTGAATCATATTCTGCTTCTTAGATTTTGGTATGCAATGATGACACAGCAAATTATACCCTTGTAATACAAAAAGATAATATTTTTCTAGCAACAGTTCATAATGCTGTGACCAGCTAGTTCAAAGTGGTTAGCAATGACACAGATTCTCAAAGGCCTGCTGGTACTGCAGATCTTCAGCATCTCTGATGTCCCAGTTTTAGTCTTGAAATGAATGGAGTATCTTGCATGAAGGCATTCCACCCTGGATCATACAATAGCGGGAGTTTCAGAAGAATCTGAGCTTTCTCTTCTTTAAGAAGCTCATCTTATATCTTTTGTCTTGTTCTCGTGATGAGACAACATCTTTGATGACATCTGTGTATGTGTTCATGATACAGGGAGACAGGGTCATCCCTAAATCCCCTTCACCTCCAAAAAAAGAGATCAATGTGAGCAAGGGAAACTCCATTGCACAGCATGTGCTGCTACTTACTTACTTTGACTTGACGTTGATGGATGCATTCAAGTATTTACAAGCTGCCTGATGAGATGACTCAGAGAAAGTTTGAAAGAAACAGCACGGCTGACACCCCTGCTTGAAGGGGGAGGAAGTGGGAGGGAAAGATTGCCTTGAGATCAGAGTTTGTGGTTTTTTAAAATGCTGCTGCTTCACAAGCCCACTCTTTGTGCTAGAGTAATTATGTGGGTGTACTAGGAAAAAAAGCTAAGCAGCTTGAGAAAGGTCTGGCTGTGGGGAAACCCAAATTTAAAAATCTCCAAGAAGCAGAACAGCTCAGTAGTCCTGGAGGAGGACATGCAAGCCATCTCTGCAAGAGCCTAGAGCAGTTACTGGATCAGTCCTGGGACGGTTTGGGGTGCAGGTCAGCCATCCATAGGCAACAAACCCACTTTTCCACCATCATGCCTGTAAAACTTCTCCCTCCTGGGGCTGTCCCCAGTCTGTGGCATTGCACGAGAAGTGGTTAGCACATTTCTTCTATAACTCAAAGACTGCTTTAATTGAAGGCTCTTGTGACCACATGAGGATGAGAACAGGAGTAGGGACTGGAGGGCCAAGAAGCCATGCAGACCTCTTCCTCTCTCCCCTAAAACGTGTGTGGCTGGGCCCTGGAGATGTGTCCTGGTACCCACCAGCACCAAGCCTTCTTGCTCAGAGTCAGGCTAAAGCCATGGCAAGGTGCAGAGCAGCCACTCTGGAGATCGTGTCTGTCATCACTGACTTTTTAGCGAGCAGAAAACAGAAAGAAATGTGCATCCTGTTCTATGAATTACCATTTTTGAGCTGTTGGGCAGGAAATACCCACATCAAGCTGGGAAGGCACTCCTGTAAACCATCACAATTAACTCTTTCCGTTTTTCTAACAGCTTGTGTAGGTCACAGAGCTACAGTGTAGAAAGAAAACCATGGAAACTGGCTTTCTCCACAGTTCCTCATGGGAGCGATGAACCCCCACCTGTCCTTACATCATCTCCCCCTGTCACAGCCCAGGAAGGGGAAGTGTCCTTGTGAAGCCAGTGGTGCGAGGGAAGAGTGTGTTTAAAACTTGGACTTCATCCCCATCCTCGGGACAACAATCCTCAAGCTGTAACCAGCATGGCAAGAACAAGCCCCCCTAGTAAACACTTGGCACAGTTCCCCAGCATGAAGGAAGAGAAGGAAAATTTAAACACTTGGCACAGTTCCCCAGCATGAAGGAAGAGGAGGAAAAAGACCATTTAATCTTCAGAGTGTATACTATCTCTTACCAAGTCCTAACAGGGATTTTGTAATGTACCTTTGTACAAAGACACACCAAGGATGTGAGCTACCAAGGATGTGAGCTATTTCTCCTATGCATTGCTGTTTTAATTCTTCAGATAAACTCCCTTTGGAGTCCATTTCAGGCAGCTCCAGAAACCATTCAGGAATGTCTAGAGCATCCTCTGTCTGCAGCTCAGGTGAGCTCCACTCCAGATACAGGTAGATGTGCTGCTGTGGAAGTGGGAGCTCGGCGTGGCTCACCCACCTGAGGACCTACCCAGGCACTTTAGCAGAGACACACTCTAACTTGCAAAAGGAATATTCTTCACCCAAGGAATTATCATATGTTACTATTTATATTCATTTATATCTTCCAGGGGCTGAATACTCCTGGATGATTCCTGTTCCTTAAAATAAAAAAATAAAAGGGGGAGAGATGAGAAACTACTGAAAAATCCTAAAATGGCTGTCTGGTTCTGAAGAAATGAGAGTGTTTCTCTCAAAAGTTTTTTGCAGAAATCTCTAATTGCATCACAAGATGTTTTATTTCCTTGGAATTTCATTTTTTTCTGTCAGACTTTGCTGAAAGGGATATTTTTCTTGTCAAATCTTGTGTAATTACAAAAATAAAGGCACATTTTCCACTATGGTGGTGAAATTTCATTTGGAATTAAAGACATTAAAGAAATGTAGGTGTATTGATGTTGTTGAAAATAGTATTATGTAACAGAAATTTGGATGAAATGGACTCATAGGTCTTTATTGGACGTGAGATTACTCATCTCCCAGTGCTCACAGAACCAGCTGCCCCTGCTAAAACCAGTGGTACAACTTCAGTGGACTCCAGGGGGAACTGGTTTAGGGTATTGGTACCTCAAATTAATTTTTCCATTCTTTTAAGAGTATAAAGGAGTAAAACTCTGACTGGCAGAGTGCAGTGAGGAAATTAACTTAATTGCTAAAGCATTAATGCTTAATACAAATCATGACACATGAATAAAAACAAGGAGAAAGGAGCCTCTAGCTGCAAAAGAAAAAAGCTCTATGAGATTTTAAAATGTTCCCTTGCATGCATATATGCAGTGTTTTGTACAGTAACCATAAAAATGACACGGCTGTTTTATACCTTTCAAGCACAAGCAACCTGTTTTGACTTTGTAGCACTTGGTGAGTCATTAGAGAAACTGATCTTACTAAAAGCTTTGCTAGTTCTCTTGTTCTAACCGAGATCACTAAAAGAAAAAAAAAAATCTTGGGTAAGATATGTGCTGCAAAAACAAAATAATGTGCATGTTCATTGTATTCAATCCCTCCCATATGCAGGTTTGGGTATCCAGAGGGCTGTTTCTTTGCTGTCCAAGATAGGTACTGGCTCTAGGGTCACTCATCTGAGGTGGAGATCCACTGGACGCACAGTAGGCTTCCTCCTTTCCCACAAGTCCATGGGGAGGGGAAATGAGGGCAGCTTTTTGCTCACAAATAGACTTAGACACTGGGGGATCTGGTGTAGCTGTGTCTGTGATGACACCTGGCTGAGCTCAGTCCAGCTGGCCATCCACACCTCAGCCATGGCACACCTGGGTGGGAGGTACAGATTCAGACACTGTGTCCCTCACAGGTCTTTTGGCTCATCCTCTGCCTGGGACCCGCCCACTGAGCCCTTCTGCCCTGCAGATGCCCTGCTCTGTGCCATCCTGAGCCTTGGCCTCCACCCCAGCTGGTGCAGAGCTTCCCTTTGCAGCCAGCCTCTGCATGGGGAACAGCACACATTAGAGCGAGAAGACAAAGACACCAGAAAGACCTTGCCCAGAGTCTGTGATCACACCACTGCTCTTCTTAATAATCAACCACCACATGTGAAAGCACTTCACAAGAAGAAAAGCAACAACTAACCTATAAATAAAGCACTGTATTCCCTCTCAATGTGTTTTTCCCCCTCAAGCAATCAATTAATATTTCTGCAACAAAGAAATTATCAACTCCTCTGAGTGGGAAAGGAGGGGTCTGATGTGAGTGTGAGGGGTTCTGCTGCAGATGACATACTGCAAAAAGAAGCACCTCTCCTACAAGATGTGGCACACTGATTAAAAAAAAATGGGAGACATCACTGGACTATGGAATCACCTTATCTCTGAATCCAAACATCTGTGAATTTTATTTGCTTATTTTTGAAGGCTGAACAGGCAGCTTTGTGTGCAGAGAGGCAGCAGGATGTTCATTTCTTCATTGTTCATACCTTCAGTCTTACTCTGGCTGGCTGTGTATGGTATTTTGCTGTTGAGTACCCGTGGACTCTCATGGTGTCTGAAAGCTTGTCAATAAAAATAACTGCAGCAAGAAAAGAACAGCTTTCCTATCATGCAGCACTTTCAAGTTATCTCTCGATAGCAAGTGGTCAGATGTCACCACTATAAAATGACAGTATTCTGGGATAATGTATAACCCAAATGATAAATCCAGTATTGTATTTCTAGTCTTTCACATCAGATATGCAAGGCCCAGTGTCACTGCTTTTCCCTTCAGTTTAACCAAGGTTGGTCTGTCTGCTTAAGCTGAATGTTCTTCTGACTCCTACTCCTTTCTAAAACTAACCCACTTCATCTGCTGCCTGAATAAAAAGCTTCGCGTTAGTCACGACATCTTCCTGCACTGTTTTATTCACAAAGTTTGACAAAAAAATACATGTTATGAAACCAGCTTTTAATGCTTGATGGAAATAGGTCCAAACCTGCCTGGGCAGCTGTCCTTCTGTGAAACTGAAGGCAGCATTAAGGGCTCCAATGCATTTTGACCCTACCTGATGTGTTGCCAGGTTTGCCCACTGATCAGACCAAAGACCATCATGTTGGATGGCTCAAAGGCCCATCAAAGCCAGTGCTTCACCTCTAACAGCGGTCATAGTTGGTGTTACAGAGCAGAAGAGGACAAATAAACTGTTGTGACTCCCACCACAATATGTTCATACCTTGCTTCAATCTACTGCCTACAGAATCCTCAAGCCAAATGTTGTGCTCACAGTTTTAATAGCTCTGGAAGTGCTTTTCTTTTAGTGTATTGGTCATCTCATGAATCAATTCAGACTTTCCACCCCATATCATCCTATGAGAAAAACATATGCAATGATAATGCAATGCATAAAACACTTTCTTAACTTGTTTCAAATCTTCAGTCTGATAACACTAGAACAGGTTGCTCAGACACGCTGCAGAATCTGCATCCTTGGAGATATTCAAAACCAAGGAAGACAAATCCTGACCTAAGATGGCCCTACTCAGAGAGATGTTTGGACCAGATTACCTCCAGGGGTCTCTTTCCATCTAAATTATCCTATCTTTATAACTTCTCAGGGTGTTCACTTCCCTTTTTGGCAAGAAATAGTGAAATGCAGTGAAGATGGTGAAGGGCCTTGAGGAGAAGCCATATGAGAAGTAGCTGAGGGTACTTGGCCTGCTCAGCCTGGAAAAGAGGAGACTGAGGGGAGACCTCAGTTAAAACTTCCTCCTGAGGGGAAGCGCAGGGGGGGCAGGCAGTGATCTTTTCTCCGTGGTGACCAGAACTCAAGGGAATGGCCTGAAGTTGTGTAAGGGCAGGTTCAGGCTGGATATTAGGAAAAGATTCTTCACCCAGAGAGTGGCTGGGCACTGGAACAGGTTCCCCAGGGCAGTGGTCACAGCACCAAGCCTGACAGAGCTCAAGAAGTATTTGAACAATGATCTCAGGCACATGGTGTGACTCTTGGTTATGGTCCTGTGCAGGGCCAGGAGTTGGATTCGATGATCCTTGTGAGTCCCTTCCAACTCAGCATATTCTGCTATTCTGTGATTCTGTGAAATGCTTCTTTCCTTTCACTTTCTTCTTAATCATTGACCATGTAATTCACAATTCCACAAACCAACAGCCCCTCTCTGCCCTTGCCAGGTCTCTCTTTTTCAGACTCAGAAGTGATTATTCTACTTGTCTCCTCTTACAAAAGGATAAGGTGCTTTGTACCTTCGTTCATTCTTGCTGCCCTTCTCTAAACCTCTATTAATTCTACTTCATCCCTTCTTAGGCAGGGAGGAAGAACCAGAACTACCTGCAGAATTTAAGAGGTGGGCAGAACAGGCACTTTCTGCTATGGGAAAGTGTTGTATCCACACTGTTAGATAAACTTCTAATAATCCCAGTTTGGTCAACTTTTTGAGAGCCCTGAGCCATGAAACAACATTTTCTTTATAACACTCCTGAACTCCTACTTCTGTCTCTTAAAGCTGTTCTTTATTGTCATCTCCTCTTACAGCATCCTCCTCTCCTTTCCCATGACTATTCTTCACCCTTGCACTTTTCCACCAGCTGGGACAACACTGGTCTTAGGCTGTACAGAAGCCACACAGTCTCAGCAGCAACAGTCACTGCACCAGAAAACTCCAGCTTGGAGGAGACGGCTGTGGCTCCTTGGCAGCCACAGTCAGTGTGGCATCTGGCTACCAAAGCCACTTCTGCTGCCTTGTCCCACAGCCCTGCCCCTCTCCTGCAGCACCTCCAGGGCCCCTCAAACAATGTCCTGTCACACTTCAGAGCGCTCCTTAGCAGAATCTAGTTTTCTTCCACGTTAACACCTCAAAACGGCTCTGCAAAGGAGCAGAGAACATCTGAGCCAGCGCAGGGGATGGAGTGGGGCTGTGAGAGAGGGGCACATGGAGGCACTGCACTGCAGAGGCAGCTGTTCCATCAGCTGAGGCTGCCGTGGGACTGCAGCTGTGCTCACGCTTCCAGAGAGGAGCCCCTGGAAGCTCATAGCCTGAGGAAGGAAGCTGCTAATGAGCATCTTTCCTTCTTCCCTTTCTCACATGCAAAAGTACAATTCTTTTAATGGCAAATGATAATAACTGTAAAATGTCATGATTACACCACGCTTTTTTTTTTTTTTTTTTC
>VXBX01006395.1:494450-565254 GCA_013400415.1 Scytalopus superciliaris
TTTTTTTGTTTTTTTGTTTTTTTGTTTTTTGTTTCCTCAGGCATTTCAATGGGAAAGTTAAAAATAAATGAAACGAATCAATGCCTTTTGGCTGCTGCTGTTTCAGCTGATGCCTCCTCTAGCAAAACACAAGCTTGATATGCCTGAGAGCTCTTCACAAGAGAAAATGGGTTTCTCCACACAAGACTTTACAACTGCAGCCTTCCTTCCTTATGACTTTGAGTAATGTTTTGCTTCTGAATGTTTATGTTTCCCAGCTATCAGTGAATATATGAAATAGCTCTTCTGTGCAGTGGGAAGCAACCTAACAAGCCTGAGCTACACGAGGCCACTGGGGGAGTTTACAAATGCTTGGAGAGCATGTGATGAGCTACCCAGGTGGATGGTATCACTCAAGGGAGTCCTCTGATGGAACCAGGGACAGCACCAAGCCTGGAGAGGAGCAAACAACCAGCCCGAGCAAAAGGGGCACCTTAACCTCCAGCTAAACGTAGGTACCAAATCTCTGGTCTTGGTTGAGGTTTTGCTAGGTCTGAGGGAAAATCTGTAGGCAAAAGAAGGCAAGCTGGGCTGATCCAGGTTTTACAGGGTTGGTCTTACCCTAATTAGGCACTACAGGAAGTGGACGAGTGGAGGAATAAATAGCATGTTTAACCAACAGAGAGTTGGGGAAGAAAATAGTCTCCGTGGGGTTAAAATTGTATTAAAATCTTCATTTTATCTGATGTTATTGGCTGAGGACAAAACAAGATTGAAGGAGACTGAAGGGCTGAAGATGACATTCTGGAGAAGTGCTATCAGTCCAGGAATAGAGACCAACCCCAAAAGCCTCCCCCTAGGAAATTCAATTTGGCTCTTGGAGGGAGTAGAAATTTACCTCTCCCTCCAAGGCAGAAGCTAAAAGAGGGGCTGGAGAGGTGCATTGCTGTGTTAGGTAGAGAGACAGCAGGAAAAACTAGCATGTGCATAAACTTCCCAGCCACTACAGAATGACAGGGTGAACACCACATTTACAAGTGAACCTAAAAAAGTCCAAACAATTTTATGATGGAAGCAAGTGGCAGCAGAATGTTTTAAAAATCCTCTCATAGTAGGCATTTTCCTGTGTTTTTGCAAGAATGGAGTGGCACAAGTGCCATTAATAAAAAGCTCCCTACCATCAGAGATCACATAAGGATGAATTCAAAACTGCCTACAGGCATTTTGCAGGAAGCCACAACATGTTTTTGATGGTATAAGAAGTAAGAGGATTTACATATAGGACATTTTAGTAAAAAGGGAAACAGAAGGAGAGTACAGCCAGAGGCTGCTGCCCTACTGGTCAGGGGTGAGAGTACAAAGTTCATCATTCCGCAAAATCTATCTCACCAGCCAAAATGTAGTGTGAGTACTCAAGAGCAGTCTGTGAGTGGACTGCGCAGGGACAGCAGTCTGCAAAGGATGCAGCTCTTACCAGACTGCCTGTGAAACAGAAGCAGCTGACAAGAACAGGGCAGAGAGCCACAGCTCAGCATGCATGACATCGAGCACTTCGTAGTGCAGCACAAGGACCTGACAGGTAACACCTCTGCCCCGTGGCCTCTGAGTCCGGGTGACACAGTGCCAGCACAGCACCACCTCACATGGAACCAAAGCAGGGGGCGGATCACAGAACTGACTCCAGGAAGACCCAGGGCCAGAGGGGGCCACTGGAGGAGGCAGCTGAGCCTGGCAAGACGATGCACCAGAACTAGAGCCAAAAGACCTCCGGATCACCATGAACATCCAGACTGAATGTCCCTGAAATGCTTTTAACTTCCCTTCAAAATTATACCTGCAGTTCATGCCTGTCTGCCAGAGGGGGAAGGGAGCCCTGCCCAATGGTGCCCTGTGAAATCCATGCCGGTCAGAGGTGGGTGCAGGGCTGGTATTCTCCTCCCACAGCACTCAAACCTGTCAGGCACAGGGGGACTGACCACTTAAAAATGACCAGGACACCCTGCCTGACCATCCTCTGGTGGCCACTAGCTCCTCCTGCTTCATCACCTCCTGCCCAGCTTCCCACCTCTGATTTGGCCAGGCAATGCCCAGGACATGGGGCCAACCTGTCTTCTCCCCCAGTCTGTACCCAGCTATGGGGTGTTCCTCTGCCTCCCTCCAAAATCCCACAGTGGTCTAGCAGACAGGGAAAGCAGCATGGGGCTGGTTAGCCCGAGGCTTCCTGGCCCTTCAAGAGGAAGGCACAGGCCCTCTTACACCATGCTTCAATAATTTACTAGACAGGCACTAACAGCTTCCCCCTCTGTTGCAACAGGCAAGTCAAAAACAGTACAGCAGAAGCATCCATCTCTGACATTCCTGCAGGTTTTCTGTAATGGATCACTTTTGATTAATTAGCAAAACAAGTTTGAAACAGCCTGCAGGATACTTGGTGTGTGTGTATGTCTCAAATTGGAACTAGAAACTGCATCTCTCTCTATAAAACATGAACATAAAAACTCTGCTCTTATTGTTTCCACTTTCACAGGAGTCCTCTTTTCTCTGCTATCCATGTAGAAAAGCAAAAAATAACTAAAACATCTCTGTAGTCATGCTAGACATAAAAATGAAAAAAAATAAAAATGTTTTTGGGTTCACCTTTCCCTCTCTGACCTGTGAGCACAGAGCCATTGCTCGACAGAACGTAGCACAAACACACAGCATGCCGTTTCTCCTGTGGGTTTAGTGTCTAGAGTTACATTAGTTAAAAACTGAGCCAGGGACTGGCTTCCTACAGCTTGTTACCAGTTCGACACTTGATGCACAGCTTATCTTTGATGAAGTCCCACAGTGATGAATGTGGTACCAATCTCAGCCTGCACTGGCAATGCTGGCACTGGAGTCTCTTGAACAGCCGTACACAGGGTAGTAGAAAATGTCTTAAGATGCTCACTCATAGACTTTTTGTTCATTTTATTAGATGTTGCCCAAACCACAAAATAAACCCCCAAAACAAACCCAAAAGACTGTTAAAGACAGCCACTTTATCCTTTTTTTTTCCCCCTGAAGAATTAGTCTAAGGCCTTGCACGCTTTCCCACGCTCGCAGATTGCGGGTTATAAATGCGTGGGAGTACTGCAGTTTCGATCAGTCAGGTAGGCTGGGTTTCTGTTAGCTGGCTGCATACCTTTGAGCCCTATCAGCACACAGTGATCAGTGGAATTTCTGGCATTTTTGTCATAGCATCAGAGGCAGTACTTTACAGAGTAAATACCAATGACCTGCTGTTCTGTCAGGGCTCTGTACTTACCTTTTATTTTCAAGTCAAAGGTTAGGCCTATTTATGTAAATCCTCAGCCATGGGCCAAGTAATCTGACCTCCTGGTTTTCATTCTCCTAATTGTTTCAGGTATTTTTTCTTGAAAAGTTTGGTCAGTTAAAGCTAGAGATCTTTTTTTAAGGCGCCTTTGAAGGGCTCTAGGGGCTTTCATAGCCCACCCAGTTTGCAAAGTGGAAACATCAGTGACCTGATGCCCTGGGCACTTATTTAAAATTCATTACCAGGAAATAAGGGTTTGATATATAGCCCCTCTATGCTGAAGAATATCTTAGGGAACACATGCATGCCATTTTTTACTTCGGATTATGTGATCTCCGAAGCCACATAGAGAGGCAATAATAAATTATACTCCTGTTTGCCCTTCATTTCTAATAAGAACGTTATTCAGCTGTAGATAGTTTTGACTTCCCACATGCTGGTCACTGCTTACAATTCCTTTGTTACTTCACGCTTGGCCATGCCATTTTATTCATAAAAGGGTGTGCAAAGCTGTATAACAAAAAAAAAGAAATTTACTGGTTTTTCAAGCCTTTTCTCTGAGATTTAGCCCTGCTTATATTCTAAGATTAAAAAGCAAGATGAATATCTTCTGAATAAGAGAGAAATACAGCTATTTTATTCATACATAAAGGAATACAGCTACTCGAGATTTTGTCCTATCACCCATGGGCATAGAAGCTACGTATTTCCCATATGACCAAGAATAGCCACAGATAGCTCCATTGTGGATATTATTCTCTCCTCTTTTCAGGTATATTAGAACTCAAACCCCTCATCATATCATTGCTTTCACTTCTGACCACGGATAAGCCACATAAAATGCATACTATCACATTTCCGCATTTATTTCTGCCCTATTCTTCTTCCTGTTAAGTGTCACTTTGAGGTATGCACTGGAAAAAAAAGGATAATTAATATAAGAATAATATGTTCTTTAAATGGTGCTGATACCAGAGCTCCTGCTACCATCTGAAAGCAGCAGCTCTAAACTGGAATTTGGGTTCTGCATTTTGGGCCTGTGGGGACTGAAAGCGCAATCTGAGAGCTGAAGTTTCAACTTCTGGGGCATTCATTATGCAGCTAATTCTCCAGGTGTATTCCTTTTAATTATTGGAATAGTCATTTGTCTGCTCCTGGTGAAAAAGAGGGAATGTAAGAAAGCAGGCTAAGTGAAAAGCACCATTTGCATTCTTCACTGCTATGTGCTATTGCCTTGAATTACAATGTTCATTTTTTTCAACCCCCCAGACAGCCTCATTCTGGGGGGAAAAAAATTCCTTCATTCCATATCCAGAAACAAAGGAACACTCAGGACATCAAGGAAGGAAGGTCTAGTCCCTCCATCTGAAACCTTAGTAGGTAAAACACATAGGCTGGTCTAGAGTTAACAGACATTGCTAAAGCAAACAGATGAGAGATGGAGACATAAAATAATGACAGTGGCTGGCAAGTGGAAACAGAAGTCAAACTGTCAGGAAAGGTGAAATTACAATAAGGCTCCCAGGCCTTCACAAAATATGGAACACACAAGAGAAATTGTATGTTGGGACTTCTCCCCACCTTTCATGATTTCACAAGCCACTTCTCACGCTCAGTTACAATTGCTCAATATCTCTGCAGCAACTACAATTATTACTTACATGCCAAATTTTGAAAATACTTAGACTTTCTTTGAACTGAAGGAGTCATTATTGGTTGGTAAGGCAAGTTCCCAGGGGACACCATTTGAGACCATGTTCTGAAGCCTTGCTTTGTACTAGTTATACCAAAGTGCACATTTCTATTGGTACTCCTCGACCCCTTAAAGGAGAAGACAGGAACAAATCATTACCAGACTGAGCTCTATTTCTTTTCATACACAGCTTTCTCCCTGACATTAAATGGACATGACTGCACAGCCCACCCATTCCCAGAGGATGAGTGATGTTGTTAAGATTCACCACAAGCACTTTTAGCACATGCAGTCAAATTTCCCATGCCTCTGCCAGCCTTACCTCCACCAACACTACGCTGAAGGTGTAGTGCACGTTGTGTTACAAAACAGCCAAGGGGAGGGCGTAGAATAAGACCCATGAGTTTGAGAACAGTGATATCTTCTCTCTTCAGGACCAACCAGCATAGGATGAGGCCAAGACACTGACACCAGCTCATTTGCCCTCCCAAGATATGCCCAGATTAAGCCAACATCACCCCAGCTGCAAGGCAGGGATTCTTTGTACCTCTCCATATACCCTTGCTGCATTGCCCTGAGAGGGAGCCATCAAGACGGTGGGATTAAAACCTTCCAAGCTGGGAAACCACAGCAGTTCACAAATGCAAAGGGACACATTAGGAATGCAAAGTCCAGTTAAAAAGTCCATACTCAGATAACTTGGATATAACACACAACAGGGGACCGAAGGTCTATAAGTGGATACAGTGGAGCAGGAGGAAGGGTAAACTCCTGTAAGCTGTGGTTGCCCAAGAGCAGGATGAATTCAAGTCCTGTCATTTCCTTCTCACCCCAGCCACAAATTTCACCCAGCTGTTGCGTGCCAGTACCAGGCCTTACTATGACCCTACTGTGAGCTGGTTCAGGTTGTTAAACCAGGTGAAAAGTAACTGCAGGAGAAAGCTTAGGTCTTCAAGCAGTCCAGTTCCATGAAGTGGAAGATCACAAAAATATGAGTGCTGGCAAGGATAGAGGGAGCAAGGTGCAGGACCAAACCATGATAGCTCTGACTTTAGACAGACCTAAATCGATTTGGACACAAGCCCTTAGACAAAGAGCTAAACTAGTCTGTGTAACGTCACAAGCATGAAGTAATTGCCCAAACTAGTGCTCACATTCCTATTTACACAGCAAGTCCCTGCTTCAGAAGAGTTCATGAGGACACATCTTTCTGTGACAACATACATTTTTCTTCCATGCTGGAAAAAACTATCTTCTTCCCCATACCTCTCAAACACATATGCCAGATAAGATGCTTGACCCTTAATTTTTCTGCTGGGTCCCTAACCAGATATAAGAGCTGAGTGCCTTGGCCTTTTCAGTAGGGCTTGAACAGCTGATCAGATCTCTGCCAGCTTTTACAGGCTTGTTGAAAGACAAAAAGAGCATTCCAGTTCAGCTCAGTTGGGCTAGCTAAACCACAGCATTCCCAACTGAGTCCAGCAGGTTTTAACTCAGAGCTATTGTTCTTAGGCACATGGTAGACACAACTCTTACTTACTTCCTTTTTTGTTGTTTTGTTTTGTTCTAAAGCATTGCCTCTCATTCCTGGCAGTGTTTCATGGGATTTTGTGTTTTAAACACACAGTTCTGAGAACCAACAATTCTTCTACTCTTACCTCTGTAGTCATCCCGTTTTTCTTAGAGGCAGCATGATTTTATATCACTTTTGACTAAAAGATACATGATCCTTGGCAGTATCTTGGCCTTACTCCAGAAAAGCACACTGTTTTATTTACTGTCCATGTAAGCCTGTCCGGAAGTCGTAGATAGAGATATAAGCCACTTTGTATTGATGTTTCTTTTACCAATAAAAAGTTTTTTATATACTTACCTCAAATGTCCACCTCCATACAAGTTAACTTACGCTTTACTGCTTACTCTTTCACAAGGGTTCTGATTTTGTGATACACAAGACCCTGACATTAGTTCAGTTGGTTAGAGCATGTTGCTAATAGCACCAAGGTTTGTGGGTTTGATGGCTGGTTTAAGAGTTGAGCTTGATGATCCTTGTGGGTCCCTTACACCTGAGAATACTCTGTGAAATGTGTGAAAACTCATCATGCATATGGTGCACACAGCAGCCTGTCTACCCAGTGGCTGGGTCACCTTGTTTAAAACACCATCATGATCCTCAGTGCTTTATATGGTGTTTGCTACTGTGGCACAGCCACTTTTGTCATCTTGGTCAAAGGCACAGAAAGCGTATCCCATGTCCTACTGCAGCCGTAGCACTTTGTACACCTCCTGAATACAACAGACCAGTTCCCAGAATTATGGAATTCAGCCTTGGGGCGTGCATTTGTGCAACCTTAAGAGCGCTGCCTCAAAGGCCAGTTGGGCATGGATGAATTCCCAGCACTGACCCCCCAGCATGGCCTCTGGCTGTGCACCATGTGGGCCTGATCTCAGAGCTATCCCAATCAGTGCACTCCTTCCCTGCCCATGTGCACCCGTGTTTCCTTCTCCAGGAATGCAGAGTACACGCTGGCACAGTGCAAACTGGCATGTCCACACAAGCAGATGTGTGGCCAGAAGCCCTGCCTGTGTGGTGCATTGCAATGTACCCCACAGTGTACAAACAGTCCTTGTGTTCGGGACAAAAATCTTCCCTCAGAGAAGGTGTGAGGACAGGGCGAGTGGAAATACCTGTGCAAGCTTGCATAGCTGCCTTAATCCTGTGGCACAGCCTCTCTCATTTCTTGATCTAAACACCCTCCGTACATCCACATGCCTTTCCTCTCTTTCACTCTCTGCCAGTGGTCGGAAAACCAGTCTGGGCTTTAACCATAAGTTCACACACAGGAGAAATGGAATGGATTCCAGCCCTGTCTTCACACAGGTTGGCTGGGGTGTGAAATGAGGCTTCATTCTCAGGGGAGATATTTGGGTCACAGTCAGGGATGGAGATGACCTACTTCAGTATCCTTGGGAATTACTTTTACTCTCCATTTCTTACTCAAGAGCCATGCCCAGACAGATGTATTACCGCAATATTGCAACTGTCCCAGTAAAACCTGCCAGCCCTGGCTGATCCTGGCACCCCTCCTAATACCCCTGGAACCATTCACCCCTTCTGGCTGGGCTGCTGGCAGGGGAATAGACAGAGGATCTCGGCAAGCCGCACCAGGCCATCCTTGCCCTTTGGCAGATGTGCAGGATCAGCCCTTTACAGAGGGATGTTTCAGCATATGCAACGTAATTATGTCAATATCAAGACACAGTGGTTTTCTCTCCAACATAATTTCATCAAATCAAGAAAAATGTCCTAATTCCTACAGCGGTAAATTGTTTCCCTTCCCCCCCCAGATACAGAATTAACCTTCTCTACTCAAGCAACCCACTCACCGGATTGCTGATAGCTACTAATTAAAAAGGTTTTTAACTGACTGCAAAACTGTACTGAGTGAAATGATGAGCATCACTGCTATAGATATGAATTTTAATTTGGATTTCAGAAGCAGGCAATTACAGTTCATATATATAAATATATATATAAATATATACATTTGTACTTATGTGTTTTTGTGTATTACACAGAGCGTGGCCCTCCCGTGTGTGGGTATGGAGAGAAAGACAAAGCTTGCAAATTCATATTTCAGATGCCAAGTGGAAGATGAAAAAATTTTAATCCCTCAGAAATGTTCCTTCCACAAACTAGGAAGAAACCCATTTTCCAGGATTCCCCAAAGTCTGCCTAAGGGCGATTTCTTCCACCCTGGCTTCTGTTGACAAGATCACAGCTCTGGACCCTGTCAGCTGAGACATCATACTTGAAAGTAGCTGTAGTTTTGAAGCTCAGAGCCAGAGGTAATAAAACTTTGAAAAGAAGAGCGAGTGTTAACTCTCATTGGATGACTCAGGACATTTCAGTTTTCTCCTGAAGAGCTTTGGATTTGATTGGTTCATGTTTTCACACCCAAAAATGAAGCAAATTCAGAAGCTGAAGTCTGGTCTGGATGGCTGCAAAAAATGCTAGAAATGCAACTTGAGTGAGCCCTAGAGGCTCATTATAAGGAAGGTACCCTCTTCAGTAGCAACTGGAAATATCATGCTTCTGCTACAAAGGATACACAGTCCTTCTTCTCTGAAAACAATTTCCAAAACAATTTTTCATATAAGAAAGAAATGAGAAATTTTGTGAAAAGAGAAGAAACAGCAATTTTCTGGGACTTGGCACAACTGACTGCAGCGCTGCACAGACATAAAATCTCCCGTTTATAAAGACACAAAATGTCTCTCCAAAAAGCCTTTCTCCATCCATTCCCACACAAGCATGGCTCACACTCCCCTTCCAAGGACGGAGCTTCATTTCCCTAAGATGTTGTTCTGCCTCTTCACAATTTAAGTCTTTCCCCGTTTACTTCTCCCATAAACAAACAAACAAACAAAGATATCAAAGAGAGGGGTTTTTTCCTACATTTGTTTTCTGTCTGGCTATGAACTAATTGATTTAAACTGATAGGCCACAGGCAGACTTTTGGTTTTCTAAAATCTTATCATTCAAATCTTAGTTTATAGAAAATGAGCAAGAAAAGTAAACTGTGCCTCAGTCATCAAGGTTTTCAGGGAAGAGGGAGAAATGGAGGTGGCTTTCTAAAATCTGGTCTTTATTCATCCCAGAGGCAAATTAGTTTTCATTCACTCTAACAAAGTGAGGTGTAGAACCATTCCATCACTGGTCTCTTTTTAAAAGGATTTCCACAAGAGATATGAACTGTTCCTTCATTTTCAATCTATAGAAGAGTTGTGGAAGCGTTTCTTTAAAGGAAAGAGGCGTTAAGAAATGCTATTGAAATGTGGGAAAATAAATAACTTTTATCCCTCATGATCAATATCACTAAAGGAGAGGAGACTGTCAGAGGCCTAAATCTGAGACAGAGCTGAAACTCCCCCTGTTGGCATCTGGTGGGCCATGCCTGAAAACCATCTTCCCTCTGTCTTCACAAATCTTTGGGGATTTATTTCAAATGAACAGGTACAAATCTTCAGTTATCTGCTCCTTAATGCCAGCCAGGAGAGAAATTAGCCAGATCCTCTAAAATCTGTGCCATTGCTTCTCTCTGTGCCTCCCGCTTGGCAAGCTGTGGGATCTGAAAGTGGAATAAACCCACGTAACAGTGCAGGCTGGTGAGGAGAAGCTGCAGAGTAAGAAGGAAAATTAACCACAGGGTGCAGTTCAGTTAAAAAAAAAAAAGGCATTAAAGGAAAAGGAGCCTCAAGCCATGCTGAGAGTCTGGGGAGGGAGGAGATGACAGGTATCAGGCAGTGCTTTTCCTAACAGCCTGTGAATTTATCCTTGGGTTCTCAAGGTGGTGATGATATTATCAGTTGATTCATCCTTCACCAGACAAAAATAACCAAAACAAGTAAACAAATAGATCTGTGGAATTGATCTCTATCCAATGGCAGAAAAAAAAATGAGAAAGAGGAAGAATTACAGGTGTTAGTCTGGCTATGGGTAGAAAATGACTGTAAGTCATTGAATCCAACTAATAAACCCACTCACTTTGTGTCAGGAAAGCTGCATATCCTGGAGGGATTCTTCAGGGACTGAGTTTCAGTCATCCTGCCAACTGCATTTGCTGTCATTTGGAGCAAATTCATACAGTCCTTTCTTTTTGCCTGTCATAATTAACTTCCCAGACCATCTTTACACACATGGATTAGGGTTAGCACAGGCAGTACTGTTTGCCTGCAGACTGAACATATGCTGTGGTCTTCTTGTTCCTGCCTTGTACCTAATGGTTCTTCTAACTCTTGAAATCCAGAGAAATACATCTGAGGATGCCAAAGACAAGAACTAACAAGACTGTTAGCATTGCAGAGAAATTACAACTGTGAGAAAATAAATCAGCACTTATTCTGCTGTGTGGACCACAAACACCTACATCTGCTAACCTGCTGTGTAAAAAACATTACTTTTGACATTGATGTCAAAACCATACAGATACTATTTGATGGTTGAGTGTTTCTAGCATTGTTTGCCATACAGAAATGCAGGCAGACTGCTGTTCCAAACATGTTGTGGTAATTACTGTATAAACGTCCTCTTTATATGAAATAGCATCCCTATAATATGGCTGAATGAGGGATTTTTGAGACTGTGGGAAGGGCTGGACAGCACAGCCTTTGAGATACGAGTTCTGGGAGGACACATTTCACCCTTGTCTCACAGAAAGCAGGAGGTAGAGAGGGCTGCCCTAAGCCATGCCCAGTTTATTCTTTCCAAGGGAGGGAGAATTCTGCAGTTAGAGTCAAATTCTGTTCCTCAATGCACACTGATTGTGCTCTTTCCTCTGCAGAGTCCTATTGACCCAAGTGCAGACCCTCAAGGAGTGGAGTGCTGACTACAGATGGCAGGATCTGTATTGACCCTGCAGTTCTGCAGTTCCTGCTGTAGCTGTGCTACACTAGCAGGAGGTCTGCTCTGATCTTTCGCTTCTTGTGAAATCATTATCCCAAGAAAAGCTAGCTAGTCATTAAATATTAAACGAAATTAAACTCAGTACATGCAGTTGTTCTGACAATTCATTTTACTGACAGCAGAATTTTGTTCCTGCTTTTCAGATAAAAATGTGAAGAGACTACACAAGTGTTTTAGCACTGCACTAAAAAGCAAATATCATTTCTGTCTGTTCACCCATGACAGGAAGAGTTAACCACAGGCACACTGCCCCACAACATGAGCAGGAAGCCAAGTTCAAGCATCCTTTATACCGTCACTGTACTCACCAGCACCTCTGTGCAATGCCCCTCTGGCCTCCCATCTTCTTGGCTCATGTTTGTGAGTCACCTGGAGCACACACATGCTACAGGCACTTGGCAGAGCCCTAAGGAGCTCACTTATCATTCCCCTGCTATGGCATTTCTGAACTGGAGCACACCCCACATAGACCTTGACCATGATGGAAATCATATTTAAAACAGTCTCTGTATGGTAAGTCATTCGTGGGAGTGCTTGGAGGTCTCACTAAGCCAATGGAGAGTACAGGGGTGACAAAAGCACAGGAAAAGAGCCATCAGATGTAAGCAGGCAATGAGTGTTGGATGTGGGACCACCAGTGGGTGTCTGGGACAAGAGGTATCTGCAGAGCAGCCTCTGGCAGCTGGATGTCCTGAGTGGGACATCCATCCTGAGTGTCCTGCTGCAGGCCACCATACACAGATGCATCACCAGTAAATGCATTTGTCGACCACTTAATTTCAATTCACAGGCATTAGTACTGGTTGTCCCTGGATGCTGACATGCTTGAAGGATACCATCTGCAGCACTGTGCATCCCAGTGCCGGACAGAGGGTTCACCAGGAAGAGCAAGGCTGTGGACAACACTTAGAGCAGGCCCTGTGGAGGCTGCTGGTCAGGAGTTTCCTTCCTGAGCATCAGCTGCAGATCAGCACATTGACCCAGAACTTAGACATGAGATGCTCCTACAGCCCCATGACATTGCTTCCCTGAGAGCAGCAGTGAAGAGCTGAGAGCAGCAGCCTCAGCAGTTTGTTTAGCTGTGTTCATGGAGGTCTGCTCTGAGCACCAACACTCCAGCCCAGGAAGAGCAACAAAAACTCTGAACATGGTTTCATGCCCTTTCACGAGTTGCACACAATGAGCAAAATTTCCTTTGAGCATCCCTTACATTCCCACACAAGAGTCTTAAATCCTAAGGCTACTGCCAGCCTGGCCTTAAGACCACCTGGAGCATCCACTGTCTTTTCTCAAATGTGTTTACAATGAAATACCTACTTTTACTTTAGGATTCCTTCAAATGCTAATAAGTTCCTCTTTATTTCTTTAGAACAAACTGTTTGTAGTTTCACAGGTTTTGTTCTTTTCTGAACGTGCTATCTGCAAATGGATTAACTTTACTTTCAGCCTCAAGTGCTTTTGTGGAAGCATTTCAAAGTGAAGGAACTTTGGAAAAATAATTTTCTGGAGTGCTTCAAGAAAACAGAAAATCACATTAAGTGACTTTGAGTTATTGCAATATATTAAAGGACTTAAATGCTTAAAGCTGGAATTTTTTAAGGTTCTTCCAACTGTTCAGAGAGAGAAATATATAATACACCTTAATGTAATAATACACTAGTTCTTTAGTCTCAAATCAAGTTCTCTAAATAATTACAATCCTATGCTTTATTCATAAAAGGTGAAATTCATTCATTCTGCATAAATCCTTACTCATCAATCAGGGCAAAAAGTAGAATATGAAGGGAAGATAAACTGCATGGTTCAAAATAAGCAGACTAGGAGAGTGATTCAGAGCACTTAAAATTAGGCTTCTGTTCTGAATCATCATTTAGACAAGTCTCTCCTTCTCCAGTAAGTATAAGGGGAGTTTAGGAGGCAAGTCTCCTCTGGCTGAAATAAGCCACTGCAAATCAGCCCCTTCACTCAGACCGTCAGTTTCCCCGCAGATCCAGAATGTTCTGCTTCTGGGTCCTTCCTCTACATAGTTTCACTGTGGGGTTAAGTCATCCCCATTTAGAGTGAATTCCCATTTTTCCTAATGCTGCAATCATCCTTGAAAGTTGTAAAGCACAATCATCAGGAAAAAAAATTTGCAAACAAAGAAAAAAGAGAAAAGAGCTGAACTAACAATAAAAATGTCAGTGCCAAAGGACATAGGTCTTTGTTGTTCGTAGCAGCACAACACTTGAGATTTTTTCCTTGTTCCTGCCTGCAAATATTTATTCATATTTGAAATACATTAGTTGGACCATATTTGCAGTCAATATGTATCCACTTTACTTGATCGTTTCAGCACCCACATTCTACTGAGCTCTATACTTAACAGCAGAATTCACAATTTGCACTGCTTGGTGTGCTACAGAAGCCATTCAATCAGAGAATAGAAATGATTTGACCGCAAATTTGCAACTGTAAATATTTATATCTAAGCATTTGTAAATGATGTGCAGTACAAGAATAATTGCCAAATCAATTCAAAAGGCAAAACTGAATAAATTAACGTGTCTATGAATTATTCATGAATTTTACCTTTTCATATAGCAAGTTCATTATTTCTCTGTGTAACCAGTAAGCAGCTAATATGTCTGAGTGCATTTAAAATATCGATTAGTCTTCTGGATACACTATTCAGTGCTTTTAATCAACAGAGGATTTCAATAAATATTAAACTTGCATCTGGGGAAAATATGAGAAATCTCAGTTCTAGGGATAATGCACGCTTATTCCAGAGTATAAGGAAAAAGTATTTGCAATTAATCCAAAATATCAAGAGAATTTTCCATAGCCATTTAGCTCAGATGAGTGTAATAATAAAGTGCTCAAGAACTAATTGGCCAGGAATCTTACAGACTGGAAGGACTGAATTTGAGAGATTTGACTGATCTTGGGAAGATCAATCCAAAAGACAAACCCTAAGACTATTCCAACTAGTTACACCCTGTGTAGAGAAGCCATAATTTTCTCCAAAGGTCAGAGAAATCTCACATTTCTTTTGTGAGGAAGAAAAGCCACAAGACACACCGCTTGTACCTTGGCAAGCCAGGGAAACCCTGTGAATGGCTTGGAGGCAGGAAATGAGAGCAACTCCTGGGAGGGTTTGCAGTTCCATTGTGAGATGGGGCTCAGGGACAGAGCAAGGTTGTTGGCTTGGCTCCCTCACCCCACAGCTGGGCATGGGGGTGACGCCACAGCCCCCCACCAGCACAGCTTTTCTGACACCCACGTGCCAGTCCAGGCACAACATCAGTGCCAGAACTGCCCATGAACCCAACACATCTGAAGAACTGGCCACACCTGCTCTGACCTTCCTCGGGGACTGTGCGTTGCGTTCTGTTTCTGACTTCAGGCGATGGTTTAGAACAGAAGTGCTGTAGGTCTGTGTGATTTGTGTGCTAGTGGTTGGAAAAACAAGAGCAATAGTCTCTCTGGGAGTCATCTTCCCGGTTACTAAGGTACAAACAACAGGAACAAGATTTGGAGTGACAGGGGCTTGTCAGCTAAGTCAGTCAGAAATGCTTTTAAAGCTCTGCAGAGGCTGAGGCTGTTGGTACAGATTCTATGTTAGATTGTTTTATACCAATTATTTCCACTTGTTTTTTCATGGTTTGTTTAGCTGTGTATGTGCTTGTATGAAGAGAGGAGGAAAAAAAGGTATTGCCAGGCACATTTAGCTACAGCTGCAGAGAAAGTCCAGTCTCAGATCTTATCTTCAGAGGGAGACACCACTCTACAGTTAATCCTTGCAGCAACTTCAAAAAGCAGATTGTTGGTGACAGATTCTGGTTTGTGAGACCAGATAGTCCAACCTTACAGGTTACTTTACAGTATGAGGAGGTGTGTACATCTGCTCTGCTTAGAAGCTTCAAGTACAGAGATATTTCCAGATAAGACCGACTTATCTCTGCAAGCAAAGCTGTGAGCAGAGGCTGCAGCACAGAGGGTGTCTGCAGACAGACAAGATGTAGTAGCTATTAGATTTTGAGTGCTCCATTCAGCTAACCTGCTTCTCCAGGCTTTGTTTCATTTTGGTGATGCACTCAGAGTAGCAAAGGAAACATTATTCACTGTGCAGAAATCTACAAGGAGTTGGAAGACATATATCATTCCTGTGAGCAACAGAAATGAAGAAGTCATAGAAATTAAAGGTCATGAGGGATTTCAAGGCTGTAATCCAGCCCAGCCCTCCTTTGATGAGTCAGGACTAAATATTAATAAGTTATGTCTAAAAGAAGCTTGTGAAAGCCCTAAAAGCAGAGGTTAGTGTTGAGAGGGATCCCACACTGCCCAGTTAAACTCATCCCACTCCTACAGGCTGTTCTGCCTCTACTGAAATCCACCTTAGATTTCCAAAGCATTATACCAAGCTTGGAGAAGCTAAAATTAATAGCTAAACTGCTGGCAAATTTGTGCAATACTCAATACATAGGGAAGCAGCTTTTTCTGTTTCAGTGTGTACCAGCTAAAGACTTATGTACAGATAAGGAAAGCCCTGGGAAACAAAGGAAGTTGTCTATATTTCTTGTGCTCTAAGGACAAAGAAAATCAGTCTATGTGCAAGACCATTCGCAGCTGGTTCACACTGCTGTTAAAGTGCAGAATTCAGATGAAGTCAACACATAAATCATATATTCATCACTCTGTATCGGTCAAGTCAGTTGGATAGATGCAGCCACAAAAAATTATCTTAGCCTGCTTGGGTTTCCTTGGACTCCTCCAGACTACAAGAGTCCTAAGAAGACTCCCTGGATGTCCTCTGTCTCCTCCACTGGACGATTCGCTCTCTCAGGGCAAGTTCAAGGCAGTTAATGGGATACCTGGGCTTTTTGTGTTCTTGCACTGGACCTGTATCAAATAAATCAAAACAAATTTGGAGACATCTTTAAGCTGACTGCCATAAGCCAAGCTTTCTGGTTGAATGCTTCACTTTACTCAGAGCTAGTTGTAATGAATGAGTTAGCTTTGTAAAAATAAGTGGAGCAGCTATGCAAGGGATAAATGGCTATCAGACCTAAATGAGGCATTTATCACAGAATTACTGGTAAAGAACTTCTAAGGCTACCAAATTATTTCAAACTCAGCTTCAGCCTAGGGTGACATTTCCATTTTTTGCAATATCATGTTCCTGAGTAAAACACAGCATTGTTCCACTCTGATCTCTAAATCTTCCATACTGCTGCTTAGCTGACACTATCCACTTGGCATTTGTATTCCCCTTCCTAAATATCACAGTTGGTACACTGAACATCCTTTTGTTTATTCACCTATTCATCTCTGTGACAAATTCTCTATTCATCTCTCTGTCAGACCAAGTTCATTTTGAACTCTGATCATGTCCTCCAGAAGATCTTGCAACACCACCAACTGAAGTGTCAAATTTTAAAAGCATATCTTCCATCAGTCAAATTGTTCGTAAAGGAAAGGTGGTTTTGCATCTTATCGTACATCAGAAGGAGCATAAGTTGTATTAGAATCCTTCTAGCTTGACAGCACTGACTGTCTTTGAGAATAACTTGTAGTCATTTGTGAAACTGGCTGACAGTGATTATCATCTGGCATTCCCATGAGCGAAGTGAAAAACCATGCTCATATGGAGTGCAGACCAGTTGTATTTTTCATAGAGTCTGGAGACCATTCAGGGCAGGAATGTGAGGAATCTCCTGACTGAACTTGATTTGTGAATGTGTTTGAATTTGCAAATCCCCGTTTTAAAAAATGGACCACGTTCTGTCATCACTGGCTCAGGGAAAAGCTCACTCATGGCAAGTGTGGGGAACGACCAGAGCCAAATGTTTTGCAAGTTCACTTGTGGAGGAAACAGAGAAAACATTCAGCTGTATACTTAAAACTTTAAAAGCCCTGTACAGTCATAGAAACAAGACTTTCAATCACTGTTAATGTATGTTAATGACAAACCCCATATGTGGCATCAGTGCAGACCCTTCACTGGGTTCTTCCAGTGAAGAACCTTTTATCCAGGTGCTTTTGCCAGGGGGAATAATCACAGTGCAGGCTTCTCCCTCCACATCTTCATTGTAGGCAGCAAGGGGCAGGTGAGAGCTCCAGAAAAACATTTGAAAAGCATGAAGGTTTCTGGAAACTCTTTTAAGCTTCACTTTTGTTCAAGGGTGAAGTACAGCACAGCAAATCTCTGGAGTACTTCCTCATTTTGTTCAGGCTGAGCTCGGCAGTACAGGATTTCTGGAAACCTGCAGTTTCTGATGAATACCAGGAAAATGTTCAAGTTTCCTATCAGATGTGTATTAATTTGCTTCAGTCCAAGCTTGGGGTGAAGTTTCTAGATACAAGATGAACAGCTGCAGCTGCAGCACTGATTTTCCCACTGGCATGTCCAACCTAACCCAGGGTCTTGATGGTGCCATTGGCATAAAACTCCATCTCCTCCCTTGTGTGGAGTGGAAAACCAAAGTTTTCTCATGGCACAGTTATCAAAACTGAGAATATTTCTCCCTTTTTTCCAAGGTGTTTCTTCTGCACACCATTCTGTGCCTCCTGCCTTCCTCACTCTTTCCCTTTGCAATGTGTACATGGCGACACCCTACCTTTATAATCTGCCCTCTCCTTGTAGTCCCATCTTTTTACTTTATGTTTGTTGTTTCTCACCCAAAAATTTCCAGGTTGCACACCCACAGAAAAGACAGAATGATAAACAAGCCCTGAGTACCTCACCAAGAGCAAATAAGTGCCAGAGAGAGATCTATTGAAGCGAGTGTTCCTCTGATTTATCACCCCACTCCCTCATTCCTATTGCTTACTCCCACTACTGAGGCTATATGGAGCCAGTAATCCCTACAAAGAAAGAGCTTGACCTTTATGTTTCCCAATAAAGGATGTAGCAATCTTTGGTGCAATATCACCAGATTTCCTTCAAATAGATTATCTTACCCCTACAGACACAACACAAAAACCCAAACCACAATGAAAGGGTTTGCTGCTGTAGGTACACTGCTACTTAATAATGGGAGCATGCACATCAATAACTGACCCAAAGCTGAGACTATTTGACTAACCATTAATTTTTAGAATTACCAGAAAGCAGTTTCAGATTCACTAAGAATTATAACACTGATTTGAGAAGAAATCAGAACAAGAGGCTTGCTATCACCATGGATACAACTAATGTGGACTCAGGATTTAACCAAAAACCTTGGAACTTCATAGTTATGCTGTTGGACAGCCTAGCTTATTTATTATTAATGATATTTTAATATGTTCTACCTATAAATAAAACTGTAATCAATGTACAAGGCAAACCTGGCTCTGTATTTTATAGGAATGCAAATGTAAACATTTACCATTGCTTCATTTTTTTGCTTGTGTACATCAGCAAAATGCAGCACAACAGTGAGGAAAGCTGATAGTGATGTTTCGAATTCAAGACAATCATGTGATCTTTTAAACATTTTGAGAATATCTATTACTTTCTTATATTCTCATCAAGCCTGAATGTCACCCAAGTCACCACTCTGATTTAAAACAGACACTAATCATTTACTTCATTACCACCCAGATTATAAAAGACATTATAGACATTTTACTCCCAGAGATTTTGGTGGGCCTTAGGTATTTGAATGCCTTTAATAATGTGGATCCCTGCCTTCAGTTTACTGTCAGTGATGAATCAAAAATAGTGGAATGCTGATGGGTATTTGGTCTAGTTCCAGCCTCAGCACTCCTCATGACTCTACTATCATTTTTCCTTCACTGACACCTTCGGAGCATTATGGAATATCTCGGCTGCAAAAGCCAAGGCAGCTAGAGACAGACAGTACTAATTGCAGAGAACAGGCACAGCTGAAGGGGGGAAGGAATGATTTTTACTGGTGCCTTCATCTAAACTTTCTTTAAAATAGCACAAAACACCCAGGTGTATCAGACTGAACTAAACATGCCTTCAGCCCAGCACTCTGGCTGGGACAGTGACCACATGCTGAAAGATGTAAGGACAAGGTAAAGACAGCATGGCTTTACTACAACACACTTGCCCAGTTTCCAGCAATTTCTTGAACTAAAAGCATTTTTTCTAATACTTCTTGACAAGATCTTCTTCTGTGATGTTTCTAGCTGCTTTCTGAGCATGGAATTAACATTGTGCCCTGTGACAGGGAATGTCACACTTCATCACGATGTGGAATGCAACTCCTTACAAAGAGAGTGCTTAAATGATGCTTCTACTTTGCTCAAGTTGATGGAGCCCCCAACTCCAACATTATTTTTTGTTACCTGATGTAAATAGGAACGTTTAGTAACTACAACATCACAAACATAGATACTTCATGGAGTCCCAGAATGATTTGGGATGGAAGTGACCTCTAAAAAATCATCCATTCCAATCCCTTTCCTATCCTCTTTCAGGTGCCTTTCAATTTAGACAACTGGAATCAAGGGCTGAGTCCATCTGCCCAGATGCGTTCAGAGAATTGTAAGCAATTCTAGCCCTGAAGCCACAGTAGCTACATTTGTCCAGCATAGTGTTACAGATAAAGTCTTTTTCTGCTTCCTTTTCTCCCAATAAAATTTCACCTGGAACACAGAAATAACCTTCCGGATAACAGAAATTGGTACATTGCCACAAAATGTTTCCATTTCAGCAAGCTAGTATTTCTGGCAAAAAAACCCACTAGCTCAAGCCTATTTAGTGAGGAATTTTAAAGTAGCTATAATGAAATACTTAACTAGGCTCCCCAGGCCTTGATCATGGTTCAATATATGTGCTGATCTCTTCCTGATGGCATTTGGCTTAGTTTTGTATCCCTGAAAAATAAACAGAAGGGTTTGCCAGTGGCTTCGGTGAGAACAGATTGAGGCTATAAAGAAATCAAGACAATTTCCTTCTGGAAACCGGTAGCTTTCTGTTACTAGTGGAATCCAGAGGAAGGGAAAACAGCATGACCTGTGGAAACATTTCATTATCTCAAAACACCCAGCCTTTTGAAAAGGGGGACATGTAATTAAAAGGCAGAGATTGAAAAAAAAAAAATAAAGTATCTCTGAGTGTGCAGCCCTGGAAGCAGCTTCTGTGGGCCAGGAGAGGAAGGCAGGGAAATGACAGTGGGCACTGAGCCACCAAAGTCCTCTCAGGGGTGGGTAAGAGAGGACTGAGCTGCACTCTCTGCCTCGTGTCCATCAGGATCAGTGTCCAACACCACCTTACACTGAGTGACGTGTATTTTCTAGAGAGAGTCTGACGAGGAAATGAGAAAAGAAGGATATTTTCTGAAGTCCTCTGCATGTATTTTCAATGAAATAAGCAAGCAAGAAACCTGCAGTTGCTGTATGTTGGATGTATCAAATCCAGGATTGATGGTACAGCTTTTGGCAACTCTTTCCTAGCTTCATTTTAGACTAAAAATACATTGTGGCATTTCCTAAAAGGTTTCACCATGCTTCTAGTGCACTAGGAAGCGAGTAATTCTCTTTATCCTGACACAAAAAAGTCTCAGTTCCTCATTAACCTTTTTACAGGATGTGATCTCCTGTAGTTCTGCAGAAGAGACGCTGCCTAGCTGGGGTGTTCTTGTTTCCTGTTATTTCATAGCTCTACGGGGAAATAACTGGTGGTTTCGAAGAAAAAGAAAGGAAGTAAAAATGGCAAGGGAACAACAGAAGCATCTCTATTATTTTTCTGCACTAGGTCATCTCTAGATTGCTGTGCTGTTGCCTCATATTTAAAGAAACCTAAGGGGAAATCAAGCAATTCACACATAGTCCTGTATTAAATTGTATTTGAATCAGATGGTACTTAAAGTCCATTATAGATAGAATATGATCACACATGCACAGGCATCCATATCACTTTTGCGGCAACACTGCTCTGTATGATGGGGACCACGAGCTCATGAATGCAATCAGAGCAGGAGAACATCAAGGTGACCTCACTACAGCATCCCAAAGCTCCAGCCAGGACCAGCTGATCTCACCACAAGGCACATCTGCTAACCCTGAGCAGCCCCGTCTCCTCACAGATCCTTCACCTTGCCTCCCATCTCAACACTTCAGGAGCCCATGAAAAGAGTTCAGGCCTGTCAAGTCCTCCCATTCAGCCTGTGAACTGCAGGTAGGTGCTGTCTTCTACCTTCTTCTTGTTTTATCCTCAGTCTTCTTACCTCTTTCACAAAGCACCTTCACCACCTATTGAGATTCCCTTACAGTGGGGTCTCAGCTCATCTTCAGGATCTCTCCTGTCCTCCCAGGAACACTTTATTATCAACCTACCACAACTCTGATTCCCAGAGACATAACCATGCCCAGGACCTCGGGCAGAGGTGGCCTCTCCATGTCACTCCCGACCTCACCCTCAGCTACCCACTCACCCCCAGCAGCTCGCAGTCACTTGGCTTCTTCCCTCCAGCATCCACAGTAGTTTCATAAGCCAGTTTAGGAATCATTTGTAGAGAGAACTCGCTCATGATTGACACATAAACAACGATTGCACTACATGTTGTTCCCCAAGCAAATTAGTGGCTGTAAACAGCTGTATGAAGTGAGGAAGGTGACAGAGGCCAGGCAGCTTGCCCCTTGTCTGAGCTACACATCTGGACAATCAGCCAGTTTGCCGTGTATCTTTAATGTGCACACAAAGGTATTTTTACTTCATGACTTAAAGTAAATAGGCCAAATACATTTAAGCACTATAAACAACCTTACCACTAACGTGATTTTCCACATTTTTTTCACACACTCATCAAATATTTATAAAATGTATTCCAGTGATAAGAAAACTAACAAGCTTCCAAAATGTAAGTGCACATGCAGTTTCCAAAAAGTGCATCACCACTTCCTTGTAGCCTTTAGGAATGGGTGTGCAGGGAGGATGCTCGTGGGCACACAGCAGAGCTGGCACTTGCTGTGTAGCCCTCACCCAGGGCAGGCTGACGGGACATGCAGCAACCTGAGCAAGGAGCTGGTGGATAGATCACAACAGAATCCAACCCAAACATTTCAGACTCTATTCTTTATGGCTGTAATTCATTCTTCCTGTCTAGCTCAACTATTCTAATCTTTTATGGCAGGACTTTGCCTTATACTATAAACACCTTTTTACCTCCACAGGCAAAGGTAGAGGTGGATAAACATTTGAATTCCGCTCTAGTCAATGGGCAGCTGCTGCCTAGGAAGTGATAAATGAAATGATAAAGCTTAATCAGTCTTATTGTATATTATGAGAAGAGCCATATATCAAAGCTGGGTTCTGAGGTTAACAGTTTGAGTGATTTACTTGACTTTATATCTTTCTTGATCATAAAAGGAATCCCCAAGAACTTAAATCTTACCAATCTCTTTGCTTTACTAACATTCCTATGGTATTGTGTGATTTTTGTATAAATAAAAACATAAAACCTTGGTAAAAGACCATAGATGTTGTCTTGTAAAATCACACAGAGCATGTGGAGCCAAATTCCAGAAGCAAAAGTGAGAATATTTTTCAAAAGGGAATTCTTGAGGCATTTTTTGACTGAACACATACATACAAAACTGAATATTTTCTGGTACATTTTGAATACCACTTAAAATGTATTTAAAAAAAAAAAAAAGACATAAGCAACCAAACTCCTCATCCTTTGCATATACTTTTAATGAAAGCAGTATATCATCCTGGTTCTTCTCTAATGTTGTTTTTGAAAAATGGAAATAATTCCTGCTAACGGGCACAACTGAAAATTAACTGTTCAAGCTCAAATGTTTACTAAGTGTGCCAAGAACAGACCATAAAGTGGGTAAAAAAAGAGAACTAATTAGTTTATTTGTCTCCTAAAACTAAACTAACAAGCAAAAGCCTTTAAAGAACACCGGCCAGAAACACTGATATCAAAGGAAAAGACTGCTTATAATCCTGGATTCTTTTGCAATGATTTATTCCACATTTTATTGCACAATTTATAAAGAGAATTGCAGCAATTGGAGTCCTTACACTACTACAAGAGATTAAAAGATTTTGTTATCAGACAATTCAGAATTGTGATGATTCACACCTTCATTATTTCTTGAAACACTCCAGCTTCCTCCACAAGGTACAGCAAAGGTTTTGCATGACTACATCCCTTAAACTAAACAGTGTTCATGTCATTTTCCCACGGTGCTAGGAACAAGCTAGGGGTGAAAGAGTAACCCTTTTGAGCCAGTTAAACAACCGTCATTATTTTAAAATAAATGAAGAGGAGCCCGGTTATTTACGACTATGTGCTCATGTTTTATGCATGCCTTACCTTGGAGACATTCGATAGCCCCCCAGAACACTTTGTTAGCTGTGGTCTTCAGCAATTGCTTGGTAAGAACTGGCCTATTGCATGAAAAAGGTGGAGGTTTGAAGGCATGGTATAGTAACAGAATAAATGGCAAGACTGGGAAATTATTTTTGCTGACAGGGTTTGCATGCAAGCATAAAACCTGGGTTAGGGAGAGTCACTTCAGTTAAAAGTACATGCTAGTACTTCTCACTGCCAGGTTAAATTAAGGATACGCCCAGCCTTGCTGTGCAGGGTGGAAAACCAGAACGAGAACGAGCTGCTTGCAAGGAATTACTGAAAATCAACAAAGTGGAGCCATCATACTTGCAGACAGTTTTGTGGGGTGGCCCAAACAAACACTAGCACAGATCAGACTGCCCTTCAGGTCTGCAAAAAAAAATAAAAAATGGAAAAGATGGAAAGTCAGACCCAGATAGAAAGCAAGCACCTGAAACTAAGGGAGCGGGTCCAGGGAAGACTTTTCTATTTTGCATAGATTTTTCTGGTGTCTGAGAGAGCTGAGCAGCTGTGCTTGAGAACCAGCTGTACCCAAATGTCTTATTCTACACAGTTGCTCCACAGCATTCTCATATGAAATTGCATTTTGGTGTTATAACAGATAGATACCTTCTTCACAGATGTGTTTTTTACCAGGAACATCATTGCTGCCTTGGTAAAATGAGGGAAGGGTACCCATTTAGGCTTGTAAAGGATGATGAGGCACTATGTAACAAGTCCTGACTTAAGGACTGTGTGTTTTAACCCGGCATTTCACTCATTATTAAGTTCAAATTATGACCTCCAAAGAAGCTGAGGAAGGAATATCTCTTTCCTTTTGTGTTATCTCCTATTAAGCAGCACAGAGTAGAATTTCATCTGATAGTCACAGCCACACAGAAGATGCCAAGGCTGATGCCCAGACTCAGGCATATAGTCTTGCAGTAGCAAAGTTGAAAGGTCTCCCTATGCCCTACAATGCACACACGAGTTTCATTCAAGAGATTGCAGTTCTCTTTTGAACACAAAACGTACCCAACTACACACAAATCAGCATCCACTGGTACTTCTACTACTGTAAACTCATTGTGTGGCTTAGGGAGGCTTGGAGTCCAGCAAACCAAAAACACACCTCTGTACCAAATTCTGTCCCGAAAAGCCTTAAATGGGCCCTTCATTGACTTTCCAATCTCCACTTAAATGTTCTTTTTAACCAAGAGTTTCATGGGTGAGATATTTAAGAGAATGTGACCCCCATAGCCCGTTTAGCTTTGCAGGCAGTGTATTGTGCTTGAGTCTCTCATCCATTCATGCACTTGTATTACCTCATAAAGGTATTTTTTAGAAATAAAACATGAATAGGGAGATTTTCTTTCTTTCTTTCACCTTAGCGATTAGCTGGAGATTAGAATTCAATTGAACAGTTTAGTTAAATATGGGTTTGTGTGTGTTGATACGGCTCCCCATTGTCACAGCAGGTATGAGATGTTTGGCAGTTTCCCAGCTTGGCTCTCCAGTGGGGGTTTGCAGCAATGCAAAAAGCAGTGTCCCACCTCTCAGTAAGATAAAATGAAATGTTTCTCAGAAAATGCTTATTGAAATCTTGCCAGTATTAAGAGAGAGAAATTTGCATGAAACTCTTATTGTTTGTTCCAAAGCTTTAAATTCTTTTGACAGAAATGTCTGGTTTCACTGGATTATTTATATATAGTTGGGGTTTGTTCCCCCTTCAAGCTAGCTCTGAGGAAACAATATTAGAAGAAGAAATAATTAGGGAAGCCAACAGTCAGCTGCTTTCTCTGAAGAATATTGGGCAGATGACAAACCCACTACAACATTTGGCACACTATTTATGGGCAGGAAATTTTAATACAGAAATGACACTCTGCAAATCATGCTGAAGTTGTCTGAAAGTTTTTCCTACTAAAACTGAAGGACCATAATGACAGACAGACAAAAAGGAAGTAACTTCTGTGCTTTCTCCTTGTCATGACGGTAACCAATAGATTTTTCAGTGTGAGAGATCTCTTTTTCTGAGCAGTGACAACATTCATAAACGGTACTTTAAATGAGACAGATCTTTGAAATAATTTTTTCCATCTTATCATTACCGATAAGAAACTTGTGATTTCCAAAAAATGTGTAATTTGAGAGCTTTCCCCGCCCCCCCCCAACACTGGTGTAACTCTTTTGCTCTTTTAACTCTCAAAAACACAAAAAAATGCTCTCAGAAATATTCCCAGCTGCTCAGGTCATGCTCAGCTGTGCTGATACCAGAGCACGACAAACACATTTAGCACATTAAGTCTTGATTACACGGCAAAATTGGAGAGTCAAACAAACTCTAACATCTCATTCATCAGGAAACTGCACAGTTATGGTAAGTCCTGAAGCATGACAGCAGCAGTGCTTGCTAAAACACAAACTAAGGGACAAAAACACCCAAAGCAGTTGTCTCTGTCCCCCATGAAGCAGAGGGGCAGTAGGGTGCAGGTGTGGTGGATGCTCCAGCACCCACCTCAGCAGACCATGCACACCAAGGGACGTCATCGCAGCATTTCCTCATGTCCTCTGCGATCTCTGCTTTGCCCCTGGAAGTCTGACCTTGTGCTCATGCAAGGGGGAGCAGAAAAGACACCTCCATTTCAACAATCCCAGGTCAAACTCTAAAGGCATGTGATGAAGGAAATGCATTTGCACCTACAGAGCTCTGCAGCCCATCGAAGCTCTGTTTCCAGAAGATACTGATCACGCACTGGTGTAGTGTTACAAATGCTGCACCAAGAGATCCTTTCTGCCAACATCTAAGCAATGGCAAGGAAGCACAACGGTGCAGGTTCAGCTCTATGTCCTGCCAGAAACCTGACTTCACACACTTGTCTCCTCTACGACCTGACTAACCTAGCAAGTGACAGCCTTGTTATAAATATCCAAGAATCATGAGGTGGTCACTTTCCCACAGTCACAGCTAATTAACTTCTAGGAATAACTATGGGAACTATTCTATTTCACCATCCCAAACATGGGCCTGGAGTGAATGTGTGTATCTGCCCTGCCTGAACTGGCGGAGAAAAAGCACCTCTCTGCTAAACAACAGAGCAGTGGGTACGTGCTGCGTATCCAAGGCTCTGTAATTGGCTAGAAGCAGCACAAAGATTTACACCACGGTCTTCAATCACTTGTACATGGTGGTACTTGTGGACAGAGGAGAGATAAGAGAGTTCATCTGCGTAAAACCTCTGAAAAGTGCATGCTTACATCAGAAAAAAAAAAAAAAGGGTGTATATAAACTGTCATTTCAGTTTAGAAAAATCCAGGCATAACCTCATAATTAGGAACAGCTAAATTGCCTGCTCTTTAGTCAACTGCACAAGGAGAAATTTATTTCATTTAATAAACTGCTCATAATGATTACTGTTTGTTTGCTTCCTAAATCTCAAACTAATCATGTACTGCAAATGCAGGGTGCTGGTGAGGAGGTTCATCTCCTAAACTTAAATGACAAAAAAGTCTCTTCAGGTTTCCAGTCTGAGGGTGGTTTTTCCTCACATCCCTTTACCACTGACCTGACAGCTTCTGGTCAAAAAGAGGGACCTTGACTTATGGAGTGGAGGGCTGCCAAGAACATGAAAGCAACACCTATATCTCGGGGACACCAGAAAGCTGTAAACTGGCTGGATATAGAGCAGCGATTGTTTTATAGTAATTGTCTGCCATACCTGCATCCTGTTCCTGTTCCAGGAGTTTACAATGGATCAGTGTACCCAAAGTGTTTGTATCCAGATCAACCTGTGGCAACACAGTTCAAAAGACCTTTTCTTTCGCTCAGTTAGTCTGCCCAAAAAAAAGAAAAAAAGCAGCCCTGTGAGGAATTTGTTCTCCCCTCAGCAAAGGATTACCAAAAGGCACCATCTCTTTCTCATTCGACCCATGGCCGAGTGCTGGAGCTCAGAGAGGATGGCACAGGTATGAGTGGCAGCAGGGAGGCCACATAATTCATGATTTCCCTTTTGCAGTAGCTTTTGGAGCTACATGGTGACTTTCCAGACAGCTTTCCAGGAACTGCCAGCTGGAATGCCAATGTGGAGAAGCCATGCTTTGCACAGAGACATATGTGTGCTCACATACATACACAAAGCCTCTGAACTCACTGCAGGAATGGTTTTAGCCAAACAGCGGGATAAGTGAGGTATGGAAATTACCTTAAAGCAAAACCCTTGTGAAGATCAGCCCCTTCGATTTCCTCACGGTAGCAAGGTGATCCCACCCACAGTTGGGACAAATGCTATTGCTTTCACTTCACTATCTGGTGGCAAAAACGATTTTAAATTCATAGACAGAAAAAAATGACAGAGCTGAGAGGTTGAAGTTAGAGTGAGCCAAGAGTAGGAAATGCTGCACATTGTATCCTAGAAACAGCTTTCAGCTCCTTGGTCCTTTTTAGTTATTCATTGTAGAAAGAAGGTTGGAAGAACTGGTGCAGATAAAGTAGATATCAGCTGAATTTTTGCCAAGTGGTTGTTAATCCCTAAAATTTCAATCTAATTTTCATTAAAATTTAACAGCAGAGACATGCCCTGAACTACAGAAACATAAGTGAGTTTGAGCTTCAGGAACGTGTTTATGTATACACAGGTGGGAAAAACAAAAGCTGGATGGAATAGCCTGAAACATTCCCTCCTATACAGTCACAATAAATAAAGCCACACAAATGAAGAAATTATATCGTGTGGTTTTTGTCTGTAGTTTACATCAAGAAAACACATATGTGGAAGACTGAATACCTAATGGTCCCAGGAAACATCTTTACCCAGATGAGGACGGTTTTCTCCAAAGAAGAAACCGAATTTTTTTCCTCATTATAGAAGAGAATCCAGTAATGATTTAATGGTCCTATGAGAATGAGTACTTTGCCTTGGAGAGTTAAACAAAGCTGAGTGTGAATATAGAAGATTTAAAAGCAATCTTGGAATGATATGCAGATGCTGGTTAAGAGGTAGACATGCCTGAAAAAAATATCCAGCCTCTCCTATAAATCTGCCTTCCAAAGCATATATCAAGCTTAAAATGGAGCAAAAGTTCTGCATATCCTTAGTGAAATCTAAAGTGACAAGGAATTCACCTGTTTTCAGATTTCTCTCCCTTTTGGAACCAAGTCAAGATTGCTTGGGAGAGAGGAGTTAGCATGCTTTGCAACCTTATATCATACCCAGTGGGGAGACAGTGATTAAAAACACATCGTTGTCTTTGAAATTAGCTTTATCCAAGGCTGAACCCTCAAATAGAGATTCCAGTATGTAGGAGGGGAGGAAAATCTAACTGGGGAAAAGGAGAAGAATGTAGCTTGCAAATTCAGAATTATTCCATCAAAGATAACTAGATCATCTTTTTCATAGCAGGAATTAGAAGTGACAGATGGTCTTGCTGCTGAACCAAAGGTGTAGAAGTCCTGAGTTTCAATCTGTATTTCTGGCTCTGAAATAGATTTCCTGTGCAAGATAGCATTTTAAAAAAACATTTCAGTAATGGCCAGCTTCTGCAGACTTCAGCTGAAACACCTAAGACCTGATTTTCAGAAAAGCGGTCTGTGAGCCCCGGTTTACGTTCAGTGGGAGGGACAAACATAAAAGGCACTGTGAAAAGGCAGTTTCTTTCTCTCAGACTGGGTAACAAAAGCTGAAAATTTAAAAATGTAAAAGCGCTGCCAAATCTTGAAAACCCTGACCAACAGTCTTGCTGAGTGGTGGATTTTCCATCTGTGAAACAGAGACATTCTTCCATATATCCCCTTTCAATATTCCTGTGTGTCCACAGGACAGTATGACCTCAGACAGAGAAAGAGAACAGAGGTAAAACCTATAACAATACCTATAGGTAAGACACCTTTTGCATTTCCCATTACATAAGCCTGCCTTCAATTAAATCTCACCAACTTTCCTCACATGAACTGAAATTTCCTATTATGGTGCTGAATTGCATTAACCATTGAATTTGAATTTTATTTCTCTGTGCAGATATATTTTTAGCTGGCTTATACATTTCACTCATTTCTGAGAGTGGTACATCGACTTCGCTTTTTCCCTAACATTAGAATAAACACCACCATAAAATTAACTCTCCAGCAACTCTGTGCTTTTGATCAGAAATTAAAAGTTCAGCAGAGATGTGGGTGCAACCAGCGCTGATATTTACAGCCCATGTGAAAAATCTGCTCAGGTTCTGCTGTACAAGACTCTGAGGTGCCAAAATACTGACACACACACACACACACACTCACAGCTGATGGGGCTGAGCAGCGTGTCCCTGCTCCTGACACCTTCCAACCAGCTGAGGATGCTGCAGCACCGAGCAGAGGAAGCTAAAAGTGCTTTCTAATGCACTCTGGTTGCTGCCACCCCTGTGCTTCAGCAAGGAGGAAAAGGAGACATGTAGAAGGAGCTTGGAAGGGGATTAGGAAGGGAAGGGCTGAGGGGGAGCAGCCCAAGGCACAGGATGGACAAATGCAAAGTTTCCATGAGGATGGAAGGTCTCTACAGGCGAGGCAGCAACTGGTACAAGAAAAGGTGCAAAATGGGACAACTGAGGAAAGGTAGTACTAGGAAGAGCGTAAAAAACTAGATTGAAGCCAGTGCTTCGTCATCATCATCACCATCAGACTGTGAAGCACAAAAACCCGCATGGGTTTCTCCACTGTGTTCCCAAATAACCCCAAAGCTGCTCAGTCCTTTACCCTGGTTGGTAAAGATCTCTACTTTGCATCTAAATTCTAAAGCTGTTAGCAGAACACGAAGGCACAAACTGAGTTCCAGATGATGGATTTTGTTTTATCATTTTGCTGCATTTTAAAACTGAGCATTTTTTTGGAAAAAGACATGGTTGTGAAGTCAAGTGTTGTAAGAATTTAGTCTATGCAAGGATTAAAGGTTCTTGTGCAGATTTAATCTGACATCTCAGATGTGTATTTTGACACTGTCTTCATTCTTTAGGTAGCTGAAAGTTACACGATCTCACACAATCATTTATGTCAGAAAAGGTTTTTTTTTCCAACTTCATATGTTTTTTCTCCATTTTCTAGTGTGAAGATTTTGCACAAATGACATATAACATTCCTAGGACATACTGGGTAAAAATGAGCTTTTGCTTCTAGACCTCTTCTCTGCCACCTTCAAGAAATTTCCAAGGACTGCCACATTTTTGCTGAATTCCAAAGCAAAAATAAAAACCCAGGACTTTTTTTTTTTTTAATTTTTGAAGCAATAAAATACATTTTCTTTCTCTCAGTGTAATTATTTGGAAACAATGCTCTTTGTAAGGCAAGTCAAAAATTACAAGATAAATGAATGGAAAACAAAAGTAGTCCCATGTATCTTCATGATACTTTGTTAGATTGTCAGAGAGAAGCTGAGCATTTGCTGCCCTCAAGTGGTGTCCTATTTTTTTTCTTTCGACAGGCATTCACAAGATGTTTCATCGTTTTTATAGNTATGTTTCATCACTGCATTGTAAGAAAGAAGGATGCTGACATATGCAACCACACAAAATGTGGACTCCAAAAAAACCTAAATATTGTTGATTATTCGTTTGTGGTTTTGAGTTTTGTGCTGTGCAAAACAGCCAAAATGAAATATGGTCTGAAAAATGTTCTTGCTTAAAAAGGCCATTTCTAAACCGTAATGGGGAAAAATTGAGTTTGTCATATCTTTATAGAAGATCATGTTGAATTATTGACAACGGGCTAAAAATGAGTCAGAGAAAATGGGATTCCTATCACACTTCAAAAGTGGATTATAACTGACTCAGGAGCTAATTCAGTTGCAGCTCAAAGACAGCTGGATCAGATTCTAACTCAGCTGAAACGAGCAATAGGAATTGTATTTTCATAGTGCATTACATGAGAAAATACATTCTTTCCAAAAATACTCCAAACAGAAACCTTCTGTAACAATCCTTATTACAATCTTCACCTCTTTTTCCAAACCAATTCCTGTTGACTGAAGAGCAATTAAGAGCTCCCTGTGCTGGAGCTTGTTTTATTCACGCTCTGAATCCAGGAGTGTTAAGGAACTGCAGAACTACCCTATTTATCAGGCTATTAATGTGTGTCATCAGACCATTCGGAGGCCACAAGTGCCAGGTCCCGGTGGTATGTCATACAGGCACAAAGCAAACAGATGGTGCCTCAAGGATAATACACACTCTTGGTTACAAGAAGATGCAACAATCAGACATAATGCAAAACTGGGGAATAGGAGCAGGACAAAATGAGTGAGGAGAGCAAATTCTGCTTGGTTGCCTATGTCTTTATGTAATAAAACACATCTGCATATTAACATGAAATAACAGCTCTGGATGCATTTCTGTTCTCCTCCCTCTCCAATTTTGTCCTAATGTCTCTGTCCCTCTGACATGTGTTGCAATCCTGTTGTGAAACCAGTCATTTTCTGAAATGTCTGAAAATAGCAGGTGGGCATGACATGAAACGAGTAAACACCCATCATTTGGGACCAGTTCCAAAGGAGATGTATATTTCACATTAAAAAAACAAAACAAAACAAAAAACAAACAAATATAAAAGACCAACACCCCCCGTCCAAAAAAATAAAAAAAAAACCAAAACAAAAATAATAAAAAAAAACCCCAAACACCCTAAAGTAAACCCAAAAACCCCAAACCATAAAAAAGACAATAAACAATACAGAGTTTCTATTTACTTCTAAGATCTTACATACCCTGAACTAGGAAAACTGCATCCTTCTGGCCTGTAGCCTGGACAACCCCTGCTCCTGCCCCTCAGTGCTGCTGGGGGCCTGGCTGGTGCCAAGGCAATGCCAGGGAGTTGTCTCTGCTGTTCTGGAGAACCAGCAGGAGATGCAGAGCCTGACACGATCAGCATAAAACACAGAGCAAAGCGTTTCCTTGGTGTGTCACTGCGCTGCCAGTGCCGCAAGCTGAGAGCCTCAGCTGCCCTCTCACCTGACTTGCCCCTCAAAGCCCACATTTAACCCTGGTGCTTGGCTTGTCTGCTTTTTATAGAGCTCCCTTTCCTTTCAATTGGTGCAACCACGCCATCTTTTGTACTTATTCTTCAAGCCATGCAAGAGCACACGTCCAGGCACAGAACACGCTTGTCTTCACAGCTGACAAAATCAAAAGTCGCAGCAATTACGCTTTGGGAAGTTGCTGGGAGTGCCATTTCCCAAATATTTCATTTGTCTGAGGAGAAGTGTAGCACAACATAACTGCAACAGAAAAGCCCACCATAATGTACGATGGGACAACTTTTTCATGAAGGAACCAAGTGGGAAAGCTGTAGGGTTTAACAGGACAACTATAATTCCAGTCATTTTGTGAAAATATCCAAACATTTATCCTAAAAAAGCAAACCCAAAAAAATTAATGAGACTTACAAATACTCTATTTTAACTCCAGTACTTTATGTTCCTGTGACAGATTTTGAGATTGTATAACTTGTCAAGTAACATAGTCCTCATTTTTGTCACACCACACCTGGTTTTCTGTTCTAGCAGATGTCATGCAAGTATCAAAACATATGTATCAGGAAAAGAACCTAAAATGCCATCAGTGGAAAGATCAGCATCATTGAGTCTGGGAAGTTCGAAAAAAGGCAATCTATCTCCAGAGATACTTTCTTACAAAACGGCCCTCAGGATCTGCAATGTGCAAGAACAGTACTCAGGGGGATGTCTGTATGACCCTACTTTGTATCTGACCCCCAATAAATATTCATTCAAAGAGAGGAGTAATCACAAAGTGGTTGGTTTTGCTTTAGTTGCTTGAAAGTTACTTGTAAGTGAAATATAGCATGTGTAATTTTAAAGGGAGGAGAAAATAGGGATTTTCTTCTGGTGTTACAGTGTTAAGTATTTGTCATTCAGGACGAGAAACAACACACACAGAAATCCTGATCCTCTGCTGAGGAACATTTTCCTTCCTAAATCCTTCGGTTCCTAGTTCAGGCATTGGCAATGCTGTTACCGTGGACATCTTCACACAGTGAAGTCAGCATTGCGTAGCACTCGGTGCTTTGTAGTCCTGCTGCTGTTTTTACCATCACACACACCATTAGCTCATTCCCATGGTGTTTCACCCTTTCTTCTGTTTGAGCAAGGAAAGAGCCACAGTAAACAGCAGGGAAGACCCCATGCATCAGGACTCTTACATTTTTCCTGTTATAGTGTAAAACTGCAAAACCCTAAATGGAACAGTTTGATGGAAGAGGCCAAGAAACCAGCACGTGTGTGTGTGCGTAAATGGAGAGCCATCAGAACCTGCAGCATCTCTGCAAATAATTTCCCTGGTGAGGAGTGAATGTAATTTCAGAGACTATGGTTCTTTTATTATTCCCTAATAAATGTATGAGAAACACAGCACCAATGGTCAGTCAGGCAGAACACACACAAGGGCAGAATTTATGATTAAACAGGAAAACAAAGAAGCACTTACATTTCTGAGTCTACAAATCTGTTCCAAGCACAGGACCAAGACCGACAACAGTGAAGCCCATAAACAAGTCTACTCATAGGGAGCAGGGCAGAGAAAAGAAAGGTGGAGCTTTTGCTGTCTTCTTGGAAGAAAGGACAGAGAAAGACACATGTTTTTTCCCACACAATGCCAACCATGAACTGCTTTGACTCCTGTGACAGAATAGGGCTGTCACAGAAGAGAAGCCTTGAATTAGAAGTTAAGCAGCAAAATAAGAGCTGCATGCTCATGTAATTGACCCAAGAACTCACACACCAACACGTAACTTGGACTTGTTAAAAGTTCCTTAATTAATGGCACATTTGTGGCTTATTCCAACCAACAGGAGAAGTTCTAGTTTGTAAAGTGAGCAGCCGAGATCCAACCCAAGGAAAGGCATGCAGACAGTGAAAGGAGATAAATTTGCAGTAAAAAAAAATCATGGTCTGCACAGACACTTGCACAGAACAAAGTAAAGGACCATCAGCTGGCTGAGAGTGAAGGCACCACAATAAAAAGCACCATCTACACGAGGCAATACAAAAAGGCAGATGAAAAGCACCCTGCACAGGAGCAAGAGGGGCAAGGAGTCTGAATGAACTCCTCTAGTTCAAAAGGGGCAGGAGGGTGTCACCCTGAAACAACTATAACTTACATACTGGAAGGTTTTCTTAACACTCCTGGGCTGTGTTTGGAGGAACCCAGCCCTGGGACTGCAATGCCAGGATTTTGCCCCCCAGCAGCAGCAGCAGTCCCAGGTATAAGCAATCACCAAGATCCAGCACCAGCAAAACCCCAAATATGAGCACCTCCCCACAGCAAAGGAACCCCAACCCCAGGACACTGCACAAAAATGGGAAATCTGGATCCAGCTAATGATATCAGCAGGCACAAAATGGAAAAACTGCCAGGTGAGTCTGCAGCAACACACGGGTTACAGCAACGAGGTAAGAAGTGAGGGCAACTGGAAAATGGAAACCACCAAGCTTGATCACGTAGACAGGCAGTCTGTGGCAAATGCCAAAGTCAGGGAAAGGCATCCCAGCTGCTCTGGGGTCAAAGAAACAAGATGCATCAGCAACATGATAGTTCTGCATGAAGGTGCGTCCTAAGTGAAATCACAGCTGATTTCCCCAGAAGGAAGAGGACAGGCAACCAAAAGTCTCCATGCTGGAAAGAACAGGAAGATTTAAAAGCCCATAACTGAGGCAGAGTGAAAATCCACATTCCCCAAGTCAGCACTGTGCTCAAATACCTGGCAAAGTGTGGCAGAGAAAAGCTCAGAGCACTGTGGAAAACAGAAAGGTGATTTAAGATGTATAGTTCTACTTTATTTCTTGTCTTTATTTAAATATTTAACCTTACTGTTTAATAGTTTAATTACGGAAAGTAACAGCCATTCTGGATAAGACACTGCATGAGGACTTTACTTCAGTTTCTTATCTCTTCTATTGTCTTATAGTAGAAAATTGGCAAATTATTTTCTTCTCTGCACCACTATTTCACGTCCTAAATTTGGCTATCCTTGCATACTTAGATAAGAGAAATTTCCAGTCAGGCTTCCCCTTATTGTGAGTTTTTACAGTGCCTGGTACAATGGGCTTTGACCCTAACTTAGACCTCTAGGTGCTACTAAATTTGAAAATGCTCACTTACACATTCTACACTCCCTGAATGAATCCACTACTCCAGATGGACCCTTATATTAATGTAGAAAAAGTAGGTCATTCTACTAAAGAAAGGCTGTTTGTAAACCAGGCAGAACTAGCCAGCTGATGTGACAGAACACCACAATATGTCTACATGACTACATACATCATGACTACATACACTGGAAAGGTAATTACATATTTAGGAGAAAAACTAGAAGCTGATGTCTCTTCCTGCTTCAACCATCATGAGGGTAATGATATGGCACAATGTGTTTGATTAAGGGTTAATTTGTTATTAGTATTCAAATGCTCCCAGAATTGTTAATTTGATTGTGGCAATAATATAACCTGTGTATTGCAGAAGGTACGTGAAGGTTTCCACTTACAAAAGGTGATGTCCACAGTCTGTTTTGACTGTGGAATGGAAAGTCTTGACTTCAGTTGGTCTGAGTTGTAAGGAGGATGAGAAAATTCACATTCCTGCTGGGCCAAGGGAACCTCTGGCAGTGACAGGAATCTGCACTTTGCCAGTGGCTGCTGCTGTTTCAGGTTGTGGTGGCTTTTCTGTGACTTCCTGCATGAGTGAGACCCTAAAGTGCTTTTTGAAACAGAGATCTAATCATTATAAAGCAAAATACTTTTAAAATCCAAGTTTGTGCAAATCTTGGCCCAAGCCTTAATACATATATAGAGCTACATAGGTATAGATATATATTCCTGTCAGTGCTAATTACTATTTTTCCACATAATTGTAGGACAGAAGATGCCAAGTATGAAAAAGAGGGAGAGAGGGGAAGACAGCCAGGCTGAAGGCAGAGGGATCCACATGTTCCATCAGAAGGCAGAGTGGGTGGTACTTCTACTTCACTCATTGGCCTCAGAGGAGACCTTCTACATAAAGATGTGCAGTAGCACATCAAAATACCACCATGGGAGACAGGAAACATATAATACAGGTAACTGGAAGCCAGATGAAAAATCAATATGAAAACACAGTATGTCTGTGGTCTCCACTGTTTCTGTTCCTCTAATCTATCTGTGACATGAGGTAAACTGATTTGTAGTTCAATCTGTTCATTGTTAAAGAAAATTGACCAAATTCCTGGTCTTAAAAAAAAGTTACCATCTCTATAAATTCAGCCACTGTAAAGAATCTCACTCTTTCTTTACTTTGGAGTTCATTTGTCTCCGATAAAAGTTATTGATGCAAGACAAATGCTCTGTTCTTTCATGCCTTTCCTAGATCACAGGGTTGGTGAAGAAAGAGGGGCAAGTGATAGGGCTAATGAACTGCAGCAGGTCAGGGAGATCCCTTGATATGGCAGAAAGGGTATTTCCAGCTATGGTCCAATAACCAGAAATAAAAAGGGGATTTCTGGCATTGAAGATACCATTTCAAATCACTGTTACATTTATTTAAAATAAAATTTAAAAAAAACGTCAACCACACAAAACTCAAGAGACCTCTAGGACTGCCAAGGATTTATTCACTCTGTTACTGCAACCAAGTTCCTTCCCTTCCAGGTGCTTCTACTTGCTTTGTCTTACCCATTTCATTTCTTTGGGGCAGGGAATATTTCCTTGTCTGTGTTTTCACAGAAATTAGAGTAAGGGCACTCCTGTCTTGAGTGATCTCCCTTGCTGATATTTTAATAACAATACCTGAAGATTCATTTAGATGGCCTCCAGATCTTCAAATAAGCAAGGAAGTTAAATTGTTGGGTTTGGTTAAGAGCACTTCGAATAAATGCAGGACTCGGAACCCACAGCCAGCTCCATGGAACCAATTTAACCACAGGTGGCCCCTCAGGTGAGAAATGTAAGCTGCTTCCACAAAGGTCGTGGTGGAATTTCCTTCCACACAAAGCAGCCAGTTCTGCTGCCTACAGCGATTCCTCACCAGCCTGCACAAAGCACGGCTGACCCACAGATGCTGCCGAGTCTGGGGTTAGGCAGGGGGGGAAATGGCACTGAAGCAGTTGGAGAGAAGAAAGATAAAAGAAAAAACCCAGAAACTAACAGATCAAGCAAGACATTCAAAATAAACCAAAAATGAACAAAAAATATGAAACAAAACAAATGACAAAACAAAAACAAATTACCCCCCCAAATAAAAACAAACAACACCCCCCCCAAACACACAAAAAATAACAAAAAACAAACATGAAAAGAAACAAAAAAACCCATCACCAAACACACAATAAATCCAGAAAAAGTCAAAGCACCAAAATGGTGGAAAATGCAACATTCAATGGGACCTGTCCGAAGATAAGCACAGCAAGATCTTTTTTTCCATTAAGTGAACTACTTCAAAGGATATATTTAAATAGCAATTCAACGCGTCCTACATTTACTTGTTTTATGAAGTTGCCAAGCCCATCTATTTTATTGCCAGTGGAAAAGCAGTGGGATTTTCATCACTTAGTAGTTATGAGTACAGCATATTGTACCTTTAGAGAACATTCATAGAGGTTTCTGTATTTGTGCCTCGTAGCTGATTCTTTCACCTATGTAATGTAGTTGTTACTCATTAAAAATACTTGTTGACCAATGACCATACATGCAATAAGGGGGGGAGGGGGGGAGAGGAGAGGTATTAGAAGCCAATTATCTATTTAGGAAAGGCTTTCCCTGTCTCGGTTTATCTCCCCAGTTTCAATTGATTTCCTTGTACAGATCCCACTAATTCCTCATCCCTAGTCCCAAAGCAAATTCTGCACCCATTTCACATTCCTTCAAATGTTTCTTCATTTTAATACCACTTTTTTCACTTCTGACACTTTGCAAGATGTTTTCATTTCTTCAAGCGATGTGAATTGTACCTTTCATTCTGCTGACCTTTACAAAATAAGAGGAACCTTCATTTTTACAAGCCTCCCATTAACATTCGAAATGTCTGTGCCACATTTCCTACAGCCAGGTAAACGTAGCTGAGGAGATTAAATGGTCTAGTTAATTTGCTGATTCCAGCAGAATCATTCAGACTTAGTTAAGGTACCAACATTTAAACCAAATGATTCATACAGTGACAGTGAAAACCAGAGGAATTCCTAATTATTAGCTGAAGTGTTAGTGGTAATGTGAAAAGATTATAGATGGTTTCTCAAGGAATTTCAGCTTGTAAGGTCAGCCATTTTTGGGTTAAAGCATCATAGCAAACTGTGCTTTATTAGCTACTTCTGGTTTTCAGCTGCTGTAGGTTTTATTATCAGCATCCTTCCTTGCCCCATAGATTGAAGCTGACTAGGCTGGATAATTCTGTCAGATCAGGAATTTACTTTTACCTACTGTTTTGAGAGAGTGACTGTATTCTTTCACATTTGTTTGCCTTATTCTAAAGTCCTTTCCTGATTCTTCGGTGGTTTTGAAATGACCAGTTTTCTTAAAGGAAGGTGCCTAAGTCTCCATCACATCTAGTGGGATCACACATGGAAACAGACAAATTGTTTCTATACATATGTATGGAGAATTGAGATATCTCTGAGAATATAAAATACTCCTTAATTTCTACAGTACTTTTCACAGGCAAAAAAAAAAAGAGCACACTTTACTGCAGTATTAAATACAATTATTATTAAAGAGAGATTTGACTTCACCTTCTCCTGGACTTATAAGGAATAAGTAAGCTAACTGCCCTTTCTTGATATCACACCAGTCAGTCCCTGGAAGATCAGGCAACCATTTAGAGATTTTTCTTTCCTGGAATGGTTTAAGAAAATCTTTTAGCAGAAAAAGACAGACTGCAGTCTTAGGTGACTTGATATTAGCCAAGCATGCAGACAAACAGCCTAGCTGGAAATTTGGCCAAAGTGACAGACAAAAACCCAAAACCCATGTCAATAATCAAGCAGAAACCCCTGGACCCAGTGCGAAGGGCAGCTGAAGCTGCGTGGTGTGCGTTATGGAGAGAAGATGCTCTAAATGTCCAGATGTTCACGAGGAGACTGTGTCAATGTCCTCACAGTCTTTTGGAGAGGGGCACCAACTTGCTCGTCCTGCCCCTACTCAGCTCCCAGGCAAAGGTGGCACATTTATAGGCTGGTGTTGTGCTCAAGCTCAATAGCAACAAGCACAGGGAGCCAGCAGCAGCCAGACACCCAGGCAGCACTACACCCAAGAAATCAAACCTATAGGCAGAAAAATCTCATTAATATGAAATCCTACCAGGAGGATTATGAAGATGTCTGGAGTAAGACAGCTGTCACAATATTTGCTTTACATATGACAGAAAAAACCACTTCTGAGACATTTTTAAATTGTAACAGCTTAATTTGATAATAGCAATTTATATTAAACATGCTGATAAAAGTTTGAGAACAAGATATTACAGAAAGAATCAGGTTGCATCCAACATTATGGCTTCAATAGAAATAAAACGTTATTTAGCAAAATCTAAACTAAACCAAGTCAATTTGCCACTGCAGCCACATGCTGTGAATTTCAGCAGGAAAAAATTTTCATAACTTGTTGGGAGAAAAAAACAGATTTTAGTAGATACCTAAAGAGAACTCTCTCTTCTCCAGAACCACCAGTTATGCTTTAGTTTGTGCTAAACACATACATATATTTACAAAATAATACCACTGTTAAATACTCATACATTAAAGAGCAGTTTGGGGGGAAAGTCTTTGAAATACTGTACTCTAATTGAAATTTCTTTTGGCAGGAGATAGGCAGGAAGCTTAATAGTACAGTGTATACCACACAAATCACATTTAATAAATTCTTGAAGTCTGGTAGGCAGGTTTCAGTCAGTTCAGAACGTCAGCTGAGACAGGCTCAGTTTGCTTCCTCCCACTTAGCCTTGATGCAAAAAACATCGAGACAAACCATTTCCCTGCAGAAAAATTATCATATTGGTGCATCTATCCAAAGACTGATTACTTTCTCCTGGAAGAGTGTGTTACCACACAATCAACCTCTGCTGTTTGAACTCATCAGAAAACCACACAGAAATCGTAATAAGCAAAAGCCAAATAAGCCATGTAAAGTTACCACCCTGGAAGGGTTTTTCATATACGGTTCCGATTTGACTTGGAAAGGTTCAGGTTTTCTGCTCTAAAATAACTGCAGCCCAGAAATACTGGGGACTTTAAATCTAGCTATGAGGGTCTATCCATAAAAAATAGCACTTTTGAATGCGTATCTGTTACATGCATTTTGAAGACAATTACAGAGAAATAAAGATAAAAAGAAGCGTTAGTTCTGAGTCAGCATCAAGTATCTGTCATTTATTCACAATTTTTAACTTGTGTTTGGGGAAATCCCTCTGAGACACACTAACCCCTTCCCTCTGTCTCCTGCTTTTCTACAGTCTAGAAGAAACTTCCACTGTATTTTGCCATTGCCAGTGTTACTCTCAGGTATCTGAAAATTGAAATGGTCTCATGCCATGAGATGTATTTTCTTCTTTCATCCCACCCTGAATAAGCAAACGCTTTGTCTGGTCTACAATATTCATTTTGGCTGAAGTTCTTACTTCCTATCTCCCCCTTAAGCACAGACACACTTTTTCTTTGTTTTGGGTCTTAAAATCTTTCACTTAACAAAGAGCTGAGAACAGGATAAAGGAAAGAATAAAATCTGGTTTGTTCCATTGTGGAAATCCTTCATATTCTGTTCGAAGAGGGTCTCCTGCCTCAGATATTTACCAATTCCAGATGTTTCCGTGAGAAGATTAATCCTGCCACCCCATCCCCAATGAACTTAATTGTTCTATAGCATCCTGCAGGATATGGAGAGGGGAAAAAGAGGGTATTTTCTTCTTGACCCTTAGTTGAAAAACAGTTTGTACCCTGAGTTTTGAGACAGACAGCTTCTCCAATGCTCCCACAGTGTAAACATATGAGCTGTTCTCTGCCTTCAGACTGTCTCATTTAATTAAAGACATCAAATTGATTTTATTCAATGATATAACAGAAGAGAGCTCCTAAACTGCCCACTTGTATTGGTTTCTCTCCTAAATTTTCTCAACGTGCATTTGGGAGGTTTTAAAACTTCAGGCATCTGCAATTTACTCTGTAAAGCAATAAAGGCCCAGTAAGACAAACAAAGTACTATATGAACAACATAAATCCGACTGTTAGAGCTATTTGGCAATGCATAATGCATTTTTTTCAGCAGGTAGAGTGTAGAAATCTTACTTCATTTATTAAAACAATGCACTGTAACTTACTGAACGTAGCATATTGAGGCAGAACACACTTCAGAAACAGCTTAAGGAGCTGTTCTGTTCAAAGATACAGATCAGTTCAATAGAACTTTATGAAAAAACCTAATGGTAACATTTAAAACATCAAAGGAAGGTAGAGTGTGCTTTGGTTATGGGAATTCTTTTTCTCTAATACCTAAAAAACATCATGCACCGTGATGCTACATAACTGTTTAGCTGAAGTACTTGAGCTACCTTCAGTGTTTTTAAAAAAACAACATTATTCCTCTACTTACAATCTATAAAACTTCTTAGTTACAGACCTACTTTTCTGTGTTTCTTCAGTGTACAGCTACCCTGTATCCCCTCGTGCAGGAATCACACAACCCACTGGGATCACCTGGACTCCACAGGAATTCCCTTGACACCAAAACTTCAAGACAGACACTTGCAAAAGACCTTGAAAGGTCAGCCAAACTTTGAAGACCAAAAGGTGAGGTTGTCACACACAGTAAGGGTGTAAGGTCAGACTTTAACTTCTTCACTAGAAGCTTCTCCTTTTTAAATTAGCTACTTTCCACTTATCAAATGAATAGCCTGTAAGAAGCATATATAAGGTTATAGAACATGACTTCTGGGAAAGCAGTTGCCCCAACAAACCCCTTCTCAGAGACTTTCAATTCTCTCTCTCTCTCATCTGGCCTCCATTATTTCCAGGAATTTGTTTAAATGAAGGCTGATCAGTAATTTATTACCCTAACTTTTTATTTACCATAATTTCTCATTAATTAAGTGCAGAACTAGAATCAGTCGGAACCACTAAAGCAGGGCATACTTGAGTTGTTTTATTTTCTCTTCAAAAAAAAGGCCAAGAGAAACAGAGAAAGCAAAAGGCAGGACTGAAGAGTAATTAGTGATTTGGGGTCTCAGGAGGGAAAAATTCAAAGCCTCTTATAAATAGCTTTTCTGTGTAAATCAAGTTTCCAATTCTTGGAAAATCCATCCAATGGATCCAACATCCAATCCATCCAAAATGCATCCATGAGGAAACCCTTCTCTCTTCCAGATTTGTAAAAAAATTACACATAGATAGATCTCTCTCTCTCTCTTCACCTTGCACGAGTAGAAACAGCAATTAGAAACAATTTAATTATTAACTAGTTAACATAATAGCTCACCGCTAACAGAATTTTTAGTCTTACATTTAGAGTCAGCAGAGTGGAAATGATCATTCTGTTGCCAGCAGAGCACCAGGAAGCTCTTCAGCAGCAGTGTGAAATGCAAAAATTCACTTTCTAAACCAGAGGGGAGCTTTTTTCCCCTCACAACTCACACTAGTCAGTACTGCAGTGGAGATAAATGTCTAAGAAACACAACTACTCTATGGATTAACTATAAGCAATCAGGCTGCGACCTCCTCAGTACATTGCCATTCTACAGCTGGGCACTGGTGTTCCAGTTCTGATCTCAAGTGGTCAGGACAAGGAGAAATGTCATTAAAACCAGAGAAATTGTCCCAGCACAAAATAGAGAGAAGATCATCCCTGCCTTGATACCTTCATCTGCCTCCCCATGCTGAGTGATGGTGACCAGCACGGGCTGTGACGCAAGACGGTTTGGTGAGGAGTGTGGGCTGGTTTTATTTGCTGTTTAATTCGGGGCCCTTATGTTTCATCCTTTCAAGAAAATCTGAGTGTTTCCATTTTCCTTATTTAAATACAAGCTAAAATACACAGTCACATGACACCAAGTTGCTGACATCATATACATCATATGAAGTCATGAGAGCTGTCAACACTGTGCCATATTTGTACAAAATTAAAAAATAGCCTTTTACAGAAACATATCACATTTTCACTGCCACGCAGCTCTTCTCCTTTTCTTTTATGCATACTAACATGCATAATTTATTTTCCTATGCAAATAAATCCTAGCCTTTATTTAACCCCTCTGTTTGCTCCTATATATAAGGGTTTCATCCAAAGAAGTACAACTTCCTTTCCCCCAATTTCCTGTTCAAGACGTCACTGTAACACCTTCTAAATGACAGCAAATAAGTTCCAAAACACCTGCTTCTAACCTTATACAAATTAAGCAGAAACACCCCCACAAATTAAGCAGAAACAACACCACCTCCACACCCCATATATCCTCATTTTTTCCTCCTGTAAGACAAACCCCTTCAGCCTGTGAGTTTTCAAACAAGTAGAGTTCTTTGGTTAAAAAAGAAAAAAATAAAGATTCATTGTGCTTTGTCAGGATGGCAAAGCATTGTGGTTCTCACTACCTGTAAAACTGCAGTCCTAAAAGCATTGTTACCACTCTTCTTTTGTGAGTTTTTTAACTACTTTATGATCAGCTGGTGACCAAAGGTAGAAATCACTTACTCTCTTACATAATTATATTCATCTACATTTTCTCCCTGTGGCAGGACCATCTTTGTAGAAAGTCCAGCATAAGTCCCAGTGGAAGATCTCCTGTACTGGCTTTTAAAGACAGTTCTGTTTTCATTATGGTGCTTAAATCACCCCTCTATTCCCTATTCAGATTCTTGGACTGCACTTTAAAGGACATAACCAGTGGCAACAACAAATTGCAGCAAAACAGAAGAGATTTGAGTAAGTTCAAACAAATACGTGCTCTAGCAAAAACAAAAACAAAACCAAACAACACCAACAAAAAACCCCAAACCAACCAACCAACCAAAAACCTCAAAAAAAACCCACAACATGGTTTGCCACAACTGCTGGCTGGGACATCTTCGCTCTGCAGTCTTTAAAGGAGGTGGTTGATGGGGACCAATTTAGGAATGATGGACATTTAAGGCTTTAAACCAAACAATGAAGTGATTTGCCTAATTCAGTTGTTACCCTTTGGATTTTTGCACCCATAATGACATCCAGCCAATTAAAATGGGTCTTGCCCTCGTTTACCTCTAGGTAAAACATTGTTGATAGCTTTATTTTGTTCCACTGCAAAAAGCCCACTGCTAAGAGGCCCTGAAGTGTGTTTTTCTGGAGCCATCCTCTACATTAAATCAGGACTTCTTGCTGAAGGAGAAGGACATGGGAGTAACGTATTATAAAAAATACTGCTATTATTATAAAAACCCGTACTACAAAGGGTAGCACATTTGCAACAGGATGCTCCTTATATAAACAAAAAATTCCAAGATCATTACTAGCACTTACATTCCTTCTCTCAGAAATATCTCAAGCTAAATAAATTAGGTGTCATGATTTCTTAAATTTGAACAAGCTAAAACTCACCCTCCAATATCTCTGAATTCACGAGGATCTTGAAGAACCATTATCTGCTATGTAGGACTTTATAGGTGTTGTGTATAGTTTGGAGCTCCACTTCTACATTTGCTTGGTTTGACACACCCTACTCCTCCTGCGCCCCCTTGCTTTCTAAACTGATTAAATCAGCGTGACTGATGGCAAAGGGGTTGGGACAGCAACACAGACATTAGTTAGACAGAGAAAAATTCATCAAAGGAATATCTTGTGACACACCAAATACTGCTGACATTGAATGCAAACTACACTGTGGTGTCAGTTAAAACTTCTTTAATTTTCTCAAAAATGCACATTAGAATAGCCCCATTTCTAGCTGAAGAAAAAGCTGGATGCCATATAAAGCCATTATAGGAATAATAAGGAATTAAAGAAAAATGTATTGCTCAGGAAAGCAAAAATCCTCCTCAGACTTGCACAAATCACTGCATAGGCCTCACAGCAGCACTGTGAGGAAGCACAGCAGCGCAGAGGCAGAATCTGTACTATTCCTTTACTGCATTATTCACCAGCAGCTGAACTGCAAACTCAGGGCACAGCCAGGTGCTCTGTCGTGGCACTGCCACAGAGGCTGCCAACGCCACTCTGCCTCAGTATGACACTGCCAAGCCTCAGGTGAGAGGCAGCAGTCACTGCACGACAATTCCTGCTTTGCTGTGCTGCAAATAAAATCAGTTTTCTTAATTTGCTGAAGTTCAGGACTGCACCCACACTGCAACAAGCACATCTCAGTGGAGCTGAGAGCGTCTGTTCCACAGTCTTTTCATCCAGGAATGCAAGGGTTCATCCAAAAGAGTTTTAATTAGCATTTACCTAAATGGTATGAGATACAGAGAAAGCCATCTGAGCTTCTGTGTAACTCTACCCTCTCTCCAGGACTGTGTAAGCAGAACTACCTTCCACCACGCCAGGTACACTAACACTGTTTTAAATGGCATTGCTCCTCCTGTTTTTCTAACCTGCTGTCTGAATTTAACAGCACACTTAGAGCCACCGCCACTTCAGCCTTGTGTTTGGATTAACCCGCAGGTTACTTCTCTGTGGTTTGTTTTCTAGTCAGTCTCATACCCCAGCTCCAGGAGGCAGTTTGTTGAGAGAACGGAAACCACAACAGCAGAAGCTGCCAGAGACCAGGAGAAACCTCTGCCCTAGGGAGGGCATACCTGGGGGAAAACTCCCAGGGGGGAAGGCAGGGGCAGGACTGGACTCAACATCCCAGAGTAGTGATGAAGATACTGTCTGAAGGGACAAGTTTACAAAAAACCACACAGCAACAGGAACATCCATCCAGTCAAACTCAGGTACAGGCACCACCATTTAGAGGCCACAGATCGACTGCTCACTGAGCCACCCCATAAGTGTAGTAAAGTGGTAGAAAGACAGAACCGAGGGAATATCCAGAAGTGTCTTAATGTCCTCTCCTTCCACCGAGGAGGGATCCAGCACACCCAGACCACAGGTGTTTGTTAAACCTTCTTTTTAGAGTCCTGTGAAGGAGATGCCATGGCAGGAGAAGATGAGAGGGCCCTAAATGAGTTGGCAGAGTGGTGTTCCCATGCAAGCACCCTCTCTCTTCAGCCAGTAGGACTTTGACATCAATCTCAGAGCCTTCCTTTACCCCAGTCACCCACCCAAAAATTCTGAGCTCCAAACCTGAACAAGGGGATTAGCATTTCAGAAGGCACACTGAGAGGTACCTGCAGGAATGTTTCAGTTCCCAATGGTGGCACTCATCTTCTTTCTTTTTTTGGTGAGACAAGAATTCTCTTATTAGTGCCCAGAGACTTCAGAACTGAACTCCTGTTCTCCAGCAGGAAACTAAATTCTTCAGTGGCTCTCCTTCAAACTCTGAGATGAAGTTTCTTAAAATCTAACATTTATTTCATGGGAAATTCCATCTTTTTCAGAGAAGTTTTACTCAAAAACAAAAACAGGATTTCCAAATTTTCCCATGGAATGGAAACTCTGAATTTATTTTTTTTTTCTTTAAAAGAGAATAACTAGGAATTTTCAACTATTTTTAAGAAATTCTTTACTGTTTGTCCTTTTCTTATATCATTTCATGATATGCCAGAAATTGAATCTAACTCACATAAATTAATAAAACATTTAATTTTTTGTTCAGTTTTGAAAACTATTAATGACAGCAGTGATTCAATACACACTGAAGGTTTTGCTGTTCTTTCTACTTAAAACTTCTCTCTCTGTGCTGGAAGTCTCATCACATTTTTACCAACGGAACATAAATAAAAGATGAAATCAAACTTCAGGCAAAATATGCAGTTTCTTCTTTCACCTTCTTATTCTTTTGAAACATTTTCCAAAATGTAAGAAAGTTTTCTAAAATTCTTTGTGAAAGTGCTTGAAAAAGACACTGCATGGGCATATTTCCATATAGAAAATTTATCAGAATTTTCTGACAAACTCTTTTCTGTCTAATTGCATTTCGATTTTCATGAGGAGGGCCCCTAAAAACCTCACTGAGTTGAATACGGAATTTGGTTTCCTCTGTATACTTCCTTTTGGGATTTTGAGTGTACATACTTGCCCAGTGTGGAGTTTTCCTTTTAAAATTAACCTGTTCTCCATTTCTCAGATAAACAAACCATTAAAAGACATCTATTAGACTGCAGAAAGTGGTTGCTTTTATTGAAAATTCACATCCAGGAAAGTAGGTGCCCCACCATGTCCCTTTATGACAGTTTCAATTCCAGCTCTCATTTGTTACATCCAGGCATTTGCTTCTGTGAATGCTGATCACTAAGAGCACTTTAGTTTAGTTTATTTTACTTTATTTTCTGCCAAAGTTTACCAAAGTTTTTACTTTATTAGTTTTGTCCTTCTTTTTCTCAACACCAGAACCGGGGTGACCAGAAGTTTGTGTTAATTGGCAATAAATGAGATTAAATAAAAATTCCCTGACTAGGAACTGTTTTGCCTGCAGCAATCACCTCAGTCACTTATGCTTCTCTGCCTGCATTGGAATTTATGACAAATAAAACCAGCCTTACAAGCACAATGACAAAACAAATAATAATTTCACCGAGTAAACATTTCACCACTCTGCTAATAGCACTGAAGTGCACGTGTTAAAATGAAGATCTTAGAGCTTTTACAGAAATATATTTCACATCCACCTACTGTAAACAACATCAGACTCTACACTACGACAAAGCAAAGTTCACAGGATGCTTATTCTTAAAACAAACAGGTACTGAACATTTTTATCACAGATGATTAAGCAAAATAATAGATCTGAACTTGCCACAGAACTATTTTTAAGATTTAAACAGCCTTTTCTTACAGCAGAGTTCATTTTCCTACCTTTCTGCTTCCTTACTTGGCATTAATTCATGACCACAGTATCATAACCAACAGCAGGAACCCGGCACACACCCAGTCTGACTGCAGGCACATACAGCACTGAAGCCCAAAGTTCCTAAATACCATCTTTCCTTCAAGGGATCCCGATGGTCTGAACTGCGTATTTGATGTGCCAGAAAATCAGGCTGCCACACACTGTCAGACTGAGGACCTTACAGAGGTTCTATCATCTCAAATCATTTCTCACAGAAGGCTGTCAGGCCTAATTATGGTCAAACTGGACCAAAGTTGGACTCCCCAGGACTGATCACCTGCAGTGGATTACCTGCTTACAGGAACAAGGCAGGCACAGAGGAGTGCAGGGTGTCAAAATGTCAACCTACAAAGCAGCAAAAAAATATGCTTTTTATTACAGCTACAAAGAATTGAGCCAGTTTTCATCCTGAGGAATGAAAGAGACTCCAATCCCACCTCCCCCCTGGTGGAACAGGTTGCCCAGAGAAGCTGTGGCTGCCCCATCCCTGGAAGCACTGAATGCCAGGTTGGATGGGGCTTTGAGCAACCTGACCAGGTGGGTGACATCCCTGCTCATGCCAGGCAGTTTGGAATTATGATTTTTAAGACCCCTTCCAACCCAAGCCATTCTCTGATACTTTACAAAGCAGAACTTGAATGAAGGAATGCATTAAGAGAAATTTAAAATCTCACAGGTTTCAGGTGTAGATCAAAACGGATTTTCTCCACTGCCTCACAAAAGCTAAAAAATTATTCTGCGCAAGATGATTCCTCAAGCTGGAAAATCAGATCTCTTTTCACTATGGGAGCGTGCACATGAAGGGAAAAGCCCATCTTCCCTGGCAGATACAGACAGGAGGAGGGGGAAGGCCATTCAGGCCAGTCACCTCTAAGCACCAGAGTGTAGAGCATGGGCCAGCTAAATGAGAAGGGGGCATGTGGCCAGGTAAACTGGGGAAGAGCCTCAGCAGCTGTTCTGGTGTGGGTCAGGAGCACGTTGCACTGCTGAGCAGGGAGTCAGGGCACCCACAGGCACAGGATGGAGCTGGACACAGGGGTCAGCAGAGCAGAGGGGCTGTGCTTCCACTGACCACTACAAAAACCAAACCTCCACCCTGAATGCCAAGATTGACCACGAGGTGAGGAAACGTTTGTTCCCATCATTTACACCCATTTGTTCACATTTCCTTCTTAACACGAGCTCATCTAAAAGGAAGAGACTTCAAATCTCAGTTGTTGTTATCTACAAAGAAAAGATGAAGTAGCAAAGAAAAGAAAGCAGATATTAGTAAATGAGAGAAAACTCTTCTACTTTCATACAAACTCCTTTATATAGTTCTTGAAAGAAGCTTTTGTCAGTTAACTGATGGGTTTCCTACTTTTTTTTACTGTGTTCTCACGTTTGTTTCTTCTGTTTTGGATTGTACAAAATTAAATTCTGCTTTTCCAGCCAGTAAGAAATTAGCAGACACCATAACCAAGTCATGACATTTGTATTCTTGTTATCAGCTTGGTACCTTCCCTTTCTCCTCCCATTCTCCAGATTTACGAAGGAGGCCACTATGCGGCAGCCCAGTACCAAAAACAGATGAATGACAGGGTCAGCAGTCTCTCCGTGAAAATTTATCATGTCATTAAATACACAGGAAGCAAATATTCAACTGTTTTTGCTGCAATCATAAATGGCAGCAGTGAAAGAGAGGTGATTACTTGCACTGTTACTGAAGGAGCCCACTCCATGCAGGTGCAATCAAATGCTGTGTTAAGGATCTTCTCTCAGTCACCTTTGCAGGGGAAATATTTTGCAGAATAACAGATCTAACTAAATTCCTTCACAAAGTTCAACTTTAAATTACCTTTTTCGGTGTCATTCATTTCTTTTAATATGATATTTCCGTAATTGTGCATTCCCCATAATTCATTATATTACTTTTATTTTAGAAAGGTGAGCAATATACTGACTCTTACGTTGTCATTAAATGACTTTTAGCACCTTCCATTACTCCCTATGATAAGCACTGCAGCTGATATAATGATAACTTGCAAAAATAAAAAAGCCCACAAACCCCAAGAACTGCCATTGTGAAGAGACTCACGCAGAATCTGAAGCAGACAGAATATTAGTGTAACAGTTCAATTAAAAGACCTGGAAGTGTACCTGTCTTCTCCTTTCTGAAGTGTGAATAATTATTTCCCTTTACAATAACCTAAAAGAAGCATCTAGAGAGCTCCAAATCTGAGGGCCCTGCATCATACCTCCCTCTACATCCCGCACAAACAAACAAGTCTATGAAAGCGCCCTTTTTTTTTTCTCATTACAAATACACCCTAGTGTGACTTTAGCCTCTTCAGCTGTGGTCTCATCTCACCTAACAAGCTGAGTAGAATTACGTGGCTGATCACTGTTTTGATGGAGACAGCCAAGGAAAACACCAGTTTGTCCTACAGCTGTGTGGCTCATTCAGTGGATGGCACTTTCTCTTCTGAGTCAGCACCGAGTCACTGGTGGGGTTCGGTGCTATGGGACACGGTATTTCCAAAGGAGACTAAAGTATAAACCAAGTTCCAGCTGAGGACTAAACACAGTTCTTTTCAGGCAGGACCATGGGTGCAGTAGCTTGATGTGTTTAAAAATCCAGAAAGCCAAACATGACTGAGAAATCGGATGATTTCATCTAATTATGAAAAATAAAACCTTCACATCAGGCAGTGACACTGCTCTGTCTCCCCAGTGGATGAATCTCCTCATTCCTTCCACACACAGAGAATTAGACCTCTAGTCTTACTCCTCCCACCCACATTTGCCTCACCCAACAGAGCTATATATAAGCCTTATACCCCATCACGGCTCCTCTTCCCTCCCTCCAAAATGGAGCTGGAAGCACTGGATGTGTGGCCTCATGGAAACACAGTTTTCCTCTAGAAAAGTCTGGGGCCACAGTAACAGAGCAGGATCAGAAGTGAGGGTAAGAGTAGGAAATGCTGCAGAGTCTCCAGAGCTCACTCAGGGGTTAAATCCTTTCCTGCCTTACTGCACGTTTTTTGTTCCTGCAGAGTTTTCTGAGGAAGTACAAGGCAGAAAGGTCTCCATGTACAAACTCCTGCAAGAGTTCATCTCTCCTTAACAGCCTGTGTGAAAAAATAATTTTTTTTTTGTTGGAGTTCAGATACCCAGACACTGAATAGTACACTGGACCCACAGGCCTTTGTCCATTATATCTGCCAGAACACCAGAGGAGAAATTGCTTTTTCTGGTGCCTGGGGTCAGACACTGTTTCCGTCCTGATCTCACCTAAGCCCATTCATGTCCCCTCCTCTGGAATACCCAGTGGGAATTATCATGGGGCTGAACCCCACTCAGCCCCAAACCCTCCTTCCTTTCCCCACCACTCTGTCCCCCCTGTGGTGGGCACCAGCCCATCACCAGCACAGCCTGCTCATTCTGGCACCACAGCAGCTTGGCCCCTGACCTCCAAAACACTGACAGGGCTCTGGGGAAAGCAGAGCCCACAGGCTGCTGAAAGTGCACCCAGTGCTCAGGACTCCGTGACCTGGTACCAATAACTGATGTTTAAATCCAGAGCAGATACCCAATTCCTTGAGTCTTCCAGCTATTGGAACCATGGGACCAAACGCACCATCAGAAGGTTGTTTTAAAAGAATAAATTCCACAGGGAAATGCACAGGACTCACAGCTATCACATTAGTTTGTTAAACCATGCAAAGCTGAAGAGGGTACAGATGTTCTTACCATAACTGGCTTTGGCTTCTCCTTTGTCTGATGACCCATTTCCACACAGCCTTCTCTTGCAATGCAGGGAAGTATCCTGATGGTCTGCTCATTCCAGTGCTAGCTTTAGGTTGGCAGATATTAGTACAAAAGTCCTTAAGGAGATTTTTAGGTCATCCACAGGCCCCATTTTTAGATGTCTGGTGTGGTTGCCTAACTGTATGTTAGATCGTCATATATTTACATATATTTACAAAGTAGATGTGACTTTCTCACCATTGCAGCTAGCATTGAGTGGAAAGCATGCTCACTAATCTCCAATTTTAACTCAGTAAAACCTTTTTCCCATAGGAAAATGCCAATTCCTGAAAAATATGCATATATATTCTGTAGGAACAGATTGACTGAATCAAATCTTCCACCACACTTCCTAGAGAAACCTGGCTGGTTTCCTGCTAGCTCTCTGGCCTCTCTGGAAGCCTCCTTGGCGAGCAGCAAGTCTGGGCTCACGGGCTCCCTGCCATGATCATCATGGGGAGCCCTGTCCTTTTCTATTTAAAATTGTGAAATAAAAATCTTTCTTCCATTAATTAAATGAAATTTCATATTCTTGCTGGGGAGTGAAAAATTTCGAGATACTTAATTTCAGTACAGAAAGAATGTTAGAGTGGCCATAAACTTGCTCATTTCTCCCTCTACAGGAATTTGAGGTTCTGACAGATCCTTCTTACACATCACTGCTTCCTCCATTGCCCACCTCTGCTGACTAGAGACAACTGGTGGAAATTCAACCCTGATAAATTAACATTTGCAAAAAATTAAACTAACCAACTGCTATGAGTTTAACAACAAACAGGAGCCTAAGTTCCCAAGAGACCAACCATGGAGAGCAGCTGGCAATAAAACTTGATTGCATGTGGAAGTGGTTAGGAAAACAAAACAAAACAATAATACAACTTCAGCACACAAACTCAAACTTCTAATCTCACCCAGGCCTTGGGGAAAAGAAATAGAAATAATCAAGTAGCGAAAAGAACGACTCAATTTTTATTCAGTGCTTTCCAACCGGTGAATCTTGGAAAGTTTAATAGAGAGGGTCCTGTTTTACAAATAGAAAAGCATATATAGAAAATAAGAACAATTAACAGGCCAGTTATGTTTTCATACCATAATCTAGTTTTCATGGCCACCACCCAGTACCCAACCTTTAGGAGTTTACCAAGGTGAGTTAAAGATTTGGATTGTCATCAGGGCATAAACCTTTTGCTTTTCTCCATAGTCAGTCACTGCCTGTGAGCCCTGGACTGTTCTGCCCACGCTGCCAATGGACAGAGTATCCACTGAAGATCGCAGGAATTCCAAATACAGAATGTTTTGTTCAGCTGGGCTGATACCAACATGATCATCTTCTCCCTCCTAAAGCCAGTGATAGGAGCACTTCTTTAGGAACATCTTCTATGGTATCTGCATCCCTCTGGGTGAAGGTGCAACCAAGACATACTTTTGGCCTGTATTCCAGCCACACATTTCCCACATGGAGAAATAACAGGGAGGTTTGTCTTTGCCCATCTCGGAGCACAGTCAGCACAGACACCTCTGACCAGGGTCCTAAGGGAGCATTTTAGCTGCAAGCATTATAACATCTATGCCAGCCTGAGATAATGTTTGGGTTATGTGATTGAGGTAATTTGCACAAGCATATGATTCTTTTGTGGCTGGTGTTAACATTTCAGACTAGGGCAGTAAAGGGTGCTAAGAAAAACGAATTAGACATCTGGTCATACTGCAGGAATTTATGTGGGAAGCAAGAGGAGCATCTGCAAACCACTGAAAAACAAGTTTTAAACACAGAAAAGGGAAAAATAACATAGTTTAGCAGGCACGGATGGCAGGTAAGAGGAGGCTGTATTTTCCACCATGCTAGGCAGTGAAAGTGCAAGGAGCATTTCCATATTAAAAGATACAGCAGAATTTGTGCAGAGAACAGTGTGATTAGATTTTTTATGGCAACAAACAGACTTCCAGAACACATTAAAACAGCCCTTAATAAAGCAAAGCTCTGCCTTGACAGAACCTTGCTACAAGCATGACACATCCAGCCCTCCATATAACAAATCCATTAGAGTGGGTACTGAAGGAAAGTTTAGTATCAAAGATGAGCTAATTAATTTCTATCCTGATTATTTTCTGCACTGAGATGAGAGTCATCACTTTTTGATTTTGTTGCTGCCATTTCTGATGCAATAGCTTGGAAACTTGAGGGAAGAGAACCCAGATTTTCTCGGTTCCAAGCCAACATGTGAGCCACCAGATCACAGCACCTTTCTGCACAGAAAGGGCAGTTACAGGCACGAGAGAAATGTCCTGTATGGAAAACAAATCAGAGAAGAAGCTCAGCACTCAGGAAATCTGATGACAGAATTTTTGTTGTTCATTTGCAGTTAATAGGAAGATTTTTGGAGGGAGGAAAATGCAGTGGATTACAACGGCAGCATCATGTATTTTTAATAATGCTCAGTTTATTTAAAAGTTCACAGCTCACACCGCTCAGAAAAGTGGCAGCTCCAGCAGCAGAGGCGTCCTCCAATCCTAGGCATTTATTGTATACATTATTTGTTGTTCTAAAAGGAAAATGCTTTCCACTAGAGGACATGTTGCCTCTTAAAGGGAAGGAAGGGTTCCCTTGCAGATCTAAAAAAAAAATCTTATTTTTTGAATTGGTAGTCCAACACATATCTGACACAGGACAAATTAACCATTAAGACCTGTGCTTTGCATGATGCATTATTTTCATCTGCAAGGAAACCTCTCACACCATTGGCAGTCACAGATCAAATTCTTCTTTTTAAAATTAAGACTCAACATGTCCACATGTATCACCAAATGGACTTGCAGGTTAGATAGGCAACACTAATAATTCTCAGACAGAGGAAGGAACTGAGCCTAAAAATTCTAGCACTTAGAAGCACTTAGAGTGCTTTGAGAACTCAGTGATTAGCTCAAGCAAAAGGAACCAGTAGCCATGAACTCACAATGCCCAGTCAAAATGAGCACCAAGGAGACAGTGGAACACCTTGTCTTGCAATTTCCAGTGAAATTCCAATTCCTCCAGTGCCAAAAGTGAGCGCTTGCAAAACAATAGAAGACTGTTTTGCCCCTTTGTATTTTAAGGGAGTTAGGAGCAGATGAGGTTTGCAGATTTAAATCTTTGGGGTTTGACAGCTTAAGGTGCAGTTAAGTAGTTCTCATTGCTAATATTACAATGAGCATATTTCATCAAGTAATAAAGTAACAAACTTTGAAATGTAGGCATATGGGCAGCGTGGGAATTCAAGTGAACACGTGTTTCTGTGGGATGGACCAGCCTTGTGCCATCAAAGGTGAAAACTGTTAATGACTAGAAGTCCAACATCTGTTACACTACCTTTACACACTTCCATGTGAAAACACTCTCCGTATGAAACCCTGGTAGGAATCACGGCCTTGTGAGCTCTGTTCAGGCTGATGGGATGCCCTGACCATCCCTGCCTGGCACATGCCCAGCCTCCAATTTCACCTGTCAAATGAAGTAGTGCTGCACAGCAATTCAGTAAAACATCAACCTGACAACACCATCATAGAACCTTATACTTTTTCTGCTTTTAACATACCTCATTATTCAACATTTTAGGGAGTTTTTTTAATTAATATTGATTTATATTTTTCACTTTTTCCTATGACAGCTTTGAAAACAAGACTGTTGTTGAGACTTATTTTGCTTTACTTGCTTTACCACAACTCTGTTTTATAAAAGATACTTGTAAAGAAAAAAAAATAAACTGTTTTGAATTTTATCCCTGTTCATTGTGATAAAAATAGTCAAAAACTTCAACAACTGGAAACAAAAGACCCCTCTCACCCTGAAAAATTTGTATCAGATTTGCAACACTTTTTCTTCCAAGACCTTATACACTTTTTAATACAGAAAGCTATCTTTACAAACTCATTGTCCTAGTTAGAAAGGACCCTGCCTCACATCCCTTCATATTTTAGAAAGGAATTGTTGAGACTTGCACACTCTGGTTCCCTAAAGAGGTACAAGCCAGAGGTCATTCCTCAAGCTAAGGTGACTGTATTGGTTAAGGTGTGTAGATAATTACACAGATGTGTTGTTTGAAAACTTTTCATGACTTTTTAGTGCAGCCACACCAGTGCTGGACAGTTGTACAAATGTGCCTCCCTCCCTCCCTCAAGGAAGAAGAAACCACACATACGTAACTCTGCTGGTTACAAAAAGAAAATTACCACTGATCAGGTTAAAAAAAAACACGCAAAGGCCAAGGCCCAGGAGAGAGTTGTGGAAACTGAGTTAACTGGCATTTGCATTGATAAATTTAATCTTGAGCATATATTCATTAAATAAATGTTGTGGGGTTTGGTGACCTGACTCGGTATAGACCCTTCCATTTATGCTATTTATGGCCATGAACAATATTAGGATGTCCTGAGAGAAACAGGTACCTCTGGGATACAACTTCTCTCCTGAGGCAGAAGGATGAAAGATACCAGGTGAATCACACCCTGCAATTCCCGTTCTCTCCACTGACTGTGACAGGAGCACAGTAAGATTAGTGCTGATAAAGAGGTCCTTTGCAAATCCAGCTAAAGGCTCCAAGAGACCACCAAAAGTGCTACAGCAATAATCAGCTGAAATAGTTACTTGCTACATTCATAGGACACAGCTCCTCCTGCTCCACAAGTAATCCCAAAGGCTTTTGACCAGACTGCCTGTGTGGCAAAAGGTTGTATGACTCCTGGTGGATATAACACATCCTGTCACTGGTCAGGAAGAAACCTGAGGACTTCCAAGTCCCTTGAGGACAAATTACTCAGAGAAAAATCTTTTAAGGGTTTCATTATTATTTTTGTTGAAATTTAAAATACTTAGTGCCTTAAAATAGCATGGCCAGGAAGGGCGGATTCAGGGAGCTGACATCTGACAGATGTTGGCAGTTAAGACAAACTCCTGAGTCCAACCCAAAGACTCACTGACTGAAATGGGCTTGACACCCAGATCTAACCAGGGAAACCAGTGCCTGAATCTCTCTGGTGCCTGGGTGCCAGATGTGTCAGCGTCTAGTCAACAGCAGAGAGGCCACAAATTACTTCCTCACTGTTACAAACGAAACCCAGTCCTGGCATGTGTCATTTAATAAATGTGCCTTTCAGTGCTTAATGCTGTGGTTCCCAAAAGAGTCCCAGCAGCAGGAAAGGAGGATTAGTGTCTTTCCAGAAAGGATGCTGCAGTGAGTCACGATCTCAGCACAGCTGTGAGTCACTTTGACAGTGCTGCTGACTGGCTCAGCTACGAACATGAAGTGACAGAACATTCCCTTTGCACTAGACATCACGGACAAATCCCAAAATCCAGATTAGATGCCGATGGTCCAACTCTGTAGCCAGATAAGCACCTCCTCTCCACTTCTGTTCATTTCCATGATGACAGGAAGCAGAGGAGAGCTGAGACATGAGACCACTGGACCACAGCTGTCTTTGCAACTCTGCCCCATCACCCACTGAAGAAATGAGCTGCAAAGTCCTGACTTTTCCCTTACTGCAGTAGGTGCTGCTTCCCAAGATATGGCCTGTGGCAGTCCTTGACAGTCATCCCTGCACCTCCCTGGGAGGAGCACAGTGTCTGTGGCCTGGGGCAGGAAAACCCTTCCCAGGCACAGGGTCATAGGGAGATTTTCCTTGCCTACCAGTGGGCAGCAAAAGCCATCCTCGCTGGGACAAATCTGTAATAAATATCTCTTTGCCTAATCTAGGTCAAAACCTTATGCATGGGTTGGAGGTGTCTTCCCTGATCAAGGGGTGGACCTTCACTGGAAAGCCTTCAGTTTTCACGTAACAATGTCACATAACAAGTCCCGGGTTTAGTTGGTAAGATGATCCCAATGGAAAGGTGATTCTAAAGACATTGCCTGTTGAGCCAACCAAACCATTCATCCCCAGAATGAAGTGAAATAAGGCAGACAGACCTGAAGGTTTCCCAAAATTGCTGTAATGGTGAAATGGGAAATGAGTCCTGGAGGCAAATCTAGACCCCTGCATGAAGACACTGCTGTTGTTTCTGAGAGGCTTTTGAGTGCAGGTAAAGTAGCACCTCATAGCTTAAAGAAATCACAGCAGTTCATGGCATGATACAATTCAATAGGATACCTGGCATTCAGATGGAGACCAGAAAAAAGCCTTTCCTTATACAAAAAACTCAAACTACAACCACTACCTCACACTTTGCGATTACTTATTTAAGTAAGTAACACTGAGCAGGGAACAAACCATTTCTACTAGTGAGAGACTTACCAGGATGTGCTATCCAGTCACTTCAAGAGGTCTACAATTTGAGAATCTCTTCATTGCATTTCCCCTGGAAGCCTGTGTGCAAGAAAGAAACATATATGTAGAAAACAAAAGTTTGAATTCAGATTGTGCATGAATTGCATTTTCCAGCTGTTTCTGTCAGCATTTTGATGCCAGAAAGCCCTAATTCTTTGACACCACTTCTGAAATATTTTTTTAATATAGACTTCATAGAAAAGACAAAGGAAAGAGCTTCTGAAACCTTTCCTTTACTACTTAATTTTCAGCAAGGTACATAATAGTTCAGAGAAAGTGGTATCCAAGCAACAGGTTTGAAAGGGGCAAAGTATTTAAAGATTGTTCAGTCAATTGTCTCAGCCTGAGCATGCTGTTAACTGGCATAATTGCCTTTGATGCAAAACACACTTTTTATAGTTATGAATAATCACAGTATATCCAAAAGCCTTATTAATAATGACGAATATCATCTCTTAGATCATTTTTCTCACGTCCAGCACACACTTACATACGTTTTCTCCTCTAGCCAGAGCATCACATCTCAGAGAAACTAAAGCTGCCTCCTTGAAGTAATATATTATTTTGATTTTGAGTTAACTATAGCCAGCAAAGTGATAACTCCTCAGCTTTCAAAACATACTTTATGTCAGATCTATCTGTCTGAATGGACTAAAAATACTTTTCCGCTCTTTTATTTCCTTAGCTCCATTGAACTAACATATCTGAAAGATCATGAGTGGGATTCTGTACAGGCATTATTAAAGAAGTAATGAATAATGTAACATCATACTAGAGAATCTTTTGGATCAGAAAGATATACGTTAAGCATGGCCTAAGTGTTCCCCTGTGATCGCTGAGTCAAGGTTAGAGGTGATGATTCATAAGCCAGAAAGAACACTGACTTTCAGAGTTTCCAAGGTTGGCAGAGAGTAAAAAGAAATCTTTCTATTCCTGCAATGGATATAGTTGATGGAAAGACAGCAAATGGATAATCTTAGAATGCTGTATCTGCAGAACTGGGCAACAGTTCTGGAAATACTTATATTTAACAAGCACAGTGCTGTTCACACACTTAAAATGGTGTGTGTGTACTTGGAGCATTAGGCTTCGGTTCAAAAACCAGAAGTGCACCTTATGACCTGACAACACTCCTGCAAAACTGCCACAGACGTGGTTGTTTCCCATAAAGATTTGAAAATGAAAAGACTTCTCCCAGAGGAAGGTATCTGGCAGTGTAGAAGTGAGCTGCTAGAAGATGGGTTACCAGGGCAGCAAGAGAGCATCAGTGAGGAGCTACAGCCATCAACCTTTTCCCCCTAACCCAGAGCTACTCTGGCAGAGCCTGAGCCTTCACTGTGGCAAACCAACTATCTGGGCACAGTTTATGGAAGCACAGAAATTAAGGAAGGCATATGGCATCTGCATCCTGGTTCCTACCAGGACTTTTGACCTCAATCTCTTCCGTACACCTCCCTGGAAAATTCACCAAACCTTTATGAAGGGGGCAGTTGGAAAATTTCCTTTTGTCCTAAACAGAAGACAAAATTTTGGGTCTGTCTTACATAAATACACAAAGTGTAAGGAACAAATTACACTTGGAGATGAATACAGAGAAATTAATTGATCATGGGCCAGCCTCACAGCTACCTCTCACTCTGGTTTGGTTCCAAGGTGACTTCTGTTTTCCACTCAGCTAGTTCAAGGCAGCCTAAGCCTCAAGACAGCTCATGGTAATCAATTTCTGTGACAAGCAACTTTATTTGGAAGAAGCTTTCCAGAAGGGGCTTTTAACATGGCATCAAGGATCTTCTTCAGTCCTCCATTCTTACTTTAAATTATTCTAATAACTCCCAAGTCTGATATTTGATTTAAAGAAGAAAACACCTTAGAATGTTCCCCAATGTAAAAACTCTGCCTGTGACAGTTTTGGTCATCGCTGAGTAAAGATGTTTCCATAATGCAAATTCACAAATGGAAGATTCAGCAAATCTTACATCAGCTTGACAGCAAACAAACCTGTTCACACAAAGTGCCTTTTCTGGCAGGGAAGGCAGGTAAGGAGGAGTTGCATAACTTGTGTAATGCACATTGACACCGACCTCCCAAAGCATATTAGTGCTCAAAAACTCCTTACACAAACACATCAGTAAGAAAAGAGAAGATGGTTCGTTGTCAGGACTTGTTAGGGATGAGACACAATGTTCAAAACAAAGCTGAGGACAATGGCAGTGCAGTAGGTGACTGCAAACTGCACATCAGTAACAGGGGTTGAGGAGAGGGACCCACTGGTCAAGAGCACACGTAAATAACGGTATATAGGAATCATAAACTCACTTTGCCATGTGATATAAAAAGTTGCAAGAATGAGGAAAGTGTTCCCAGATAACAGAATCATTTCTGCATGTATAGGCTCAGACCCACTCTCTATAAAGGTAATGGAAAACACACAATAGGAGACATGTGTGCCCATTCTCCTTGAAGCATAAGGGACTGTATATTCTGATGAGAGTTCAGGACGTAAAGAACAGGTCTCAACAGATATCTTGGGGATAGAACCCAGAACTCGTTTTAAAGGTCAGTTTGAAAAATGTTAATACGATTCTTCACTGTCTCCTGTACACTCGATGGCTGGCGCACTGCATTTCTTAAACACAATCTTGCCACCAAGCTGTGCACTGGTAATTGATTTCAGATGCAATTTTTCTTCGTTAATGACAAAGTAATTTTAAATTGGACCTCCTGCTTGGGACTGTTTACTTCACTGAACTTCAAATTTCATCATTTTTAATACAATTCTGAAAGCAGATACAAAACAATACACAAAGTGGATGCTTCAGAACTAAATGTAAACAGCTCTATCCTAAGCCAATAACCAATAAGCAGTTGGCAGGTGCTATTTGAGCTTCCCACCTACACACACAAAATCTGACAGTGCATGAAAGACGAGTAATATACTTGTGTTCAACCTCAAGCCCCCCAAATTCACTGTTGGGACTGACATTTGGGAACAGATTTCCAAAAAAATCACTTAGAAGATATAACCTTTTATGTGAAATTACAATACAATGAAGTAGTTGAGAAGCTCAGCTGTACCTCAATCAGCTGAAGTGGCACACCAAACTTTCTGTATTAAGAGAAAGAGGTTATAGCAAAGACAACGTTGTGCAACTGGGATGTAGATGATACCAGTTCAATTCTCTCCTGCATCTTAGATATCCTACCTGATAGCACAAGCACCTCTATCCTTGAAACAGAGAGATCCCATCCTTAAAATAACACCACCTCCCAGCAGTGTTGTGAAATAAACATACACAATCTAACATGCAGCTGTCAAAACCATGGCAACAAGGTCAATAACAGTATTTGATGTGGATTCACAGGCTGACCTTCCACGGTCATCCTCCTGACAGATTCTCTGTTTCATCCCACAAATGCCCTTTTCTTCCTTCTTTCTTTAGATGAATGCAGTTGACAAAGCTTCCTTGAAGCACAAGATCTCACACCTTGCTGTCCAGGCTTAATTAAGTCCTTTGGGACTCCTGGACTGTGAGAACAATCCAGTCCCACAGGATATCCCTGGAAGTCCAGACCAGCCAGACTCAAACCTCTGTGCAAACACGATGAGTTGAGCCCCTTCCTGCAGCTCAGTGTAGTAACAGCAAGGCTGAATTGGGAAGAAGTGCCATGGGAAATGGGACCACCTGGATTTATTAGTCCCACGTGGGTCTGTTTGGGCAGGGAGTCAGAAGAGGAAGTTCCAGGGCATGGGGCTCCAATGCTGGCTAAGAGATTCTCCTGGTTCAGACACCAGCAACCAACCTACTCACCATCACCTTCTTTGGCAAACAATTAAGATTTTGCTTGCAATAATGGTTATTTCAGAAGCCTCTTTAATTTCCTAGTTCCACATAAACCTACACTCTAATTGTACTTAATTTCCTTAATGCAATGTTAAGTCTTCAGGCCCATTTAAAGGCTGGAAAGAACATTAACAAATTTGTATGTATTTTTAGGAGACATTCTGATGACATTTTATCATAGAGCTCTGTTAGACTTTTCTCTCTAAAAACAACTAAGTTGTCAACATGATTAAAATATGAGTATTAAATCCTTTAAAGCATTTAGACAGGTTTGTGGCTAGGAATAGGAGAATTGTTTGGTTTTTGGAGACACAGGGCATCCAAAACTGTGCTATGATTTAACAGCTAAAGATAACTTTTACTGAGAAAAGGTCATTGGACCTTCATAACCCATTTACAGGTCCAAGACTAGAACTCACTCATAAAATCATAAATATTATTTGACAACCTCAACACAATTCAGATCTAAAATTATCTCATACATATAAATTTTAAAATGTCATATTTTATCTCTGATTTCCTTCAAATGCAGCCAATTCATGTTTATGAAAGAAACAAATTGTATTTGAGCAGGGAAGAGATACAATAAAACATTAAACTCAAGACATAATTGAATATCTGACAAGTTTAACAAAAAAACCTGTTTAACACATTGGTTCAGAATTGGTAAAGCACGGCCTCTTTCTCTACAGAGCCACAAAGCTATGGAGGAGTTTGCACAAAACCACAGGGGCCAAGCCCACAAATCATCACTCAAACATTAGTCTCCATAATGCAAATATTCCTGTCCTTTTAAGGGTTTTTATAAGATATTTGAAAAAGAATTACTTTCAGAAAACAGACTCTGCCAGGATGTCTGGATAGTAAACAGAAATTTAGCTAAAGAAGTGCCATTACATCAAAACACAACCAGGTTGCAAAGAATGCCAGCAGACCTTTACACTGCTCTGGAAAATGCAGAGGATCTCTCCAGCAGCAGCCTACAGGACACACGAAGTACCAGCAGATGGTGCTCTGAAAGCAGGGAGGTTTCAAATAAAAATTCGCTTTTATAAACCTGAATTTGACAAGCACCAGCTAGAAAATATCTTCAGTAAAGATATCACTGTAATATGATGAACTATTCCTTCCTTCAGAGAAGAATACAGCACAGTAAAAGGGCAATTTCCTCCCTAACTCATCTGCTTTCAGGTGATGCTGCTTCCATTATAATAGCACTGCTTTGTTTCAAGAGCAAAAGTGCCAATCATCACGCAGCAATCTCCTCCTTACCCATCAATGCATCTTCAAGGCATCATTCCTTCCTGATATCTCACAGATTTGCCTTGAAGGCAAGAACAGCTCAAGTCATTCCTTTATGAAACCAAAGACATTCTCAGTGTTGTCAGAAATTGTGAAAAATTTGGATACATGATTCCAGTGCCGCCTCTTTTCCTTTTGCTTGGCAGAATAAAATCGTACTCACTGAATAAATCCTACACTTTATTTTTTTAGTATATATTCTCTATTTAACAGTTTCCAGAGTAGAACTCCTCCTCACAGCAGGGTTTCAGCACGTACAGGTGCAGTTGCACAGCTGCAGAAGCATGGAGCCCCACTTAAAATGAGACTAGAAAGCTGGAGAGGGATCACTAGAAGAAGAAATTGGTGATGAATCAAATCAAGCTATTTAGTTTCATTTATAGCAAGTAAGAGAATTAGCACTATATCAATGTAATAGGTATAGCATGAGTTTTATGTCATCAAGATTGCTATGAAAAATGACCATGGAACAAAACATAGGCCACAGCTCTAGATGTTCCTCACAGAATCAAAATTATTCTACCTCATGGAAATAATAATTTATTTTACTTTCTGCCATCACAAATTACTACCTATGAAGCTTCATAAGCTGCTACAAGAGCTTTTGCATTATACCCTTATCTTGCACAGCAGGAATAACTTTCAGCCGCACTGTTCTCCTGGAGCAGTAGCCTGAAAATATTCAGGACTCTGCTTTTTCTGGTTTTGACTAAACAAAAGCTTTTCTCTGGTTTTCTGACACCAAGTAGAGAGGACTCAAGGCCCAGAACACCATCTCTGGCCTACCACCTACCAGTGCTGGGTCCCAAAGTCCTCAGTCAGGCAAGAAAATCTATCTCCTCATGGAGAGAAGGGGAGGGAGCCCCACCACGGGAGCTGCACCAGGATGCACAACAGAAACGTACCAGGACCAGCCAATTTGCACTGGTCAGTCTGGGCAAGACTTAATCCAGGACAGGAGAAAAAAAACCAAACCAAACCAAACGAAACAAAACCAACCCAATGTAACAAAACCAACCAAACAAAGCAAAACCAAAACCAAACAAAAAACACAGAAAACCAAACAAAAAACCAAACCAAAAAAAAACAAAACCAAGACAGACAAAAAACCCCACCTACAGCTAAAACATAGAAATTTGATATATGTTTCTACATTTATTTATTTACATAAATTTATTTCATGTTCACTAAACCAGGAGCCAAATCTCCCACTAACAACACAAAATAAGGAATGAGGTATGTGCTTCTCTCTTTGGCTTAGGAACCATGACAGCTTTAATTAATATATTTAATCATTATGTGCCTCTCTGGGGGCTCAGAAGATCTGAGTTTCCTGGCCCAACTCAGGTTTTTTGGTCCATAATGAGACATCCCAGCTGCCAGCAGGGAGATGTAGCAGCAGCAGGGGGGAAGGAAGGGCAGTGCAATGACCTGGAATGACCAGAGACAGCATTGCTGGGCTGGAGCAGCAGGGACAGGCAAGGGTGTGCTGAAAGAGAGGAATGAGGAAGGTCTGAGCTGCTGGTACCCGAGGCAGAGCTGCTGAGGGAGTGTCTGAGAAGAGTGTGGAGGAAGCGTTGAAGGATGGGAGAGAAGGGGAATGCAGTATCCTGGATGGGTGCAGCCTGGGAACAACTGGAAACAAGAAACCCATTACACCACATCACTAATCCTAATTAACAACCTTGGATATCAAAGACTTGTGTAGAGTATGAGCTTGGCACCCTGTGCTGGTTTGGGTAAGCTCAGGACACCACTGCCTGTGCACAGGAGTGGGATTTCAGCCTCAGCCACCATGGCCATCCCTGACTCCATACCAGGTCAAATCAAAGCACAAGCCTCAGGTACTGGATGTGGGGTTTTTCCATGGAAGGACCATCTCTGATTTTGACAGAAGAATTTATTAGCAATGTTTCAGTTTCCTCTTACAATTTAGTTCCTATTCACATTAAATACTTGTAACTTCTCTGTCTATTGATTAATGATCAACATGAGAGAAGCAGAGAACAACCACACACCTCACTTGTTGCACCAGAACACACATTTATTTTCTGTGTCAATAGAATAATTTATTTGTTGGTTTAGTACTCATTAGTTTCTATGACCTTTCCCTCATCATTAAACTTCTCTCTGATGCCCTGCTTGATTTTAATGGGAGCTTAAATCAGTAAAGTACTGCGAACTCTAAGCCAGGTCTGCATTTGCTAAGCTTTTTCATACTATTGCCTTTAAAATGTTTTAAATCTGTTTCAAAGTGAAAGGTCAAATATTATCATGAGGTTGTTTCCTCCTAGTGAAGCACTAGTTTCCCACCAATTCATTGATTTGCATGCAATCTGAACATTCCTCTTGCTTAATATCTTTGTCAATCCCAAGCCTTTCATTACCTTGATGAAGAAAATACATGATCTATCATTGACACTGTTCCTGGATTAATATTTCCATCATCTCCACTGCAGTTAATTGGCTACACTTTTTTCTCTTGAAGTAGTGGCTGGAGACAAGGAGTCATGTTGTAACATTACATGTGCTAGATACTAGCTCAGCTGTAAGTGATGCAATAAATTGACATTTGCTTTCTGCCTCAGTTTCTTGGATGAGGGCATTTGTGTCATAGATCAGCCTTAGGGTCTCAATATGTACCTTTCCCCCTCATTAATAATCTTTCAGCTCTTCATCCATAGCAGAAAACTATTCTTTCATTCCACTACAGCATTCTACCTTTAGTTCTATTTTCTTTTCAGTGACATCATTGCTATCAACTTCTACTGGTACAACAGATCCCTCCAGCACAAAACCCAACAACTTCCCTAGGACATAATACAGAATATTAATTCCTCTTCTTACCACACCAAAAAGGAAAGCCCTGCAGCGTGAGCAGCAGGCAGTGGATTTGCTCAATAAACAAGAGGAGCATTTTGCAGCTGCAAAACACATTTCAGCTAAGGGTCTCAAAACATAAAATAAGTTTCACAAGAGCCTTGCTGAGATACGGTTATATGAGGTTCATTTAATTAAGGTTTAGTTGATGAATGAGAATAATGCTTGCATTTTTGCAGAGGAAATCATGGCAGTGACAAACAACCATATTTCTCATTCATTATGTGAAATTTGAGATGCTTCTGGAGCAGAATTTTATAATAAGCTGGTGAAGACAGCCATGGACAAGCTTTTTCACAACAGACAGTGTCCAAAAACCTGCAACTCTATCATGTCAAACCATAATTGATTTGCTACCGACTAGTGGTGTAACAAATTTGTATCAAGGCACTGAGGAGCAAAACACACCTCAGAAGCAGAGGAGAGCAATTGTGTGGAAAATAAGTGACAGGATTACTGAAACAACTTTGTTTGATATTTCATGGGAAGATGACTGCCATTCAAGCAGAAAATATATGCCAAAAAAATCCTTAAACCAGAAAAACAGTTAATTAATACACTCACATTCACAGATGGTTTAATCAAGTGCAGCCTAGATGATTGAAACTGTAACTGTTTGCTACTGTGAGTAAAAGACATCAAAATAAATCTTCAGCATTAAATCCCAAAGTTAATATAGACCTTCTAATAAGGGAAAAAAATTACAATAAAATTAGCATAGGCATTTCTTGACAATTCAATTAGCTTAGAGAAAAGTATGGTTTTACACAGATCACCAACAATCTATCACTTTTAGGAGCTAAAAACCCATTTACATTTACCACTAAAAATTAAATAGTGTATACATCAGGCAATACTCAAAGTCAAACACCTCTAATGCCATAGAATATTGCTAGATTACTAGTAAAATGGGTGTTGATAAGCACACAAACAGATAAATGGATGTCAGTTTACCTTTAAACTATGTTTATGGACATTTGAAAATGCCTTTGACCATTTCATGTAATGATTTCATGTAAAGTAAATCTTCATCTATACTTATGCTACATGGTATGTCTGCTTGCACACTGCCTGTGTAAACTGGGAACACCTCCAAGAGGGAAAACTTACCTTGTAAGTAAATAACAATCTCTCTCTCCTCTCCCAACATCTCTGTTGTTACTACCTGTGGGAAGCTTGTGCCCACCAGAAACAAATCTACAAATCCAGCTGGGAGCTCCCCTTTCCCTTTCAGCACACCCCCTGGCATGGGGAGCCCACACCTTGGCATCCAAAACACTCTCCTAGTCCTGAGAACACCATGGAAGAGCTGGGGATGCAGAGCATCATCTGTCTGACTCAGATCAGCAAAAGAAACTGGGGCTTTCCAAACCCTTTTGGAAAGTGGAAAGCCTTTGGGAGAGTGAAAATGAAAGGAAGATCAGGTTCTGTTGTGTGGTGTGGGAGTAGTAAATCTGCCTCAGGTCTGTCTTGGTGGCCTGAATAGTCCTGGGAGATCGATGCCACCACCCCCTAAAATGGAAACACAGGTCTAGCGAGCTGCCCTGCAAATAGATCAAAACTGTTTGACTAAGGTGATGGAAATACAGAGTTTCCTGTTTGCTGTGGTGAAAAGACACATGAATCTCAGTAGACTACAGTGGGGATTAAAAATTGGGGGAATGGAAAGAGGGAAAGTTAAATCATAGAATCATAGAACAGCCTGGGTTGGAAGGAAAAATTAAAGAACATTTAGTTCTAACCCCCTTGCCACAGGCAGGGACACCTTTCCCCAGACCAGATTGCTCAGAGCCCCATCCAGCCTGGCCTTGAACAGGGCCAGGGATGGGGCATCCAGAGATCCTCTGGGCAACAAGTTCCAGTGCCTCAGCACCCTCACAGCAAAGATTTTTTTCCTAATATCTAATCTAAACCTACTCTCATTTTGAGGCTGTTCCCCCTTGTCTTGTCACTCCACATCCTTGTAAATATTCTCTCTCCATCTCCCTGCAGGCAGCGCACAGGGCTAAGTTAGTGCTGTCCAGTCAGTCAAGGGCTCCCACTAGTGTTGCTCTTTATTTCAGCTCCATCCCTTCATAAAAAACCTAAAAATAGTGGATTATTAAAGAGAAGAAAAAGTACAGTGAGAAAAAGCAGTTGTCACAATGGTTAGGCTCACAGATACTTTCATGCTTAATTTTAAACTCATCAGTTTTAAATCTGATCCATGCTGTCAGTTCCTCAAAGCTTATACAATTTGGTAATTTCCTGTTGAAAATATTCAGATGCCCTTGTCAGCACCTAATGAAGAACTGCAGCACTCTGTGAAAAACTATCAGCGAGGTAGGTTTTAGCTGACATCTTCAGAATGGCTCTGATGGAGATCAAGGCCATTTGTCACCACTGCCTGTGGCTCCTTTTAGGGGTATCCACGAGTATGCTATGCCTGATCCTAAAAATACATGGTGTTGGGCTACAGAAAGGATCTGAAGCCAAGGGGAAAATCAATCTGGCTAAAGCATTTAATGTGTGGGGTTTGTTGGGATTTATTTCCAATCAAAGCTAGAAGTTGAAGATCCTGCTCTTAAAAACTAGAAGTGGCTGATGGATTGGGCAAAGCAGGTAACATTAGAAAATGAAGGTCCTGGGGGCAGAGTTAAAGCTGACATATCTGGAAAGCAGATTTTTCCGTAACTGATTACGGAGGATGTTTTGTATTAGATAGTCAGCAATTTGCATTGCTTAATAATAACACACACTTTTCACCAGATACTTTTGTGTAACGCTGAGAATTTTGGCTGTTGGAACCTTTGTAATGTTCCAGCAAAGTCCACAGCTTTAGAATTCTAACTTCTAACACAATGAAGTGCATCCCTGACTTGGATTTTCTTTTCTAACAGGCATGATGAGCGTCCAGATAGTGAGTGCCACTAACTGGGGAACTATGAGCTTTTTGATCCGTGTGTACAAAAACTGAAAGGGACCACAGGAAGAAATTTTTATTTTTGGACTAGATAAAGACATAAGGCACAATTCATTTCTTTGTATTTCCATTGAAATCTGCACTTGGTCCGGAAATTTCCAGGCTTGTATCCTGCATCCTTTATTAAATAGATACTTTATATTTGTTTCCTGTGCATCATGAGTGGCTGGCATGACTTGGGAGAGCAACCAAACTACCTTCTGCTAGTACTCAGGAGACTACTGAGTAAATTGTGAAATACCAACTATTTTATATTTTAAAAGTGCAGGGGTAGGGGGGAATCCATGAGGTAAATCCACTAGAAATTCAAAAGAAAGATTTCTGACTCTTCATGTCTCTTGGCACTGGAGCTCAGCAAGAGAAAGCCACACAAACCCAGATGAGAGACAAACATTCTGTGTGTAAACATGTTGCAGTGACCTACCTAAAACATGGTCAACTTTCTGATTTTATTTTTTTTAAAAAAAACCCTTTAATTCTGGTTTGTGCACATACATACTTTTAAGTACCTGCTATTCACCAAATATATTAGGACAAATTACCTGTGGGACATCAGGGAAGAACTAGGGAAGAAGTTGTGACTTTAAAACTCCAATTCCATGCCAAAATCAGAGGCAAACCTTTGATTCCTTATTTCTGGAGGGGTGGCACTGCCCAATGTTGAGGACCATTAGTTTTCCCAGATCCCTGTGCAGCCTTTACTGCCTTGATTAGTTTTTTTTATCTTTTAAAAAAATTATTCTTGCCTCGAACCCTAAAGAAATGCTGTTTTTTTCTCCATGCATTTAGGCCTAGTCCAACACTCATTTAGTTTCAGTCACAGCTCCTTTTTTTACTTTTCTGGAAGCTGTCTTAGAAAATAAATAAAACATATAAGTAGATTTATGGACATTGATGCCGTTAATGAAAGCACAAGCTTCCTTGTGCCTCCAGGTCTGCCATACACCAAGTTTTGCATAAACAAAGAAGTAGTTTCTTTTTAAATCTTCCTGAACTTGTGTTCATTTAAAATTATCCACTTTATTAAAGGCAAGATATGTACCAGCTTCTTTAATTTAAAAAAAAAA
>VXBX01006395.1:565267-678490 GCA_013400415.1 Scytalopus superciliaris
CTTCTTTAATTTAAAAAAAAAAAAAAAAGAGAGAGAAAAAGGTCATTCTCTTGAGTTTGTTGTAAAGTAGGAGGAGCAAAAAATTAAGTTGAGCTTCTTGGAAATGAACCTGTACAACACTGAAACTTTGCTGTTCCACACGAACAGGTGCTACTGCTTCAAGAGGTGGGATGCCCTTGACACTTCCGTGAGTGTTAAAGCCATGAGTAACTGGCTGTGTTTTATGTATCTGTGCTTGAACACTCATAAGCTACTAAAGGGAAATAAGGAATAACATGCACAACTGATGTGCTGCTACAGTCAGGCATAAAGCTCCATTATTGTCTCCTGATACATTAACTGAGAGGGGTGATGTTATTACCGAACCAAATCAATCCTACACCATCCTTCTTTGTCCATATCTTTATAATAACACACGCCTTTGTTTCCAAAACACCTTGCACTCTTTCTTCTAAAAAGAGAATCATGATCAACTAGCCTTGAACTTTCAAATCCCGTTTTATTTTTTTGCAATCTTTATAGGGATTTCTCAAGTTAAAGGAGGCAAAATTATTTCCTTTTGACCCAGAATGTAACTTCTGCATTAGGTGTGCACAGGGTTTCTATTTACAGCACCATAACAATGAAGATTATCAGCAGTGATCATTTCAAAACAGGAATTGTGGGCTTTGATGACTAGACCCTGATTAATTTTTTAACAGAGATAAAAACATTACTATAGCAGATTTCATCCTACTGCAACAGGTTTGCTTTTCCGAGTCACTTTGCCCTTCACAAGCACCTTAGGCATACAAAGTCAGAGGTGTCCAGAGTCACCAGTTTAAAACCAGTTTCACAGTGGAGCAAAGGGAGGAGGAAAAGCCTCTGCCTGCTCTCCTGCCCATTCGCGCTGTGCCCAGGAGGGGGAAGCCGAGCTCCGCCAGTTGCAGAATTAAAGTTGCAATGGATTAAAGTGAAGTGTGAGCAGATCTTTTTTCCCTTAACATCAATTATTCTTATGCTTCCACGCTCCGAGTGTCTCCTCCCAGGGACGCCCACTGCGGGTAAGCATCCTTCTGTCCTCGCTGAGAGTGTGCTAAGTTTTGGGTCAAAGAGCATTTTTTTATTTTTTCTAGGAAACTTTGCTCTTGAGCAACAGGAGGATGAAGCTGACGTGGACCACACCGTCTGGCTTTCCTCTCGCGCACACAGACACGCTGCTCGGAGCTTTAACGAGGAGCCCCGAGCCCAAGAATCAGCTTCAATTAATATGAAATGCAACTATTTTATTATCCAAGGCCAGCAGCCTGTCTGGAATGTTCTTCTCCATAATGAGGACTGTGCTGCTTTGGGATAAGGCCATTTTCACTGCTGGAAACGAGGAGGATGATCCAACTGCCAGAGCACTTTCATGCTGCTGGAGACATTTAGGTCCCCAGGTGGGAGCTTTATTCCCATAGGTCCACATTGCAGCTCCAGACCTGTCCCTGATGCCCATGGAATCCATCCCAGCACCTTTGGGCAGCCAAATCCTCCGCTTGGGTATGCTCAAAAAATGAAACCTTCTAAATGCAGTACCAAAACCACGGCGAAGTGGCGGCTGTGTGTTTGTGTATCTGCAGCCTGTAAAACCATTAATTCTGAAGTTTTTACCTACAGTTTCAGCTGCTCCAACAATACAAAGCCCTTGCAGCTGTTTTAGGAGCTTCTCAGGCCCATGATCTCACGGAGTAGCAAAGGACAACTGTGTTGGGTGGATTGTTTATCTGCCTGAAGACAAGGAGTTATTTCCCCATGCTGAGGAGCAGCCCCGCTGCCAAGCAATGACTCAACCTCTACAGCAAGCACTGCTTCAGACCTGTCCTCCTGGGAAATCTAAACCAAAACACCAAATAAGCACATATTATTGTCCTCAGTGGACAACTTCAAGCACTCAGACAGTTATGCAAAGCAATTTTTTAATTCAGAGCAGAATCAATCTTGAGAGGCATCTGCCTTGATCTGCCCAAGGGCCCAAACCAGTGTTCTTTCTCTTTTGATATTACTGCAAAAGGTGAGCACACCTGACAAGCCTTAAGGTCAGCAAACAAACACGGTATGAAATCATGGATTAACAGAGCAAATTCTGCCCCACTGGTTTGAATGAGGAAATAGCACATGCATTAGAAGTAGGTATTACTGCTGCTACACTACGGTGTGCATGCAGAGCTGCCCCCCTTTTAATGCATTACAGTTAGCCTAAAAATTTGACAAGAAGTCAAATAGCTTTTTTTAACAAAGAACTACTTAGCAAAAGATGCCCAGGTTCCCTTGCAATATAGTATTTCTAATAGGGTGTATTAGCCCTGAACTTTTATTTCAACTTCGTTTTAAGCCTTCCTCAAAATGGCAAAAAACAAGCAAAGCAAAAGACATACAAAACTGGTTTTTATACCAAATACTTGGGTTTTGCATCCTTGTTCTGTGCTGTATCTTTTGTGTAATGCACAGAGTTTTGGTTCTTGTAGGAAAGACGAGTACATAAATAGTACATAGCATTGTCGACTCAATGGTATTGTTGGTTTTTCCTAATGGAAAAGCAAAAAAAAGCCTTCTTATTGAGTATAACACACTGGGGAGCAGAAAACTGATTCTGTGCATGCCAAGTTTTGTATAAAATTAAATAAAATTTGGCACTGTGATTTATATTTCCAATATAGAAGCAATTGCTTGAATAAAAGGGTTTCTAAAAGTATATATATGATTTAATGATATACAAGACTCCCTGCAACTGACTCCATTCCAGGAGCTTATATTTCCCATCATGAACTGCTGCATGTTTCCTTCCACATTAATGCAATTCAATGCAACACAAATTATTCCATTAGACTATTTTTAAATTATGCCTGTTGGAAAAATCCTTACATATACGGAATGTATGTTAGCACTGTGCAATCCAGTGTCTGACTGCACCCACGCTCATTTCCCTGGCAGTGCCAGGGACAATGCCAATAACAGCTCTGTGGTGTAAACCCTGTGCATTTGATTATGTGGCACAGTAATTCAAAATCTGGGGCTCTGGGTAATAGAAATTATTTTTATGCTAGTCTTTCTACCAGTATTATTTTTTTAAACTAAAAGAGGGTCAGTTTAGATTAGATACAAGGAACAAGTGTTTTACAAGTGGTTTTGTGCTCAAAAAATGACTGGATGTGGTACTTAGTGTCGTGATCTAGTTGGCAAGGCGGTATTTGGTCAAAGGTTGGACTCCATGATCTCAGAAGTCTTTTCCGACCTAATTGATTCTGTGACATGAGTGAAACACCAATGTAGGTGGTAGATATCCCATCCCTGGAAATCATGGCTCTGAGCAAGATGATTTAGTTGAAGCTGTCCCTGCTCATTGCAGCGGGTTGGACTAGATGACCTATGAAGGTCCCTTCAGCCCAAACTGTTCTATGATTCCATGATTCCATACCTTTCCTAGCTATCCCAACAAAAAGATGGAAAGACTGTTTTTGTGATGCCAAATACATTAACCCTTCACACAGGCATATTCTTCTCCACTGGGATTTTTAAGTGCTGCACAGGGTGTCCACAGACAGCCTGGTTTGGGGTTGGCAATAGGGGGAACAGCACCAGAGCCACAGCACAGAGCCCTCTCTTTCCCTTATTTTTCTTTATTTTCAGGGTCTCTCTGGAATTACTTGTGTACAGACTTGATTAACCCTATGCAAATTTTTGCTTGTACATTCTTTTTGTATTTGCATTTTCATTAATTAATTTTTTGTGTGTGTGTGCACCTTTAGACACCACCAGATTTCAAGAGAGGGCGTGCTGTCTGCCATACCTCAAGGACCCTGTGTCTCTTACAAATACTGAGCACATCCCAAAACTCATCTCAGCCTCTTCCTGGATCTTATCCAGACCCAGGGCCTGAAAGAAACCTGGTGGAAGCAGCTGCTTCGTGCAGTCTGTGGTCTTGAATGTCCCCCCAGCATTCTCTCTCTGATATGCATCATTAAGCCAAACCTACAGAAATTTTTGTACATGTCAGAAGTGGCATATTTGCTCCAAAACAGCTTCCACTGATGTATCTTTCTATACTCAAAACAGAGGATTTGGGAGCCTCTTTTTGTAAGCTCGAGCCAGAGAGCCCTTGTGTGCCCTGTGCCCTTTCTGCCTCCTCCCCTGGAGTGGCCTGGAATATCTATCAGTGCTACCAACTCCTGGCAGTGTTGGGAGACCAGTCCTCTGGGTATATCTGGATAAATTTGATTTAAGGGGCAAAACCAAGTAGTTTCTTGCCTCTTTAAACTACTCACTACTTTAAAGTATCCAGAAAACCTACTGCTTCCCCACATTGCTCATGCTCAGAGTTTGTAGGGTAGGTCTTCCCTGACTGAAGCACATTTTGTCCTTCAGGGTGGTGATGTTTTCTCTCCCTTAAAGGCTGTCCCAGTTTATTTCCCTGCTCTTTAAGCCTCTCAGCTCCTGGACTAGGTGGGAGTAGCTGCCTCTGCAGTGCCTCTCCAGCCAAAACATCAACCACCCCTTAGATGAAAGGTGAAGAGTGGGTCTCATTTTGAAACTACCCAAAGTTTGAAGCAGAGGACCTACAAGGATGAGAGAGAGAGAGTAAATAGCTAGTGTTGGAAGCCTGGAATCCTTCTTGCACAAATTAAACACAGTAGGATTCAAATCTGAATTTCCTTCAGCTGTGGGAAGTCCTGGACAAAGTACTTGGCCTAAGTCTCTTATGGATTCATGCTAAGTGACTTTCAAACAGCACACGTGCAGCCACAAAGCCTGTGCATGCCACAGGCATCTGACTGGGTTTCTAGTTCTGGTGCACTGATTACTGCCTATGAACTGATAAAGTGAAAACACTCAGAACTTAGTTTGCCTTGTGCTTATCACTTTATAACATCTGCTTCTTCAAGAATTTCAATGCTTTTAAGAGAAATAGGTGATCCTAATTACAGTTCTTTTAAACCAGAAACAGCTCCGTATCTGATTAAGGGAACTGTAAACCACCCATGCAAGTTAAAGCATTATAAATTTACTCCTGCTGTTACAGTACTGTTTGTTGGAGAAGCCCATCCCCATAGAAGTGGGATACTGATCCTAAAAAAGCATGAAATCCACCTGCTCCTGTTGGCTTCAGGAAAAATCTCTTCACCAGAGAAGGAGGCTACCCTATTTAGCCCACAATACAAAGATTATGTCTAATGGCATCACTGTCCCACAGAGTATGAAAACCTAGCTAACACTGTAGCCTAAGAATTGCACACAATTGCATATTTTTGTCTTTTTTTTAAAAAAAGGGCTTGGCCATACAGAGATGTCATGCAGATAACTTGATAACCATGGGAAAATAACACATCATCTGTTTAGACATGACCAGCCTGGGAGGTTATGTACATTTAAGAGTCCTCCAGGCACCTACATGCCTGTTGTTGTACCTACAGCTGTTATGTATTTGAGGCGAAACTTGGATTTATTGTTTGGCACCTCTAAGAAGCAGTTTAAATATGGATTAAAATGGATTGTCATTACTTCAATGGCTCACTTCAAAGCTGTTCCTGTGAGACAGCACTGGAGCAGCTGCTCAGCCATATGGGCTAAGGGTCAAGAGCCAACAGAGTGGACTGGGTTACTTGTTGCCCTAGTTTTTATGGTGAAACAGCCAGTTATTCCCACCATCCTCTTAGCTTACTGTTGAAGAATAATGCCTACCCTTTTATCTGTAGGTACTTTAGCACCATATTAGGATCTGATCCTCTGGTTGATCAGGTCCTGAAACTTCCTTGGTTTGGGGCTTCTAAAATTTTTCCCACCTGATAGTATTGTCCCCAGGCCGAAAGAACCAAAGATATTTCTTGAGTTGGCAGAGAGATTAATAATATCCTAAGACAGGATTGCCTCACATTTCCTGCATTCCCAGAATTTTTTTTTTCCATTAGGAACAAGTCTCTTCCCAGAACCATATCTCATAATGAATGAAATTATCACATAAATTGAAAAGAGGCTTGTCATGATTGCCCTAAGCTTGGTATACAATGAAAATCCTGTTAAAACATTTAGAACTCTTCCTTTGACAAATAAAATATGCTTATTTTAATTCTTCAAAGCTGACAGAAGACAATAAAGTCACGTTTTTATTTAGCTAAATCACAAGCAGACAGGGCTTGTTTGGGCACAATCATGACTAAGTTTCAGTATCTACTTCTACCACAGCCACTATAAAAACATTCTTTTCAAATGTTCTGAAAAACATAGTAAACATTCCTAATACAATAGAGTTGCATTTGATAACACTGTCTTGCTGTCATGATTCAAAAAGGGAGCCAACCAAGTCTTCCCTAGCTTGGACTAATAACTCCCCCCAGTGCCACAGGAACTGCTCAATCAACATTTGCAGGTATATGGGTAGATATGTGAGCACTGCAGCCAGCACTGACAAAAACACCCTGCCTCTCAGGCCAGGGGCTGCAAAAGGACACCCCTTTTTTCCCTTCCACAACCATATTATTGTCTTTTTTTGACTTGAGATTGGGTTTGTGCTATTTTGTTGGCCACATAGAGAGTGTTTATGCTAAACTTTGTGGTGATTTAGTAGACTACTGAGGTCTTGATTCTGTAAATACCTTACTGAGGTAATCCCACTGAACCCTGTACGTACTCAGTTATAAAATCTACTTGCCTGGAGGATGGAAACCTCCATCAGTACCCATCAGGTCTTTTACAGAAACACTACTATATAAAACTACTTTCCTTTTGAATTATTTCAATCACCCAAACAATGATTATTTATAACTAAGAATAGCTAAATGTGTCTCATTTTGAGAAGACCATACAGGACTGTGAATCTGAGAAAGGAGCAGGATTTCTCAGTACACACGTTTAAAGTTTTGTTTTGAATCTTTGTGAATTAAGAGAAAAATCATCCTGTAAACATGCTTGGAAGTATTTTGTCTTGTTTCTAGTGGTGTAGCTGCAAGGTTTTTCACACCTGAATAGAAACAGGATAATAAAAAAAGTATAATCTCCTGAGAGCTGACAGGAAAATAGAAAATAATGTTGACATAATCAGTACAATTCTGTATGTTATTATTTTGTTCTGGGCAACTTTAATTCACATCCAGTATGACAACATGTGAGAAGCAGACACAGAACCAAAACAACAATGTTAAATTATAGCTATAGTATTATTTTACTGGATAATTGCAAGGCATAATTGCTTTCAGCACTCGAGGAAAGGCCATACAAAGCACTCTCAAGGCAAGCACCGCTGTCATTAGGGAGGAGACTGAGCTCTGCTGGCGCTTTCCTGATGTCAGCCCCAGACAAATTCACCTTGTCACTGCCTCAAAGCCTGTCACCTTCTCAGCAAAGCCTGTTACTGAGGCATCGGAGCAGACAATGACCAGCCTCACAGACTTCTCTTTTCTCAGCATGCTACACCCCATCAGCAGAGCAGTAACCCTGCCTGTCTCCGAATGCGACTTCAAAGGCAGCCCAGCCATACAACCAACCGTGTATTCAACAGCTGGACCTCACTGCAGTGCACAAACCCAGTGAAACACCACCAATTTCTATAACAACCTCGTGACAGGCTTTTTTGGACACTTTCTCAGCCTGCCACTGGTCAGCAGAAAGTTAATCTTTTCTACAAAATATGACTCAGACAGAAAATGGCCAAGGCAATGAAACTAGAGCGACAGATATGCTCCCCTGCGGGACTTGCTTTTAGTTTTAACAACTTCCCAAAGGTTTTTTTTTCCTTCCAGTGGGAACGAGAAGAATGCCAGATGGATTCTATGGATTCTTCTTGGGCAAGACCATACAGGAATAACCCCACACAAAACCGTAATCAGAGCATGAACAAAAGTTAAAATTTTCAGTAACAATTAAAACACATTGTAATACAGGAACAAATATGTCTAGGAGACAAGGGAATATAAACAGTCCAAACAAACTAACTGAAGTAAGATGTTGTGTGGGGGAAAAAAAGCTACTGGAATGGACTCTTATTTAGAAATGGAGAGACTAAAGCTTTGATTAATCCCCAGGAGGTAGTAAAGTTAAAAACACTGGTAATACATGTCATATGTATATCTAATATTGCAGTCTAAACGGCAGGACTTTCAGGGGCAGAAATATCCCAAATAAATGGCTTCTGCTGCTGACAGAGCTAGCAACATTCCCATTAGGAAGGGGTGCTGTCCATCAATGTCACAATATAAACATTCGGGCACTTTCACAGATCCTTGCAGCCAGGGGCTGCACTCATTTAGGAGCGCACAATATTCTGCTCAACATTTTCCATTGTGTCACAGAGCAGCTACTACACCATTTTTGCCTGTGTTCTCACAACCTGTTCTGCTTTTGTGGTTGTGTGGGTGGACAGGCATGGGCAGCCCATGCGAGGAACCCGTACGTGTGTGAGCGCCGGCAGAGGAAGTCGCTCTGCATGCATGCTCCACTGAGACCCTTCCAACTGTGATTCCAGGAAAACCCTGCATGGCCCCGGGTGGAAGAACAGGTGTTTGGGTGGTAAAACTGGCACAAATGCAGCAACTGAGCGCTCTTACCTCACAGGCTCTCACACTTTTTTTATTCCAGCAGATTAAAATCTGACTGGAAAATCTCTGTTTGGCACGCAGAGGACAAAGTAAGAGATAAACTCCTGCTGGATTTTGAGTTGTTTCGGTGATGTTTGTTGTGTTGTCAATGTATTCCTGTGGTTTTCATTCCTGCTGCTTTCTTTTCTAACCTCCTGTGCTCATGGGTGGAAGTTCTCGTAAAGGAAATGGTCTGCAGCTTTTTAACATGTTACCTTACATTTCTTGTGGACCCACGCTGGCCTCGTGCACACATTAATACGTATGTGCATTTCCCTTGCCACAGTCCTCATATTCTGAAAGTAGAGCATAATAGGGATTGCACAAGCCACATAGATGTATGAGCAGCATGCAGGAGCACCAGCATTCCCTTGCTCCCCTGAAACACAATTAATGCACAATATGGTCCATTTGAAAAGCAAAAATAATATTTTTTTTAAAAAATTAAAACAAAACAAACAAACAAAACCACCTTAGAAACGCCCAGTATTTTCTCTAGAGCAGTCTTAGGAGCCACGAGAGCTCCTTTCTATCACGGATACGGAGTGGGGATGAAAACCAATAGCGCGAGAAAAATAATCCCAACCTTTCTTTTAGGTCATAAACAAGTTGCCTTGCAAATTCCTTCCAGAAAGTCCTTAATCATCTGTTGCCTTGTCTCCCACAGACAAAATATCCTAAATCCTGGTAACAGACATTAAACAAACACAACTTTTCAGGGAAATGGGTGACACACAAATTCTTAGGTGTCTTACTTTTGGAAATTAGACAGAACTTATTGCAACAAGGGAAACAACCACATCTGAGAGGAGATGTATCAGGCCCTGAAACAGCCACTCAAAGAAGGTCCAAACATCACTTAGCAGCTTTTTTCTCCTAACAAAACTCCCAAGGATTTGAGAGGGAGAACAGACAAGGGACACAGCTGCACAAACATCAGCAGTCCTTTACTCAGGGTCTCCTCGTGTGCCAAACACATACAAACATGGGAAAGAGGAACGCACATTTCTGCACCCCAGCGGAGGTGTAGCAGGACCAGGCAGTATGTTAATCCTGTTTGCTGCAGTATGGCAGACTTAATCCTGCTAATATAAACATACTTAAAGAGGAGAATAAAAGGGATTACAACTCCTCATTCACACTACAGAGAAACAACTCTTTAACAAGTGCTCTAGAAAACTAACCCTGTAATCTCTCAAACATTCAGAATAGGATCTTAAGTCAGCTGGTGCAAAGCCCTCTCTCAGCAAACTCAGACCTCAAAGGCTGAAGGACTGCACAGCACTTTCAATAACGAAATAAATATTTGTCTTTACAAAGGCAAACTTTTCCATAATTCCACTTAGAGCATGAACTAGCACACTTGAAAAAACCAAACAACTTCCTGTATAACCAAGAACATTTCACATATCTGTATTAAAGACTATTTTTAAAAATTATCTACTGGTCAAGACAGCAAATTATTTGCATTTTTTTAATAATAAATCTGTGGACCACCACGGGTACACAGATTCTCTTTTTTCTGAGATGTTGTAAAAATAAAAAGATGATGGAGGAAAGCATGAATTCTGGCCAATCATTCTCTTCTCACAAGATCAGTTCCTACAACATTTAACTTGGAGTTTAGTTTTTGGTTTATTGACGCGACTCATCTGATCTTAAGAATGGGCTTATCAGGGTTTTGTACGTCTGCCTGCCTTTCTGTTCTTCTTTTTAGTTTCCACTTCACATTTTAGGAAGAGCCGGTCTGTTCACAGTACAATGAAGACAGCACTTTCATTGCCCTGCTAAGAACAGACAGAAGTATTCACAGACTTATCTGATATGTAGCACCTCTGATGGAACAGAGGCAAAGGACTTGATTCTGCACCTTTAAAGCCCCTCAGTCCTTTTGTACTGGCTCATTAATTGTACCGCCTTTGAATTTGGTTTCTATTGCACCATTCATTGCACTGCTGTACAGGTGAACAACATGAGGGCATGTCAATAATTCCTCAAACTGCAGAAAAGCAAGAAACATCATGAAAGGTCAATGTCCACAAACAAATTTCAGAGCAACGCTGTGGCATAAAGCCTATCACATGGCTGGCTAAGGGAGAGCAGGGAGAAGGTAGCCAGTCTAACAAGGCTCTTCACTCCAGCACAGATATGAGAAGGGAAGCCAAAGACTGGAAGCAAATCCAGGCCACTGCCATGGCAGAGTGTGGACAAAGGGTTGTCAAGGGTAAGAATGATGAGCTCTGCAAATGAAGGACCAGCTGACATGAAATGCCATGTGGATCTGTTTGTCTTGGGGGTTAAACCTGGAGGTCTTCCTGGAGGCAATGCTCTAGCCAAGCATTTGGTGGAAAGCTCGGGGTCCTTTGACTCTGGTAGCTTACACGAGTCAAAATAGCAGGTTTAATGGTCCTCTTGGCCTCTGCAAAGTCACCATGTCAAACACAGATCCCAAATAAAACAGGAGATGAGTGAGGTACCCGTGGAGGCAAATATTCCAGACTCCCCCAGCTGCTGTTGCTTCTGATACTGCCCTTGGGATCAAAATGACATTGTCTGAAGGGAGCCTGGGTGGAGGTGGCAGGGAACTCTGTCAGACCTGGGGGCCAGCCAGCTTTCTTATCTTTCTAGTGCAGCACATTCAGAAAACAAATTCAGGGGTTTTTCTTTGTTCTTTGTGGCAAAGGGAGTTTTGTGGCTGAAACCAACTGCCCCAGGAGCTGTGGTCAGAGATCAGATCCCAGAAGTGCTGATGCCTGGGGAAGCTGAAGGGCTGGAGCCAGATGGCAGAGTAGCCAGCACTCTCTTGAACAAGGTCCCCTCAACTGTCACAAAGTCAGGTATCAATATTTGCTTTGCAGTGCTGGCTGTGCAACATGACCACTCAAGTGTCAGTAGATCAGCTCTTTGCCTTTCACTGCGAGCTTGTACCCCATGTTCCTGCATTGCCCAAAACTGTGGGATTCCAGTCTCCTCTGGGATCAAGCTCTGGTACACATCATGACTGGGTCAGATGTCCCCTTGCTCAGAGCTGAATTTACCCAGAGGTGGCCACGATGGTCTGATGAGGACTCGCGTTGGCTCTCAGAGATTTTGGAGGGTGCAGCCCCCTGAAGAAGTCCATGCCCTTGCTCCCTTGCCTGTCCCTGCTCCGTGTGTGGCCCTGGGTAGTGGAGCAACTGTCCCCCTGTGGTTTGGGCAGATGAGAAAGTCACTCTGGGGAAAGCTGGAAGACAGACTTTCAGTGCACCGGCTGCATGGCAACAATCGCCTGCGAGTGTGTTACATGTGGCAAAGTTCATCCCCTTCTCGCTGCTTTCCAGGCTGTTTCAGGGATGTAGCATGAGAATGAGAAGCATCCACAGAGCAGCTGACACCCTGCCAGATCACATTCTTTTTACTCCAGAAAAAAAATTATATCTGTGTCATTAAAGACAAAAAACTCATTGTAAATGTCATCAAAGTATGGCAGATCATGACTTCTCATAGAAAAGAGCAGTGTCTTCCAAATTTCTCTTTTGGAAATGAAAGTCAGAGCAAATCACCTCTGAAATTTGTCCAGACAAAGATCACATTATTGCCTTCAGCTGTCACAGGAGCACCTACAGGTCTCTCCATGATGTAGATCTTACTTTCCAAATCTCTCTCTCTTTTCATTCTTCTTTTCTCTCACATTTTTTTCCTACTAAACTCCACTCCTAGGAAATACATCAGATGGCCTCAAAGGGCAAAATAAAACGGTAATCCTGACAAACAGAATCAAGAAATAAAAAGTCACTTATCTCCATCTGGGCTGTAATTGGTACAGCAGTGTAAATTGCTTCACCAAAGCTTGCCTGCATTTACAGGCAGTAACACAACATCACTGATGGGAAAGTGACAGAGACCCTATTGCAATAATAGCTAGAGACAAGTGGAGGAAAAAAAGAAGTGAAGAGGTCAGGAGGGGCAGAATTAAAACATTACAAAATATTACATATATGCAATCAATGGTGCAAGAAGTTCAGCAACGGGGGCTAAAGGAAGATGTTGCAGAGCTGATCACCAGCTGATGAGACAATGCAGTATTGCTTCTTGTTTACTTTTTGGGGCAAGACTGCCCTGTTTTGAATGGAAGAAAGAGGCTGCACATCCATGGCTGCATTTCATGGCATGACAGCACACACAAACCCAGACAGTCTTTGCAGGCAGAGCCCCCCAGCTGTACTCACCATAAGACTGACAGGCAATGACATGCCTGGAGCCCACTATGCAATCAGTCTCAATACCCTCCTAAAAGACCGGGCTTTTAGGGGAATTCAGCCAAACCACTCATCTGTCCTACAACCACATTGTCAAAAGCCCGCATGCCACACTACACTGTATCTACACTTTGCACTTCCAGTGGTATCAGAGGGAATTTTTTGTGTGATTTACATTACATTGCTTTTTACATTAAAATGAAACTGCAGGTCTCATCAAATCCCGGGAGTAGCAACATTTTTTTATCAAATAATTCAATAAACAGCATTAAGTCATACAGATTTCAGTTCCTGTTTCTCACTATTTGACACCCGTATCATATCCTGTTGTACTGCATGGTTTGCTATTTGACTGTGCCATAAGGAGAAATAAACACATTTCTAAATTTTCTAATTCTAAAGACAATATTAAAATGTTATTTTAGGTATATGATGGGCACTGTTTTGCTCTGACATTAATGTATTCAGGAATACGGCTACGTTTTTCTTCAAGAAGGATTATTTTCATATCAGAGATTAGTTTCCAAAACTTTCTAGATTCTTTAGTTCACGGCAATGGCTTACAGCAGGACAGATGCATATTTGCTTTCTAATGCTGTTTTAAGAATATTTTTTACTATACCTGTTGCTCTTAAAATGTCTTTCTATAAGGTCCATTTAGGCTGTCAGCTTGGAACAACATATCAGTTTCCAAACTCACGTTTAATATGTTTTGTAATTTCAAATCAGAGCTCATTTACTTTAACAATGTAATGTTGATACAATCAAAATCATAAACAAGTTAAAATTACATCTGTAAAATGAGGGATAATACTATTTCCTTTAATCTGCTTCTTAAAATTCATTATGTCCAGTGAGATATAAAATAAAAGTCCTCAATTTGTACAAATTTTGCACTGCTGCATTTTATACTTATGTCCTTAGAGACTTTACATAAGTGTATTTGTATTTGAGAAATATCTCTCCCGTTTAGCTCTTGCCAAGATGGCTCTTAAGCATTTTCTCTGAACATCTCTATTCACAGAAGATTATGATGATCAGAAACAGAGATCTTACTTGTATGACATTTTATGAGTAGGGTAAGGCTTGATAGGTTCTATCTACCTTTATTTTTTCGTTCAAACAAGAGATCAGTCAATTTAGGCATCATGAACTTCATGCTCTCTGTTGAGAGTTTGCCAGTCACTGGGATTCAGGCTTAGCTGTGATGGATTTTTCTTTAATTGCTCGGAGGATTTTCAGTGTGCTGCGTGTTACGTGGGATAAGAAATGCCCTGCTGAAGAAGTTGCCCTAAAAACCAACATCTTCCTTTTGGAGAAGGAAAACAACTGCTGGATGATTTCAGACAATCTGCTCCTTCTCTTCCTTGGCTAAAGGCATCTGCATCTGACTTGATTCTGAATTCATTTTCCAGCTGTTCTCACTTTCTTGTCATTCTCATAGCTGATGTAGTGAACCTGGCCAAAAGAAAATAATCTCCCTCTCCAGAAGACATTTCACACTCTAAAATCTGTGAACTCTGTTTCCACAACGGTTTCTTTGATGCATTATCTCATGTCCTTAGCGGATGAGCTTTTGCCACTTGTGATCAGAGCAAAGTGCATTTGGCAGAACTGCAGCTGAGCAAAAGAGCAGCGGGCAATTCAGGGAGCAAGAGAGCTCCTGTTTGGGATCACTCCACACAGGATAGTGTGGCCTAAATATGAGAGGCACAAGAGACATTTTCAGCAATTATATACTGTTGTCAGTCCTTTTTTCTTTTTCAATACATACGCACACAGTGAGTAGGGAAAAGTGTTGTGAAATTATTCATTCCCTTGCTTTTCTTAAAACAACAGGAAATCAACTATTCAATATGCACAACTAATAAAGAACTGAGAATACCAGTCCTCTTTTCTAACAACCTAACTAATTATAACATAGTCCTTTCCTTCTCTGGGTATAAATAAATGGATTGCCATTGCTGCCCAAAACAAGTATTTTACAATACAAGTTTCCTCTTTTGATTGGAATAGTCTTGAAATTTGGGTGTTAAAAGTGATATTTTCAGCCTGAGTGTGACAACAAAACATCAGATAGAGAACAAAACAGACGGACTATTGTTTTCTCTTAGTTCATTCAACTTCTGTCAAGAGTATTTCTTGGCAATTCTTTTCCCTTGCACCAGGCCAAGCTCACCATCTCAAAGGATCTTCTTAGAATCACAAAATATTTTATTTGTAATCACATCTTTTCCCTCATTTCATCACCAGTCTGTTCTTATCAATTAGCTTTACTGTTTCACTCCAGATATCTCCACTAGTCAAGGCAACTATTTGCACTATTTGTGCACTATATTCCTCTCATCCTCTATTTTTAAAATGTATTGTCTCTCTTCCATTTGCTGCTTCTGCTAGCTTCTCTGTAGACAGAGAAAAAGTGTTGGAAAAGTGTTGGGAAATTTTTCATGCCTTGTACCTTCTGTTGTTTTTCACCCAAACATGTAGGAACTCAGGTGTGCCTGTCTGAACTTTTTCTCTAGGTGTATGGAAGCAGGGATGAGGAGCCATGTCTTTGATTAAAACTTTTCACACAGGCTTTTCAAACTTCCTTCTGTTATTGTTCATCTTACCTTTGATGTGATACTTGCTGGGGAAAAATCGTGTAACTGAGGTCTCTCTTTTGACCCTATGTCAAATATCCTGACACTGTTAGCAAATGGCATATTAACAAATCTGAACTAAAAGAATAAGCATAAATGGCTATTCAGGGTAAACAGAAGGAACCACATCACCTGCAACAATCCTTCACTGCAGCTTCTCCTGTTTTGATGGTGTGGAAAGAATTAGGGGGGCACTCCCCAAGAAACATCTTGTATGTTATAGCAACGATTTGGCAAGTGAAAGCCTACTTTTATTAACCACAGGGTTGTTCAGTGTGTGCCATAGGAATAGAGTCATTGGCAGAAGAATAAATATCCTTTTATTTCAAGCCCTCTGAGGAATTCTGCAGGTAGGGGGTAGGGGCAACTTAGGAGCTGTCTAAAGCTGCACTTTAATGAACAGCATTTTGAAGGGAAATAGAAGACAAGGTTGCCTTATAGATTAAAAATTCACCAGGTATTTCAGGCAATGCAGATTCAAAAGCCTGGTGCAGGCAGTGAAGAGGTTTGCACCTGATCTTTCCACATCCCAAAGGGTCTTCTGGATACGGAGGCACATTTCTCTTTCTTGAGAAATGATATGCATGTGTAGTATAGCCTGCTTTTATTCATCACGTATGGAAAAAGCATGATAGAAACCACTGCAAAGAACAGCAGAGGAGTGCATTCAAACTATGCATTTTAGAAAAAATTTATATCCAGGTCCCTAAAAATTCATTTATAAAGTTAAGCCACAAGCTTTTAAAGTCACGAAGCTTTTAGCCATGAAGAATTGATTCCATAGGCAACCCAGTTCACCAAGTGACTGTTACTAAAGCAGCAACCAAAATAACAAGAGTTGTTCTCAAAGTAGGATATCCCATCAGGAAATACTCCAGTGAAAAGACATGAATTAGCTGCTGCCAGCATGTTCTGACACAGCCGTAATTCCTTAAGAACCTTGATCTTCCTTTAAATTTAGCGTAAATTTAAGCCTATCCTCCCAAACCGGTCACTAATTTGAAGTGTATCAGTGATACACAGAGAAGCCGAAGTGATGTAGCTTTAAGATGCAAAACCGAGAGCCCCCCTTCTTGCTACTGGCTGGCAGCGGAAACGGCATCAAGACCTGCAGGTCTTGCACAACCCTGGAAGTTTCACATTCACGGGGTACGAAGAAGCTGGTTATTCCCAGGGAGACTGGGACAAACAGAAAATAAAGCCCGAAGCGTGGCAGGACTTCAGCGGTGCCGTGTGTTTGCAGGCGCGGCCGTGACAGCTTCGTGGCGTGTGTCACAAGCGCTGGCAAAGGAGTCTCAGCCGGGCTGAGGAGCCTGACAACAAACACGCCAAACACAGCCACTGATGCGGAGCCAGAAATGAAACCGCTGTGACTCTGAACCACAGCTTTCAAACAGCCGACTGGTGCTGCAACACCCTTCACCAATACAACTCCTCGCTGCGGCACCTTCGGGCGCAGCTGTGCTCTCTACCAAATCCCATTTAGCTATTTATAAAATACAGAATAATAAATATACGAAATAATAGATGCATTATTTATGTGATCACACGCCTGATGTATTTTGAGACACAACTTTCCCGGTTCCCTAGACCCCTGAGCGCTGCCGGGCGCAGTACCCTGCCCACCCCACCGGGGCCGTGGGACCGGTCTCCGCCTCGCAGGGACAAGAAGGTGCTGCTCTGTCGGTGCTATTGAAAAGCCGGAGCCCAGCACTGACTCCCCAGTCCATCCCAGCAGCGCCCAGAGACGGCGATGAAGGGCACGGGCATCCTTCCCCGAGGGGGGCAATGGTTTTGCGGGAGCCAAGCGGCGCCGGCGAGGCTCTGGGAAGGGGTCGGTGGGGATGTGCGAGTGCCCGAGACCCTTCGCATTCCCAGTGCCGGGGGTTCGGGGGCTGGGCTGGCCGTGCACCGTTTGCGGGCGCAATAACACGGAAATCCCCGGCAGGAGGAGGCGGGGAACGGCCCACAGCGGGCAGCTGTAGGCTCGGCTTAGCTCAGCTCAGATCGGCACGGGTCGGGCACGATGAAGCCGAGAGGGTGAGTGGTGACCCGGGACTGCGGGAAAAGGGGAACCTGCCGCCCCCCTCATGCATCGCTGGGGCACGGGGGGCACACGGGGCTGGCTCCGGGACGGGGATGCGCATCCCGAAACCCGAGGTTCGCTGCTGTAGCGGGAAGGGAAAGTGCTGACAGGGGTGGGCTGCTTAGCTGGAGTCAGGGGCGAGGGGACCCCTCCCGAACCCCGGACAGCGGGTTGGGGCGATAAAGGCTCCCGGGAGGCATCTCCCCTTGTCCGGCGGGTCCCGCAGCGCTCCCGGAGCCGCGGGAGCGGAGGCGCGTGTTGCCAGAGATCCCCGTCAGACCGAGCAGGGACCCCCCTGTCTCTCCGCATTCGGGGCCTACAGGCAATTAACGGGCATTTTAGCCGAGGGGAGATGACTCAGCTGGGTTTTATTGCCCAGGTAAGCGCTGCTTTGCAGCAGGCGTTAGCAAAGCTCCTCTGTAAGCTGTTTAGGGCACCCCTGATGCGAGCAGAGCCATGTCGCTACAAGGTTCGGGGGCAAAGCGGATCTCAGCACGGTTTGTTGTAACTGAAAGCATCGGGGCATCTTTTGCCTGGCTAGGCTGTGCCAGAGCAACGAAGTTCCATGGCCCTAAAATGAGCAGTGGCAGAAAAAACGCCAGTAAGAACATTCTCATCAAACAAGAATGTATGAAGGGGAAAGTGCAACTTTGTCCTGTTGCAAGGGACATTTTAAAAAACTTACAGAAGGGAGAAGGTGTGGGAAAGAATTGAAAAAGAAAAAAAAATCTTAGAAGAATTAGAGAACCTAAAAAACTAGTGCAGCTGCCTGCACTTACTGGAGCTCATTGCGAGTATGGTGGACACAGAAGCTGAGCGAGATTTCTCTGCAGGCAAGAGCATCTCTCCCTTTTTTGAATAGGAGCTTGGAATTGATGCTGTTCCAGAGGCACATGGTGGGTTGACACTGCCTCCACACTACCACAGCTGCATCCTCCCCCAAATAAGAGGCTGAGGCATCGCTAGATCTGTCCAATCTTGACTGTGCACAAGTCATTAAAATAAGAAATCAGGATCTGCTTTGTATACATACATATGAGAATCAGTTCTTCGCTATCTGAATGTTTGTTGGCATTAGCAAAATCCTACCATGGGAAATTCCCTAAGGAGTCCCTTAAAGATCAGTCAGTTATTGTTTCCATTTAATTCAAATGAGTTGCTATATCCATAGTTTCCATTTGGGTGGGGAATGATAAAACAAACACAGGCACAGGACTAAGAAAGACTAAGGACTACATTAAGATGAGATCATCAAGACAGACCTCTACAAGCTTGGCACAAAAGTGACGACTCCTGCACAGTATAAAAATACAACAGGAACACAATACCAAGCCACGTGTAAAAGCCACCAAAAGTCACTACCAGAGACAGAACAGAGCAGACCTGCCTCTCAGGAGTGTTTAGGCACACTTAGAAAACTTCCTTTAGGGCTGATTGCAGATTTACTAAGGTAAGTAATAAAGCAGAAATGTTCTACACTGGTCATCCACTTAAACTTTTGAAACCTCACGTATGAAACCATTTCAAATGACACAGAAAAGAAAAAGAAAGTGTTTTCTTTATATAAAAGAAATACTATTCAGACTGACTCTCCCCTAAACTTTCTCTATCTCAGTCTCTGGAGATGGGGCTTCAAGTGGAAGTAGATTTTTTATCAGGAATGTCCTCTACTTTCTCCATGGGAAGCAGAATATGTTTGGGAGAATCATAATTTTTTGGGGGGGCAGGTGGGAATTGGAGACACTCCTCCACAGCAGAGGAGACCCAAGTTGTGCCCAGGCAGCTGGTAGGAGTAAAGCTGGGCAGATGTGATGCTGTACGTGGCAAATGGCATACAAATTCCTGTGCTTGGCTGGACAGAAGAGCAGAAACTGTGGGAAAAGGGTGGGAAGAATGGAAGAGAGCGGGGATGTTGTAAAGCATGATGGGGGAAAGGGAGGGCTGGTGAGGGAGTGAGCTTGGAGGAAGGAGAATCAGGCAGGGCAGGCTTGGTTTGGGCAGAAGGCAGTGAACAGTCTCTATGGGAGATTCTGGAGTCAATCCTGGTGGGACGTGGACTGCTGGGGGCAGCTTTCCCCATTGCTCCATCCCTTGTGTCACTGTTGGACCCAGCTGAGGGTTGAGAACAACCAGGGAAGGGAGCTGTACTGGAGTAGTGTGGCCTCACAGTCCTGCTTGTTTGCAAGAGTGAGCTGGGTTTGCTGATGATGAGCCAAGTGCTCATGGTCTCCGCCTGTCAGCTCAGCTTTGCCACCTTATTGTACCTGGGGCAACATCAAGATGGGCAACTACAGCCACAGAGCTCTCCTTCCATAACCTTTCCAGCAGCTTCCTTTCTTTTTGCTTCCCACAGCACTCTAGGGGAAGGAGACCACAGTGTGTAACTAAGCATGGTGGCGAAAGGCTGTTTTAAAGTAACTCCTAAGAAAGTGCCATACATTTATCTTCCTTAAAGGCCTTTGGGATGACAGTTAAGTCACTTGGACTTCATGGGTATTACTATAGCATCCATTTCCTGTAACACCATTGGGTAACTCCTGCATAGGTTTGCCCCTCCTGAGTAATCAAACACACCAAATTCTTTCCAGAAAAACCTTTGCACAGCTCCCCATTATCAGCACATTTCCTGTTTATACTTTTTTACTGAGTGCACAAACCAGTGGGCAATGTGGTCAGTGGTTGTTTGTCCTTTAACCAGATAAAACCATAACTGCCTGAGTTTCTGCAAAATTATGAAGGACCTGGGTTTTGACCTATGCAGCCACTCTCCTTCCCAGTGACCCAGATAGCCTCCAGGACCTGTTTATCCAGCAGGCTAATCCAGGTTTTTTTCACAAGAGAGACAGGCACAACAACAGCTTCATGCCCTCTGCTCTGATTCCAATATTAGTGCATTTTGCTGCTATTCATGGCCTTGGCCATCCACCCACAGTTATGTTGTATGAACAGAAGTTTTGCAGCTGTCAAAAATGCAAATACTTAATGGGGCATTACACAGTAGCAGTACCTAATTTACCTACTTCTGGCACTACACTTAAGCAATCAATATTGGGTTTATTGCTTATTTAAACCACAGCAACACTAAAGTCAATCATGTAACACTCTTGTTTGCTTTTCCTTTTAGCTGTGGATTTCTGTTACTGCTCCTTCATCTCCTGAGAGCTGGTAAGTGCAGAACACTTCAGTTAAAAATGAAGCTGCCCTCCCTTTAGTGTGTTTGGCCAAATAAACAAAGTAGTTATAAAACGTACAATATAAACATCTGCCTGTTTTCGGCAGGACACTTAAGAATTCCTCAGTGTGAAATGTTTCTCTGACATGCATCAGGGAAAGAAGAAACTATCCATTTTTATCAGTTTCACTGCAGAGAACAGCAAGGGACCCTATAGATACTCTTGCTCAGATTGCTTTGCTTTCTTCAGAGACATCCCTGTGGACTTTCTTCTGTAAACAAAAGGCCTTAGGAGCGGAGTAATGAGAGCTGTTGACAAGCAGATCTAACATGCCTGGATACTCCTTACTAGATTTATACATCACTGTATCCAGTAGCCAATAGTAGTAAGTCTTTTACTACAGTTCTAGAATACCCATTGCAAAACAAAAGCAGTGTTAAATGACATCTCAGCTGGTGATATTTAAGTGTTTTTAGAGTTGTCTTTCCTCTATTCTTGCTTAATCACAGAGAAGAATCTCAACAAAGTCATCAAGGAAATTACCTGGCCCCAATATCAGGACTAACTGTACCAGACTCAGTCTCAATAGATGCCAGCTGGGCCTGTTCTTGCAGAACACCAGTGATGAAGGTTCCCCTGTCTTCCCAGGATGTCACTTCTTCTGCTGTTAAAAGGGGTTTCCCAAAGTCTGGGCCACAGCATCTGTGTTGCAGTTCAAGCCTGTAACTTCTTGTCTCACCCAGCAGAGCTTAAGGGCCTGGGAAACATCCTGCCTTGCTCCCTGCAAGTACTCTGTCTGCTTCAGTGGTATTTTTAAGGCAGGGTCCCCAACTCAGATGTGTAAATGAGCAATTTCTGAGTTCACTGCATGCTCACAAAGACAGGTCTCCCTTTACTAACGATGCCTCCCTCCCACCTCACCATGCCCTGTTTCTGCAATTCCAAACCTTCACTCCTGCCATCTTGCTTTCCCTAAATCATCCACCCACACAATCCCTTTCCACAGATGTAATCTCTCCCATCCAACCCCATGCCTGACCCCCTCCTACGCCCCCAACCTGACAAACTTACATACTGCTTTGATGTCAGCAACCGGTTGCACCAACAGGGTTTTGGCTACTGGGGAGAAGGAGAGAGGGTGCACCCTCGGCAGGGAAGCTGCTGGCAGAGCTGCCCTGGCCCTTTTGGACTCACTGTGCTTTCTGCATCACTTTTCAGTCAGGTCATGCCTTCCCCTTGCTCAACAGGAGGAAAGGCTCCCTTTCTCAACTCTGGAAGGCAGAAAAAGTATTTCTGAAAGCCAAATACAGTCCTGATCTACCTCAAGTGACCCTCAAGTTTTAAATGTCTAATGAATGTGTCACTGGAGGTATCTGGGTGTGCTGGTTTGCCAGCTATGTGTGTTTGTTGCAAGGGTGGGGCCAACAGTAGCAATAAAATGTGATTGTCAGCTTTGAGAAACACTGTTTTTATTCCCCTTCTTAAATTTTTGAGTCTCAAAATAATGGTAGCACTCTTTTTTTTATCAATGTTTCCACTTCTTGTGATTTACCTGGTGTTACTTGGAATTTTCCCTAATTAAAAATGGAGAAGTGATTATTGAAGCATTAGGACTTGGATACATGTCTGCAGTCAGTGGGCAAAGTGAAACATGCAGATATCCGTGGGGTTGGGGATGCTTAAGACTGGTTGGTCCTCAGAGAAAAGGTCCCTTTGGAAAATATACAGACAAACAGACATGGGGAGTATTGGCCACTGGCAAGTCAGGGGGTAAGAATTACTCTGAAGTGAGCACACTCACCCACCTGTTATAAATACTAACACTGGAGTCCATACGTGGTAGAATATACTTGAAAATAATTACCTTTTTTCCATATAACCTCCCTTTTATCTTTCTTTTAATCTTGCAGTTATTGCACTGGAGAAGAAGAACGTCATCAGTAAACCTGGAGACAACGCTACACTAAGTTGCATTTATAAAGGAAGAGACTTGCAATTAAGTAATCTGCGGGTGTACTGGCAAATTGCCAATCAAGAGAAGTGTTCCGTTGTACACGCACTGATTGCTGGTCAAGATAACTACAGTAACCAGTGTATTCACTTTAAAAACAGGACTCAGTTATTCTGGGATAGATTGGAAGATGGTAATTTTTCTCTACTACTACTAAATGTCAGCCAGAGTGATAAACATACGTACAAATGTGTAGTACAGGAGACAAAGGACTTGCCCAAAGTGGTCCACCGGGAAGAAGTAGTTCTCAGTATAGCAGGTAAGAACTTGTGTCACTTGCACGTATTCGCCCAAATTCTCCTTTCAGTTCTTCAGATTCGTGCTATTTCAGTACTATATTTAAGCACACCCTTAACTTGGAAACATCCTCCAGCCCTTTGCTGAAATGATGTTTGCTTAATTTAAATGTTACAGACAGGGAATCTAAACCTGGGAGAATACCTGTAACAACTGTTTATCTGCTGTGTGTTTCTTTTCATCTTGTTTTTCATTAATATAAATGCTCTTGCACGCGGCTGGGTGACAGCAGCTTAAGAACTTGCTTTCTTCCTTTGGGTTTGGCTTTAACTTTCTGCCCTTCCAGTAATTCTCTCAGCTCTCTGGGCTTACATACCATACCTGCAGGTGTTTCCCTTTCAAGTTATGAAGGTCGTGTGAAACCCAGAAGTTCTGCTTCAGAGCCCACGTCAGAATCTCATCTTTTCGATACATTTCAAAATATACATGACTATTTCTTTGTCTCTTACTCTCCAGCTAGTTACAGCCAACCCATACTCAGTGGACCAATAATAAACAGTACTGGAGAGGAGGTGACTTTCAGATGCAAGTCTGGCAATGGATACCCAAAGCCCAACGTTTATTGGATAAATAAAATGAACAACAGCCACCTGTCTCCATCAACGTTAGAGTTCATCCCCCATGATGATGGCACCTACAGCGTTATCAGCACCCTGAAGGTGAAAGCCACTGCTAACATGCAGATAGAGTGCTCCATAGAAAATGAAATGCTGCAGGAAAATATATCAGTCAACTGTAAGTCCCTTCATGATGCTTCATGTTTTCTAAATAGCAGGAACATCGACCAGTGTGTCTCTGTCTGTAGACACTCACTAACGAGGGCTATGCATTGATTCAGCAATCCCAAGAGGTGCTGAGTAGAGCTCAGGTTTTGTTTCAAGCTAGTTATGCCTAGCCATGGACTTTATGTTTACTTCCTCCACACTGAAATGAATACCCCATCAAGTGTATTATGACAACAGCACTGAGGAGCTCTTACATCCAAAGCCATCACTGGGCTTTACCCTTTGGTTCCTCAGGAATGTGATGGTTTGGGGAGTTGTTTTTCAAGGGGCACCATACAGCAGCTGCATGATTTCTGACCACCTGCCCAACTGCCTTGCAGCACTCATATTTACTTTTTACTCTGCCCAGTTTCAGAGTTCAGTTTTCAGTCTCCAAAACTCAATAGTGCAAAATAGTGCACTATTTGAAGCAGGCCTGCAGCAAATGGGTAATATCAGCTGAGTTGTGCAATACACTTAATAGCACAAGTATAATATGGTATTTATTGCTGATGTGAGTGATCAATATAGTAAAAGCAAGTATTTAGACACTCAATTCCTCACAAAACCAGAAAGCTATTAAAAACCAACCAAACAAACAAACAAAAAAGCCCAAACTATAAAGTTAGAGCTATAATTCCACTGCTGGAGTTCATTATTTCCAAGAAAACTATGTAGAGAAGCTGTCTGGAGGGGGAAGGTTTACCTGGAGGTGACTCTCTGATCTCATTGCTGTTCCTGGTCCTACTTCCAGCCACCCCTTTCTCTCACAGGTTTCTGCACCCTTGTGCAAGGAGGTTGGATTGGTTTTGTACCTGTAGCTGGATACTTACAGCTTGTGTACTTGAACTGCCCAAGGAATCACATGCTCTGGACTTAACAACATGGATCCCACAAACATGGGCAAATGATATAAACTATTTCCAGGAACAAAAGCTGTGCACATGAGCAGATGTTGCACAGTAGAGAGTTTATGTGATAATATACCATGCTGTCATCCCAAATTAAAGGAAAACTGAGTAACCTCATCATTAGTGTCCTAATGGTATTCTGTCATACTGTCTTCTGGAGGAAAAGACCTTCATATTACTATTATTTTGGGTTTTTTTAAAAGCACTATCACAATTGAAATAGTAAGAGATGAGATTTGAAACCTTCATTTTGCAGCAGTAGGTGAAGAATCTCCACTAATTTCAGGGAAACAGGTTTTCAGTCACCTTTCTGAATATGGTCAGATTTACTTTATAGATTCTGTATAGATTTATTTTTAACCAAGTCTAGATACAAGCCCAAACATACAGTCTTCTCAAGGTGGCAGGAAAGAGCAAAAAGGAAAGAAGGATGGATGCAACATGATTATGGAGAAGAGTAAACTGGTATTGTATTATTAGACATTATTAGCTGGAGATGAGCCTTGCTCACAAGAAATCACCAGGATCACAGTGATACAATCAGCACAGATATTTAGCCCTTCAGAATTTTTTTAATGCATGTAAAATGCAGTGAAATATTTGCCTGGCATGAAATGTGAAAATCTACACTTTACTGCATCCCTTTTCTATTTCATTCTAGACACACCTCGGAAGCAAAATGATGATTCTAACCCAGAAAACCCAGAAAAAAATGGGAGAATTGCTCAAGCAGCTGGCATCGTTTCCATTGTCATTCTGATAGGTCTTCTAGCTGTTTTAGTCTGCTGGCTATGGAGACGGAGGTCCTCCAATCTGGTGTCCTATACAGGTAATAAGACACTTCATTTGCATGACCAAATCTTAAGAATTCTTTTTCACTTGCCAAAATACTTAATGTTATCCAGTGTGTCACTGGAAGGTACGACTAAGCTGCCTGCACACAGGGAAATGCAAACTGCAGGAAATCATGCTGTTACCAAAAACCTGGGGTGGCCTGTGAAGGACACAGAGTGCCTTCAGGGCGTGCTAGTCTTTGTGGTTTTCTCCTCTTGTGCCTGAGCCTCACAGGAATTAACTGCTGGATGTGAGACTAACCCAGACCTTGTGCCTGTTCAGGCCATAGTTTGTCAGCTGCGATCCCTGCAGGCTGTTTCTGGACAGATGGAAGGGATGCTCCTCCATGGAGCAGGACTGGGGTCAGTAGCTCACTCTGCTTAGCACAATCTGAAGCAGAAATTTTCAATCCATGGCCTCTTTGGCAACACTGGCAAGCCTGGGTGCCTCAGAAAGGAGCAGGAGAAATCAGGGTAGTGATCTTGTCCAGCATCTGCAGCAGCTGCTCTAGAAGTCATGTCCTTCCTTTAGAAACAACCCAAGAGTGGAACAGGGCTCTTACTTCAAGCCCCAAATCTGTCCTTCCCGAAATAGTAACCTATGTTTTAAGCAAACAGAGTATGGACTGCATTTTACTGTTCAAAGAGCATTTAGCACATTGACCCCTCAGCTTTGGTGGATGTTGCTTAATATTAACCTCATGTGTATAAACATTATAGTTATCTATTCCTACATGCTTAAACCCATGCATTTGTTTCAACAGATGTCCAACCAAATGAATACCAAGAAGGACTCAACTGTAAGTATTAAAAATATGTTCCTGTATTTGTCTGAACAGGGACTTAACTTCAAAGCTTCAGTACTCAAGTTCAACACAAAGCCTTTAGATTAAACGTGCTGGATGTTACAAACTCAAGCATGTCAGCCCTTGCCTCGAGCTCCACGAGTGTTGCCCAAGGCAGCCCAAGAGACTCGGTTCCCAGAAGTTCCTTCAGTAGTTCAGACCAAAGGACATGACAAATCAACAGTGAACGTGGAGCATACAGGCTGAATCCACCCTCCCTTCTGGTTCTACAACTATGCTGAAGCCTCATTGCTGTGAAGGCAGCATCAAACTTGGAAAATCTATTTTAAATGCTGATTTTTAAGTCTGGACAACACTGACCATTTACCACTTCATATGGTCTCAGTGCATATCACCAAATGGTTGTTCCCTGCCTTTTTAGGGGTGACACTCTAGAAGGGCTTTAACTGGGACACAGGAAAATAATTTTCTTCATGTCTGTGGACCTGAGCCTATATACACCCAACTAAAATAAAATATTAAGGACTGTCCTAGAAAAAACATTACACAGTTCAGACCTTCAGCATGTTCATATTTTTTATAAATGAGCATAATATTGCAGGCCAGCTGGTTTACAAAACCATTTATCATATATTATATTGGAGGGAAAATAAAAATAGGGCAAAAAAATGAAGATAGATTCGGAAAAACAAACTCAGCACAGGGGACTTGAAGAGTATAGAGAGGGTGAAATATCTGTCTATTTCGTATCTCATTTGGTAGTTTCTGCTTAAGCAAATGACTGTTGCCTGTGTGTCTCTGCAGAACAGGCAGAAAATACTGTGGTTTCACCAAAACTGTAGTAGTTCAAGCATAGTTTGCTGTAGTAGATGCTGTGAAGGTACCCAACTCAGGATCAAGCAGAAGCAAAGTAAGCCTTAAATTAAAAAACTTTTTCTGGAACTTCTTTGGTGGTCATGGAAACTGGGTTAATGGTCAGTTATTTTCCAGACCCCAGCATTTGTGTTTGCTAAACATCAATAGGCATTGTCTCCTGTAGAGCATAAGGTAGAGAGGAGAATGGATTTTCTCCTTAAAACAGTTTCTCCTTTTGTTCCTGTGAACTACATTAAAATAATAGAAGCAGTTAATTTATGATCAACTCTTTTCCAGACTTACTTATACCAAGCCCTACTGGATTAGATCCCTTGACTTTGCTCATAAGTAGAAAGATCTCTGTGACATAAATAAGAGTATTTATCTTAATTGAGGGCTGCTGTAGCATGATTTGTTCTTAAGAGCAAAGGAAAGACACTTGCCTTCCAGGCTGTCTCACCATCCTTTGGGCATCCCAATTTAAAGGCAACCTGGACCAATACCAGAGAAATGAGAATGATTTGGGGAACGTGATCTCTGGTGAAAGACTGGTTGTGTTTGTTTAGGCTGGAGAAGGCAAGGCTGATTAAGGACACAATAACAAACCCTCTTCAGAGCGTCCTTAAGAGAGGATGGGACAAGTTATTTATTGTGCTGACCCAGCTGACACAGCACTGAAAGCACAACAAACTTAAACAAAGGAGATTTAAGCTAGATGTTAGGAAAAAATGTCTAATGGTAATGATAGTTGAGCACTGAGGCAGAGAGTTTGTCCAGGCTGTCAAGCCTCCATCAGTCCCATTTTTTTGCTGTTCTGTTTTTCCTTAATAGAAGAGAAAACCAGTAGCTGCCAGAAACTACTTAGAAATATAGCTGGTACTACCTCGGGGAAAGAAAAGATGGCCCTTGGAGAAATTCCAGCCTAATTCAGTCATCACTGGTATTTTCAAGCAGGTTGTGAGTGGTAGATGGGGGAATAAGTCACTGTGGAGGTGCACCCAGGAAGATGTTCTGCCATGGCATTTTGCTTTTCAATACTGATGGAAATGTGCAACTGGCAGTTTCACTTTATGAAGAAGTACAGATTGTTTCATGGGCAGTGGGAATCCTTAATGCTGCAAACCAAAAAGACATTACTGAAATTAGCTTTGCTGTTAGAAATACAAGAAAACAATTTGGAAACTGTGAGGAAAGCAGGTTATAGAGAAGAATAACTCCATCCTGGCGGGGTTAGTCTCTCCAGACATCCATTGCAGAGAGTGGGGTAGGGCACTCTGGAGAGGAGAAATTCCGAGCTGGAGCAATTCTAAATTGCTCTCTGGAGGGATGCCTTTACTTCCTGAGAGGAGTCTCAAAAGCTGGTTTCTCTTGACCACAGACAAGATTTGTGCTTCTCATTCTCTGAAGCAGTTTAATATGAGCCCAAGGTGACACTTGTTATATCCCCTTACAAGGGAGTGGGATGTTAGCAGTAGTGAACTTTTTGCATTTGCACACTTCCAGATTGTGGCACAAGGGCAGAAAACCCCCCTGGGTCTTGGGTGTCCAGGCAGAGACAGGGCTTCACCTCATCACTTCTCCCTCAGCAGCATGAATACATCTTTTCCATAACTTTGCAGCTTGTTCCATTCATTACGTAGGAAAAACAATGCTATGACATGATTATTTCTGGAGGAGTTTTGGTTTTGTTTGTTTGTAAAAAGAGGTTGTTCTTCTTTTTACAGCACCTGCCTAAATGGAAAGTCTGCCAACAATTTGGGCAGCTGGAGATGTGTCAAGAGAAGCATCACTCCCTGTCTCAGTGGCAGCATTGTTTGTAATACAAGTGACAGATTCCTGCCAAGAGAGATGGCAAAAAAAAAAAAAAAGAGAGAGAGAAAAAAAAGAAAGAAAAATATAAAGCTTCTCTGATACAAGAGACAGGAAAATCTGATGGCTTGTCCTTCCAGCCACTGACTGTGTCCATGCAGCAGTTGTGTCACCACTCCAGTTTAACCACCGTGGACAGTTCTCGGTGATTGGCAGTGATCTGAGCACCTGCACTGAGGAAAGCAGTAACCCTGGGACTCAACTGCTCTGTGCCAGGCCACTGAAAGTTGGTGACTGTCCAGTCTCTCATCATCATCATGGAGGACTTTGTCAGGAGCGGAACCAGCTGCATTTCAGGAGCATGGGAAGTTCTTGCTGTGTCACCTTACCCTGATGATGACTACTGGGTGTGAAGAAAGGCAGCTAAAATAAAGAAGTAAAACTGAAGGACTCTGCAAAGTGAGAATTATAACCTTTTTCATGTTTCTCTCTCTACAATACACCCTTTTCATTGTCAGGTTTCACCAGCTGCATGTTATTGTGTACAGAACTAGATGGAACATTTTGACCCAGTCCTCCAAAAGTGATGGGATTAAGCACTGAATGTGTTAACATAAGGGAATGTGCCTTCTTTAAATGCACTTGATAACAACACTTTGGTTTTTTAACTGAATATTCCACCAAAACAGGGGATTTTCACTTTTTACAGGAGTCAGTGCATACTGTGAGAAAAAACAGGCTGTGGAAATCCGACCATTTAGAAATAGGGCTTTTTGCTATTTAACATTGGGTTACCTGGATTTACCCTTTTCAGGGTGAAACAAAAACTGTGGTTGAGCTCTGGTTAATTCAACTGAATCTTTGTTTAAGGCCCTCCCTGGAAGCCACAGGAGAGATTTTAAACTGAAGTTTTTAAACTGGACCTCTGCTTGTGTCTAACCCCTCTACTGACCCAACAAAAAAAAAACCCAAAACAACAACAACAACTAAAAAGCAGACTGTGTCAGTCTGTTGTCCATTAACATTCAGAAAACCAAGAACTGCAGCTTCCTTGTGCCAGTGCACGTGCCTTGCTGTTTCAGCCCCCAAGAGAAACCAGCTGCAGCAAACTTTGCTGCTGGTTTGAGTTTTTGAAAGAAGAGGAATCTATACTGGGTGTCTTACCCAGGTGGGACAATTTCCCCTTCTTGTCACATAGGGGTGGAGATGATAATTTTAAACTGAGCTCTGGAAACTCTTGGCTTCTCCCATGCCAGTTGCTAGACTAAAATTGTACCATTTTTGTGAGTCACACCTTTGTTTGCCCTTACCTTCTGTGTGGGCGACACTCCAGTATCAGCTGTGAGTTTGGACATTGAGTTTTCATATCAAGATCAGCTTTCAAGTCTCAGCCAAGTGAGAGCCTTGTTTTGCTGTTCTGCCAGCACGTGGAACCAGAAGCATTTGGCAGTAGTGCAACAGTTAGCTTTGGCTGAAGCAATACCCCCAAGGAGGCTCCAAGCTGGGTAGCTGTGCTTCTCTCATGCCCATGAATCGAGGTGTTAGGTATTTTCTGAGTCCAGATGTAGTCTTCAGTGAACCATAAAGGGAACTTCCTTGAAGAAAACTTGCAGACACCTTAAAAATGTGGATAACACCTATGTGGATGTGCAGGGTAACCATTTCCTAGAGGTTCAATAAGAAGTCCTCCAGACCTTTCCTCACTATCACATGCAGTTGTTTTGTGCAGCCTCTTTGGTGCTTCTGTATCTGACAGAAGCTTTTTCTCTGAACAGTTTTTCCATTTTTATATTCTGCAACTGTAAGAAGCTGTAATGGTTCACAGATAGAAGGAGTGATCAAGCAGTCACTCTGTAATATGTTGGATTATGTAATAGGTTGGATTTTTTTTACCCTCTGAGCTACTTCATGGATACATCTAAATGCAAAAGCCTGTGCTTTCAATTGGTTTAGGGTTCCAGCTATTTTTAGAGGTAAATAAATCCTAGGTGATGGTTGTTTGCTACCATTCAAAGGACATAGGAATTTTGTAATAACGCTTCACATGTCATGTTTATATTTTAAATAAAACCCATTCATTCTTCTGGGTGTTTGACTAAATCTATCAGCACACAAATCAAGTCACTGGAAGCCATTCTCCTCAACCAAAGTGGCAGTTTTACTTTCAGTCACATCCCTAAGGCCGTATGAGCTCTCCTTCCCAAATCCCTCAAGCCAAGGGGAGACCAACACAANTCTTGTTGTGCCTAGTATATAAATTTAATATATGTAAATATATATATATTCCTTCAATTTTCTCTTGCTGCTTTTTGCCGTTTCGGGAGAGGGAGGGGGGAATCTTTCTTGTGAGGTTTGGCTGTTGGCAGAGAGCCACCAAGGGGAGACCAACACAACAATGAACTGATCACCTTTGCTTTATTTTGATCCACACAACAAAATACCTTGAACAAACTCCATGAAAGCCATGAAGGCAGCACTAAGCCTAGCTGATACATCCATTTCTCACCCGAGTTTAGAACCCCAAGCAGAGCAGAGGTGCAACACTCCAGCTTCCAGAACTGAAACCATCTCATTGCACTGTCCCAGAAGGGTGTTGCACTAAAGCACCAGCATCCCTCTGTTTGCCTTCATTAAAGAGAACAGCTCACATGAACTGCATGTCCGAGGCAACTTAAGCACATGCACAGGAAAGCAAGACTCTGAGAAATGGACTCACTTTCACAGAAAAGTGAAAGATAGTCATTGTGGCATGGCTGGTAAACCACAAATGGAAAGCCCCAAGAGAGAACATGTGTTGCTACTTAGTGATCTGAATCCATGTGTCCTATAGTCAAATTCATTTTATAAATCTTTTTACCTGTGAGAGCTGAAACACCTCTTTTGCTCAAAAAAGCATTCCCTTTTTCCCCTTCAACAACCCTGACTCCAGACACTTTTCTCAGTAGCCCCTTGTGCCATGCCAAAGAAACTTTATTAGTCGCTTTTCCAACTTGCAAAGTGCATTTTCTCATACTTGTAGCAAACATGCACAAAAGTTCACATTTTCCCACAAGTGTAATATCTCTAAACTCTTTTTTTTTCTTTTCCAGAGGAAGAGAAACTGCTCTAAAGAATAATTAAGTACAGTCCAGCTCCACAGGGAGAGAACACCCCCACTCCCTATAGATGGATAGTAGACTCTTGGGACTTTTCCTCTCAGTGTGTGGTGGGCATTAAGACCCTCACCACATTGATTAGATATGGGATGAAACCATGGTATTCTGATCCCCATCTGAGGATTATCGTGGATCTCCTGGAGCAAGTCCAAATAGGGATACAAACATGATTAGGGAACTGGAGCACCTCATTTACAAGGAAAGGCTGAGGGTGCTGGGTCTGTTCAGCCTGGAGAAGAGATGACTGAGAGGGAAACCCATCAATATACATATATACATATATATATATATAAAAGAATCAGAAGGGAGGGTTCCAAGAGGGTGGATCCAGGCTCTGCTCAGTGGTGTTGAGCAATAGGACAAGAAGCAACAGGCAGAAATTGATGCACAGAAGTTCCACATGACCTTAAGGAAGAAATACTTTTCAGGGAGGGTGACTGGAACAGGTTGCCCAGAGAAGGTGCGGAAATCCTACTTGGAGATATTCAAAAGCCATCTGGACACAATCCTGAGTAATGCACTCCTGGGGAACCTGCATGAGCAGGTAGGTCAGATTAGATGACCTCCAATGGTCCCTTCCAAACTTACCCACTCTGTGGTGATAGAGGGCACCCCACATGTTCTCTGAGGTAATCTCCTCTGCATCTGGCATTCCAGGGAACTACAGGCCACAGTAGCTTCTGTCTCATTTGTCTTTCAAGATACACTTAGGTGACAACAGGTCAATTTGTACAATTAGCTTCCAACACAATAAAAACACTTCCAACACTTGATGTGTTATCAGCACCACTAACAAGCATAAGCACTGTATCTGAACCAGTGCCCCATGCTGCCAAATACAAGTCCTTGGCAACCATTCATGTGACCTTACTATTAATCACAAACTTGTACATTGTTAGGAAAGAGCCTGTCTCCCATTTTGGTTTGGCACAGAAAATTGCTGTTTAGAGATAGATGCTCATATATATCGCAAGAGATTTAAGCTGACCCTCCAACTTACCCAAAATAGGTCCCAAGAGTTTAGTAATAAATTACTAATGTGTTGTCCTGTGATTCCAGGAAGTGTTGCTTATTTCATAATTGAAAAGCTTGGACACAGAAGTCATGCTCAGTCACACAAGGCTGTAGCTAACTCAGCATGCAGAGACCTTCTTTGACTTGCTGGACTGGAAAGTCTACTCCTTTGCAGCACCCACCCCAGCAGACATCGTAAGCCAACGGAAGCTGTTTGCTAATTTTGGATAGGATTACATTGCACAAAGAAAATCTACCCTTTAAAAAAGTTTAGGAAGAGGAAAAGGATAAAGATATCACTTAGTTCAGACTGAGAATCTTCTAAGTCTCTGTTAGTGAGAAGCAACATTAACACAGCTCCAGTGTAGACAGAGAGTGACTATTTCCTTAATTTCTTCTGCCAGACTTATGCTGTCACGTGTCTGTTCTCTCCTCATAAGAAAGGTATTTCGAAACAAGATCAAATTTGCTTGTAAAAACAACTTTTCCACAGCATCATGCTGGACTAGAAGCAATTTTATTCCTCTTAATTCATGTCTATCAGTCAGACTTACCATGACTGTGTTACCTAACTTCTAGTAATCACTACTGTAGTTATAGTAATTAAAAATAGGTCAAGGGATAAAAGTGCAAAATGTCTGAACTTTTATGACACTAAGCAAGCAGAAGTATCTTTATCACCTTACTGGGAGTCTTATTAACCAGCTCAGATTAAACTGAGTTTGATTAAACTCTGTGTCAGCAAAGTACCAGAAGTTCTATCACAAACCTCGTCTTTCAAAGCCCTCTCTTTGGTTTTCCATACAAAAGGTCATGTTTTTATCTGGCTCTATCTGCAGCAAAGAGGGTTGCTCTTTTATTTGAGATACATTATTGAATTCTGTTATCAATATCATGAGAAGAATCCAGTTCTGTGTGGGTTCATGACCTACTGAACAGTGCAAGAGGGCTGGCCAGATGATTACTGTCCTTTCTAGAAAAATGTATTGACTGTTTCTATGCAGGTTGAGACAGAAAGGTCTCCTGCTGACAACAGGAAAAGCATGCTTAGGAACTGAAGGACTGAAGAAGATGAGGAAGTGGCTTTAGAGACAGGCAAGTCTCCAGGGAGCCCCCTCCAGTGTGAGCCGCAGTGCCAGGTCTCTGCTCAGCAGGTGGGCACCCCATCAGGAACCCTGGCACACCAGGGCACAACCCAACTCCAAGGGGTAAAAGTGCCTTTGAGCAGGAAAAAGTAAAATAATAAATAAATAAATCCTGAACTTTACACAACTGTCCTGCTTAACTTCAGATTATTTCTTTATTTATTTAAAGTTTAGTTTTTCATGATGACCATAAAGCAGACAAGCTGCCTGTCATGGTATTTCTCATGGAACAATTTAGTCCAGCTGAGAGTGGGAACAAGAAAGAGAAGGAAATAGAATTTAAAACCTTTTAATCCGGTCCAGCCCAGTGACATTTGCCAGTCCTCCGGAGATGAAGCTCTGTGGGGGAAATTTGTTTTATTAATGTTTTTATTTGAAGTAGCTCTTAAGAAGAGCTCCCATTAGCAAACATATGCTCTGGCATATGCACCAGGCATGCACACAGCGAGCCAGGGCCCTTCATTAGCGTTGTTGGCAATGGGGCAACTGCTGACCAGCTTCATACAACATACCTCAGCTTCATTTTGTAGCAATTCCTACTGCATCAAAACATATCTGGACATAAAATTATTTCTGAACAAACAAAGTCAATCACTAGTTTCCCAGAAACAGAAAACTTGGCAAAAGAAATCTACCGATTTCTGTGGCTGCATTTATTGCATCAGTAGACCTTTTAGCCTCGGAAAACAGTAGTATATATTCCACACATCAAACACCTCTGCTAGTATTTTGTATTATACCATTTTTTTTATTAAAACTATTTTTAATGTCCCCAGGTCACAGGTTCTCAGGCTTGAGCACCTCACAGCCACAGCAGATCCCAAGTGCAGAGGTGTGTCCCTGCCTCCATATTTTTCAGAAGCTCTGGGGTGGGGTTGAAGAACAGGGAAAAATAAAGGAATTGTTTGGTTTAGTCTCCAGGCAATGCTGCTCCAAACAGCCAGGAGGAAACCACTGAACTTTTGGCACCCAGGCAGAAGCCAGGTAAGAGATTGGCTCTGAATCTGGACTCTAATCCCCTCCTACGTAGGTCTGGCTTTAGAGGCCAACACTCTTATACATCTGTCTCTTACTACATATTTTATGAAGCATTGCTCTCCTAACTGATGGGATAGATCATTCAGCCTGGCAATAATTAATTACACAACATATCTCTGCAGGCTGGAAATTCCATCCAAAGAATCAGCATAATTGCAGAGGTGAGCACAATGCAGGAGCAGCACATGCAGACGTATTTGAACCGAGATAAAGTGCAATGGAGCAGTGTGCCAAATGCAGGTCAACTTCTGCAAGGAGATAAGCAAGAAAGCACGTGACTTCCACAACAATCTTGTCTGAGTGAGAAGGCTGTCACAGACTGGATGCAAACACAATTGCAACGTCACTGCTTTCATTCAGACTATTTACTTTCCAGGGAGGCAAGACTAATAGTCTGATCTCCCCACACCCCAACATGTCAAAGTTCATGTCATTGTTCACTGCCAAGACAGCAGCCCTTTCTTCCTCTCTCAAGATGCTGCTCCCTGCAGGTTGGTGGAATACCAGCAACTTAATTACACAGGCAGTCATTAGAGCCTGCCTGAACTTTCACACTAGGAAAAGTTGTACTTCCTCTCATGAAATTCAGCTAAAAATCAGTACTTTATTTCCAAGGTGAAGGCCAAGGAAATATCAGAAGTATTACTGCAACATGCTTCCCTGGTCACAAAGTCCCTGCTCTCTCTGTGGGTCACAGCCACAAAGGTGTTGAACCATAAGGGCCTTTGTACACTCACAGCAGAACAGCTGTTGCTGAACTAAGCAATTTTCCCACCACTAGACCAATTTCTTACAGGTCAGGGGTAAAGGACCACAGATAGCACATGCACAATGGCACTTTATTTGCTGATATTTAAAGAGTATAACTTTTCAGAGACAAAAAACCCTCTACAAAATACAGCCAGAGTGGCTGGATCTGCAGTGCTGTATTCAAAGCTCAAGGTTCACCAAACTGGAAACAGGAGTTCCTTTGCCCCTGGGACTGGAGCACCCTGCAGAGGAGGGGACCACTCCCACCCTGGCCATGACTGCTGTGAGCTGAACCAGGATGTTTTCTCTCAGTGCATGTAATGGTTCAGACAGTCCTGGAAGCCACATCTCCTTGAGCAAAGGTATGAATCAAGCTGTCACAGAGACCAAAAGAAAAAATATCCGCACGCCTTGAGAAAAGTATTATGCTTCCCTTAGCCCTGCCTTGCACAGGAAAACTAAGGCTCAGGGACACTAAAGCCACTGTATCTGTCAGTAGTTGTGTAAGACACAGATGGCAGACAGGTCTGAAGGTTGGGCTTGCAGACTTAGATCAAGAGGGCAGAAAACGGATTTAGAAGAAGAACTGACAGTCTTCCCTGGAAAGCAGCCTAAAACATGAACTGAAGGAATACCCCAGGCACCTTCTCTTCCATGCTACAGACAGTGGCAAACAGAACATATGCACTTTAGCAAGCCAAAAATTAGGAGTAGAGGACGAGTGTCACTCCTGGAGGGTTGTGCTCTTGGGTGCAGCGGTTTCATTGGTCATGTTCAGAAATTAATGCCTTAGGCTTGACAAAACTCACACAAGATACCGCAGAGAATACTTGGTGATGCATAAACCAAGTTGTAGGGGTTTTTTTGCTCTTGGATGTCATGGTATCCCTCCTGTGCTTAAATGAAAGAACCACTCTTATAATTAGTGTTAGCCTGACAAATTGCATCACTGAAGGGCTGCAGATGGCATTGCTGTGATTGTGCTGGACCTCCAAAGCACATACCTCTGGTAGAGGGGCATAGGGTGTGCATTCAGCACTTGGCTTTTTTAATTCACAGGCCCAGAAAGTAACCCAGTTTTATCCCAAAATCCTATTACAATTGCAAATGAGCTGGTAAGAGTGTTAAATACCTTTCAGAAGGTGGGTGTGCTCCCCACATATTTCTAGGCAAGGCAGAGTCCTCCCTATGTTACTGAACCAGCCCCACACAGAAGACCAGACTGTCCCACCAGCTCAGCTTTCCACCATGAGCAGACTTGTAAACCCTGTTTTGGCCAGGGTAGGAGAGTATAACAGTGGCTGTAGTGGAGGAAAGAAAAAGTGGCTGAGAAAGAGACAGGTATCAGAGACTTTCACCCTTTGAGATGTGCCAAAGTCCAGCACAGAGAGACAAAATGCAACAAAACGTTTTTTCACTGAATTGCTCAGAGGGCTGGAGAGATGGGGCAGCACCAGGAAAGCTGGAAAGGACCATATGAAAATGGGGGCTGAGCCAAGCCCATGATGACATTTTGCTCACCATGAACATCTGCCAAGCATCAACCAGGTCCCCTTTGCTGCAGCAAGAGCAGCCATCCCTGCTCAGATAACCAGGCAGGCCACCCATGTCATTTTGTCTACTTTGGAGAAAAGGAGGCTGAGGGATCACCTTGTTGCTCCTACAGCACCATGCCTGACAAAGTTCAAAGAGCACGTGGGCAACACTCTTAGTCATATGGCTTCGTTTTAGGTAGCCCTGCAAGGAGTAGGATGCTTATGGGTCCCCTCCAACTCAAGATATTCTGTGATTCTAGGGAAGGTTCAGCCTTGACACAAGGAAACATTTTCTTTACTCAGAGGGTGGTCAAACACTGGAATAAGCTGCATAGAGAGGTGGTCAATGCCCTGAGTCTGTCAGTGTGTGAGATATTTCGATAGTGCCCTTAACAACGTGCTGTAACTTTTGGGCAGCCCTGAATGGTCAGGCAGTTGGACAAGATGATTGTTGTAGGTCTCTTCCACCTGAAATAGTCTACCTGATGTCTCACACTGGGAGGAAAGCAAAGACCCATGGAGCAACTGAGGCTTTCAAAGCCTCCCAGTCCTTGCTGCTATTCCCTGGAAAAGCCCAGAAGCAAATACAATAATCAACACCTTTACATTAATCCTCCCTCCTGAGTTTTTGAGATCCTGAGCCCTGGCACAACCACCCACTCCAGGGTATTATGCAAAAACTGGGGGGAAAGTGACTTCAGAGAGGAACAAACAGCTAATCAATCAGCCTGAAAGCTTTATCATTTAAGGGATCAGACTGACATGACAACAGTAGCAAAAATCAGCTTTGATCTCATTCCTTTCTCACAGTCAAGCTGAAATTTTGTTCCTGTTTCTTCTGGCATATTCGGGTCCTTAGGCCTCAGATTAATGTGTCTTTCTTGACAAGTATCTCCTATTGCCAGAATTTAATAGAACATTCTTGGACAGTGATGCTGCTGACTGTTGCCTCTTCCTTTGCAAAGGAACATGCTGCTTCAATTTCTGCTACCCTAGTAGCACCATGAAAGGACTTCCACAGTTGCTGAAGTCCTTCAAAAGGCAGCATGAGCACTCATTATTTCTTCATATCTCTGCATCGGGCCCTCATCCTGGGCTAGAAGTCCTATCCACATAATACAGTGGCTCAAATATACGGAAATGAGCTAAACCAGCCACGACCAGGAATGCTTCTCACAGGATGGAAAGCCTCAATCTACAGCCAAATCCAAAATGATAAATAAAATACACAGATCTCAGGTGCTCACCAACCTGATGTAAGTAGTCTTCTTCTTTCTATCTGAACCAAAGAATGATTAAAATTCAGCAAAAATAAAATAGAGAGCACGAGCATGGTAAGCTATAGCTACTGCTAGTCTGTACTGTCTTATCCAAAACTACCTGGCTGTTTTCTGCTCTGAATGACAAATGAAGTTTGCATTTTCCTTCTGAAGCAAGCCTGCTTAGGACTGTCTGCATTATTTGGTTCATCTGATAACAAAAGGGGAGCAGGGCAAAGAGAAAAACTCACATTTATTAATAATCCCAGGTAAGACCATCAACATTAATGACTTGTGATGAATAAGTCAAAAATGTGAGACTCACTTTTGAGTATTCTGTCAGCAGGTTTAGAAGCCATTTTGACTATTGCAAGGCTACAAGATGCTAACATAGCACAAATGGAAAATACATATGTCCCTTGTCCAGCCTGCAGCAGTATTTAGTGGAATGCAAGTTTATATTCCAGATACTGGAGACTAAACTATATAAACCTTTCATTCTTCCACCAATTCACTTAGATGCAATGAAAACAGTGAGTTTGAAATGCATTTCATTCACAGTATTTGAATTAGTGTGTGGGCAACCCTGTTAACAAAGCCAGGGAGTTGTATTCTGTGGGAAACGAGACTGTGTTTTGCTGCTGTTGAAAGCAAGTATGCAGTATACAGCAAATGGAGGGGAAAAAGCATATTTATAGAACCTAAAAGCAACATGGTAAAGGTACTGACCATTTGAACATCTCCAAACACTGAAGGGAGGAGCCCCACGGACTGAAAATCAAGAATATCAAGACATTAGGCAACTCTTTAGTACATTAGTTTAAGGATTTCACATCAGCTTGTCTCGATTTTTTGTTCTGTGCTTGGTTCATCCTGACAAGTAGAAAGCAAGGAAAAAGACACCAACAGGCCTGTCAGAACTCAAGCATTAAAAGAAAGCATGCAAAGGGTGGAGTAAGGGTGAGTAACATGGAAGGAATAGAGAGACACTGTCTGGGCATGCAGAAACAATTAAGAAAGCCAAAATCCCAGTGGAATTTAATCCATTCAGGGATGTCAAAGACAACAAGGCTTCTATGCATACATAGGAGAAATGGAAGGGAAGGCTGGGGAAAACGTGTGCCCACTGCTGAATGAGACAGGGGACCTGGTCACACAGGACATGGAAAAAACAGATATTGAACGCCACCTTTGCCTCAGTCTTTACTAGAAAGACTGGTCTTCAAGAATCACAAGTCCCAGAGACCTGGAGAAAGGAAGATATAATCTTGATGGAAGTGGAACCTAAGCAAATTGAGCATACCTAAGTGCCCAGGCCTTGATGGGATACACCCATGAGGGCTGAGGTTGCTGGCAGATACCACTGCAGGCCACTCTTGGCAATCTTTGATTTTAATGGCAACTGTGAGAAGTGCCAGAGAACTAGAGGAGAACAAGCATCACTCCTATCTTCAAGAAGGAGGATCCAGGGAAGTATACAGGCCAGTCAGGCTCACCTTGATCCCTTGGGAAAGCTATAGAGCTGCTGATCCATTTCCAGGCACATGAGGGACAAGAAAGCCACCAGGAGTAGCCAGCACAGCTTCACCCAGGACGTGTGACCAACCTGACAAAATTCTGTGATGAAATGACTAGCCTGATAATCAAGGGGAAAGTAATGGACACTGTCTCCCATAATGGTCCTCAGAGAGAAGCAGAGGAAGCACAGGCTGGATGAGCAGAGAGTGAGGTGGAATTAAAATTGGCTCAACAGAGGGCAGTGATCAGTAACCCAACCTAGCTAGAGGCCAGTAATTATCACTGTATCCCAGAAATCAGTGCTGGGTCCTGTTCTGTTGAAGATCTTCATTAATGATCTGGATGATGGGGCAAATTTGCTGAGGACACCGAACCGGCAGGGGTATCTGATACACTACAGGGTCATGCTGCCATCCAGAGGGATCTCAACAGGATGGGAAAACGGGCTGGCAGGAGTCTCATGAAGCTCAACAAGGAGAAGAGCAAAACCCTGCACGTAACTGAAAAAAAAAGATACCCATTTGCCACTATATGATGGGGGCCACCCACTTTGAAAGCACCTTTACAGAAAGTACCTGGGGAAGTGCTGGTGGGCAGCAAGTCAAACATGAGCCAGCATTCTGTCCTTGTAGCAAAGAAGGTTAATGGTGCTCTGGGCTGTATTAGGCAAAATATTGCCTGCAGGTTGAGGGAGGTGATCTGTCCCCTCTCCTCAGCACTGATGAGGCCACTCCTGGAGTTCTGGGTCCAGTTCTGAGCTACCTCAGAGAAAAGAAATATGAATCTGCCAGAGAGAATGTAATGAAGGGCCACAGGGATGATGTAGAGACTGGAGTGTGTCTTCTGTAAGGGAAGCCTGAGAGAGCTGGGGCTGGAGAAGAGAAGGCTCAGGTGGGATCTCATCCATGTATACAAATACCTGAAGGGAAGGTGCAAAGAGGACAGGGTCAGGCTCTCTTCAGTAGGGCCCAGTAGCAGGGCCAGAGGAAACGGGCACACACAGGAAGCTCTGTCTGAAGATCAAGCAGGTGGCCCAACTTGAGCAGAAGAGCTGGATCAGGGATCAGGTCACTTTCAGAGGTCCCTTCCAACCTCAACCACTCTGATACTGGAAAAGTCATGACTGGATTTTGAAAGAACACAGACAAAGTGTATACCCATAACAGCAGCAGGGACACTCAATCCATGCCAAGTTTAATATGACTTTATTGGAAAAGCAAGATGGGTGGCAAGAAAAATCTTTCAGTCTTTTTTTCCCTGTCAAGATAAACAATTAAAAGCCAACATTGCACTGCTGTCAGGCCCTCATTTTATTTCACATTGAACTACACTCAGCATAGTACAAGGGAACAGTAAGCAATCACAGCATCTCACTTCTGTCACATGAGCAATTAAGCAGACTGGGGGGGAAAAATCCCAACAAAAAACAGCTCCAAACCAAAACACAACTACACACCATTTGCATATTAGTGTGGTTTGTCCTGGTAAGCAGTCATCACAGACCAACATGATTTCTTTGTCTTTATCACTGAAAATCAAATTGAGTAATTACTGTATGGCCATGTCATCCAGACCCACAACCCTTACTCCAGACCATCAGACGAGCACAAGTGTCTGACTCCTGTATTTCTGTACACTGAGAGGTTTTGAAAGAATGCATTAGTGATTCAGATCTGCTTCCTCCTCCTGCAAGATGGGAGGAGAGCAGTAACATGAGGAAAGGCTGGAAGGGAAGGCACAGAGGTTACACAGGCACAAAGCTGGAGTACAGTAGCCTTTCCATTCTTCTGATTTTTTTGCTGGGTGGTATTTAATCACCATGCCAGTGCACTTCAAAGACCAAACAAAAAATTGGAGTATTTACAGACATAGGACTTTAAAGGTATGCATGGGAAAAGGCTGTTCAAATCACTGGACACACTGAGAAATTACTTCAACTGATGGTTTCATTTTAGGCTGGGCTACCCTCTGTCTCAGAGAGCTGTTTCAAAGCACATAAAGAAGGAAATAACATATGAAGCATTAAGGATACACCTTCACATTCTTGAACTTTGCTATGGAGTGACTTTCTTTTACTTGGAGCAGGACATGGCATCTCTGAGTCAGATTCCAATAGTTGTGTTTAACTTGGACAATACTTCTGCTATTGTGAGAGAAGCTCTCAGAGTAGGGTTAGGAGTAGGGTCTTTTGGAAGAGCAGCTTTCAGAAGAACACAAGGAGAAAGAAACCCACCAATATGTCTCCCTCATTATATTAGTACAGCCATAGATCTTTTTGGTACTTCATTGGAAATTCTAATCTTAGAAGCCTTCCACTTTTGTGCTTCAATGCTAGACAGAAAACAGCTACTACAGACTCAGAAATATATTCCTCTGCTCTGTCTTACCACTCATCTAATGTGAGTTGCATCAGGCATTCAAAGCTTTCCAAAGTGAAGTGCCTCAGGAAATACTCAGGATCATCACTGTCACAGGAGAGAATGAGGAATTCCATTACATCACTTGAATGAGAAACTCTGTATTGTTGAAATACTACCACGAAGCTGACTGATCTATCAAGTGTTATTTTTCAAACCATTATGTAGAGCGTGGGTGGTTTTGTTTGTTTTCAAGCATAATGAAACATGATTGTCTAGACTTTCTTCAATTATTTAACTTTCAGATTATTAAAAAAAAAAATTAAGAAGTCAGACTTATAAAGTTTAAGCAATTTTCTTTATACGAGTGTTACATACTAATATCTAAATTCATCCAACATGATTAATGAGCTCTCTGCTTAATCCAAACAGAGGATGAATGAGATGAATGAGAACAGTGGTTATACTGTTATTTTAATAATTATTATTCAATACTTTCTAATAATAATTACTTTTAATCACTGGGTATGCCTTTCATGGTGTGTTCATATAACACAAAGTTCAACACTAACAGTGCATTAAGAACTGTGCATATAGACTTATAAAGTAAACAAAGGGAGATGACAGAATGATTCAATTCAATGCAAGGGAGACTACCCAAACAATGGTAGTTTAAATACAAGAGTTAAACAAATCCCTCAAATATATTTTTCCACGAGTGCTGAATTGTGCAATTATGTACTATGTGCAAAAAAGGAAAAGCAACTCAGGGAAGCAACACCCTTGTTTGCAAGTGCCTGGAGAAAGAAAAACTTCAATTCCTTTATGAAAAGCCACAGCAGAACATGTCAGGCACAGCTCAGTCCACAGCTCAGCGAGATGCAAGAGTTCTCTCAAGGAGAAAGAGAAAAGCTTCTACCATGGCTGGCTGAAAACATAAGGGGTAGACATTGCTCAGTACCTGCACATCAAAAGCAGAGAGCCAGGGAAGCAACAGCCCTTGACTGCAGAACAAATAAAAGAAAAGAGGTTTTTTTGACACTGTAGAGTTTGGAAAGGCAGACTTAGAAACTGCAAGTGTTCAGCTGTATAGGAAACTAAACACATGGATGTCAGTCAAAACTAATTTTAAGGAGATAAGGGCTTTCTAATATTTTTCTTTTCTTAATAGAAAAAATCCAGCAAAGTCTCAAAAGCCTGCTTGAGCAAAGAAGCAAGAGTTGTTTCAGAGGTATTAGCAAAATCCATCTTCTGAACATCTTCAGGTAGGACATTCATGCAAAGAAATGCTTCTTAACAAATGATGTATGTCTTACAGGACTAAAGGTAGACAGTCCTCCCAGAAAGGAATGCAATACATGCATGTTTCATTATCATAAGCAGCTAAAGTTTGGGAAAAGATGAAAGGTGAAATACTGAACGTTCCTGAGCTCTTACTATTGGTCAAAGCAAGTCCTTACGTCAGCTGAACACGATAAGCCCTCAATAATTCCTTTTATTCCTCAGCTAGTCTTGAGAAAAACAGCCCCTCAGTATCTGAGTCACGGCTTCACATCCTTCCCCGCTCCTGCACTTCCTCATTGAAGGCAGAAGTGATTCGCAGCAGCACGTTTGGATCTCAGCACATGCAGACGGGCTACTGAGGGATTCCAGAGGTAAGCGAGAGACCAAGTTTTCTGTCTTGTACTAGAAAGCGCTGAAGCTGCGTTATCAGGGCTATGGCTTTTTGGCTGGGGTCTTGTAAAGTTGCTTCAAATGATGTAGACGTGGGGAAAATGAAAAAGAAGCAATCTGGATTTGGCTGGTTTCGTTCCTTTTTTCTTTTGTCGTAAGCGACAGTTTGCTGGAGAGGAAAAAGAAATGCAGATTGAGGGATTTCCCTGTTAAAATATTGCAGCTCTAACTCCGCTCCCCTGCACTGGCTGCCAGCTGGGGTGTGCTTAGATTGCAAAATGTGAAGTGAGGCTAAGAAGTAACGCTAAAACAAAAGGCAGCTTTCACCTGACACTTCAAAACGCATTTCCAACTGATTTACTCGCTGAGTACAGTTTTGCATTTATTTCTGCTCTTTACCCTTTTGCTTATCTTTAGTCATTAACGTGACACATTGGCTGAAGTGGCTGAATGTGCCTCAAAACATCATCAGGGCAAGAGAAAAAAGGCTCAAGTCATTCGGTCACACCGAAAAGGAAACCTTACATAACCTCTCAGGTTCTGAGAATGGCCACTGTTTACAAACTGACTGTGTGACAGCAGCTAAAAAACCCCACGCAAGAAAGGGAAGAAACCCCAGGGTACCAGTGGTACACACACACAGTCACACAACACGTCTGCAGTCTGCAGATAGTGAAGAAAGTCAAGTGTAAGAGTGAAAAGACAAGAAAGAGGGAAAAGAACTGCATGGGAGGGATTTCCCAAGCTGTGAGTCTCCGGGTTTCTGTTAAAACTGCTGGTGGGCTTTGAAAAAGAAGAGAACAAAATACTGTTGCACGAGTAGATTTCAGACAAGCTCAGTGCCTTCAAATTTGGAGGGAAGATTTATATTAGATAAATTTTAAAAAGAAAAAAAAAAAAAACACCCACAAAAACCTAAACACAGAAACTGCATAGCCACAGATGTACATACCAGTCCCTACAGAAGGGCATTTAAAACAGCTTTCCAATTTTAAAATCTGTTTTCATTCTCAATAGCTCGTTCCCTCCTTTAAAAGGAACTGTACCCACCAAGGTCATGTAGGGAGAGAGGAAGGTAGGAGAGACACACCTTGGAAAAATATAGAGCTACTGAAGCCACAAAGCCCAGTGTCTCATGCCTCCACGTGAACTTGAAACTCAGACCCCTCGAGAGCCAGCTTATGAGAGACAGTTTTGCCTTTTTGAAACCTAAATACAGTTGATTAAAACTGAATCTTGAGCAAGGAGGCAAATGACACAGCTTTAGATTTCAGTTCTCATTAAATCAAAAAGCTTGACATTATTTTAACTCGGTAACACAAGTGTAAGTAATGTAAATGTAGAGATCAGCACATATTTTTCATTCTAGAGAAATTATTTATTTCTGGACAGGCAGAGAAGGCGGTAGGAAATTTTTATTCTGAGCCCTCTTCTTGTAATACAGACCAGGTTATTGAAATATTTACCAAGATAAGCATTACAAAAGGGTCTCTAATACACTCTCTCCAGTTATTAAAGCCCTAATATAAGATTGCATGAGTGTATATACTACATTCAAGAGACTGATCCTTTGGTAGAACAATCACCAGTTCTGCACATTTTGTCTGCTAGAGAAGGCACTCGGGGGTTGGGGGAAGAACATTTTACTCTACAAAAGAAAAAGCCTATATATTATTTAAAAAAAACAGAGCAAAACCAAACCAACTATCACCAAACCACACACACACACAGGTGCAGTCAACTCCTTAGGGGGCTTGCTGGCTTTTTCCCCACCTTATCCTCACAAATGGCATATATAGCTTACTGCAGACATGGAGCTGTTGTAGCAAAACCAGAAAAGGTCCACAAAAATATTCAGTGCTGGAACACCTTTTCTCTGGAGACAGGCTGAGATTGCTGAGGTTGCTCTACCTGAAGAAGGCTTCAGGGAGACCTTAGCATGTCCTTTCACTACTTAAAGGGGCCTTAAAAGAGACTTTTTTCCAGGGCCTATAGCGACAGCACAAGGGACAATGATTTTAAACCAAAAGAAAGTAAATGTAAAATATACACAGGACAGAATTCTTAACTGTGAGGGTGGTGAGGCACTGGAATGGGTTGCTCAAAGACATTGTGGATGTCCCATCTTTGGAAGCATCCAGGCCAGGTTGGATGGGGCTTTGAGCAACCTGGTCTAGTGAAAGCTGTCCCTGACCATGGCAAGGGGGTTGAAACTGGGTGAACTTTAAGGATCGCTTCCAACCTATTCTATGCTTCTATGATAAGTCCTTAGGAATCCTTAGGAAAAGGTTGAGCTGTTTTCTGCCCCTTAAACCCCTCTCACATTCCTTTTCTGAACTGTGTTACAGCCTTCCCTCCCACTCAGGACTAGAAGCCTATAGAGCCACCTGTCTCCTGTGGAAGCTGAGCATTCCTAAACAGCCACAGAAGGTGGCAGTCCAGGTGACAGGACACTGCCTGCACGTGTCAGTGACTGAGCTTTGTTTCCACAGGTGAGAGACAGAAGGGGAGGAGGGGGAAAAAACCCAAAACTATGAGCTGTCCTCTGAGCAATGAGATATTTTTTTGTTATAGTCCATTAAATATACACCCACACACATAGAATGTGAATATATACTCAGTGAAGTATCTCAGTGAACACTGGCAATTTTCAGAGCCACGTGGGGTTGTGTATACACTTCAAACTTACCTGCAGTCAGATTATTCAAAGCAACCTGAGCCTCAAAGACTTCCAGTCATTGACTCCAGTTCACATCAGCTCAGATGCTTTCAAAACAGCACATCAACACCTTCAAGCACATTTTAACCACACAGCAAGGTGTGGTGCAGAGGTGCCTGTGCTAACAGAGTCTGGAGAAGTGCCACTATCTTAGTGTAGCATTGCATGGTCATGAATTCCCTGTGCTGATGGAAAGGTAGGAATTGCAGCTCCCCAGTACACCTCACAAGGTGCTGCTCTTGACCTGGGACAAGAGCTCAGATCAGCACAGGGCTAGGAAGCCACCCTGGGCTGCTGAGACCTGGCCCAAGGCACCTGTACCACCTAAGGTGTATAGAAGAGGCAAACCAGAACTCGCACTGGCTTGGGTTGTCAATTGGGTCTGTTGCTGGGGGTAAAAGGAAAAAGTAAAAGTTTTGATAGGGAGATCTTGGTTTGGTTGAGGTATTTTTCTCTTTAAGTTTTCCCTCCTGCTCACATGGAGTCCTAAACAACAACAAAAAATGACAGCCACCTTCTGCATCCCCTAAAAGGGATCTCCATTTTATGGCTGTTGCTAATTCTAGATTTGGTTGTTCTCTCAGCTGCTTTTCATAGAATGGTTTGAGTCAGAAGGGACCATATAGATCATTTCATTCCAACCCTCCTCCAAAGGCCAGGGACACCTGCCATTAGATCAGGTTGCTGATCCAATCTGGCCTTGAACTTCCAAGTTTGCAACAGCCACAGTTTCTCTGGGCAACCCCTATGAGTGCCTCACCACTGTCATAGTGAAATATTTCTTCCTAATACTTAATCTAAACCTACCCTCTGTTCAGCTTAAGACCATTCCCCCTTGTCCTATCACTACATGCCCTTGGGAAAAGTCCCTCTCCAGCTGTTGTCTAAGTCCTCTTTACATACTGGAAGGTGCTGCAAGGTCTCCCCAGAGCCTTCTCTTCTCCAGGCTGAACAGCCCTAACTCTCTTCGTCTGCCTTCATAGGGGAGGTGCTCCAGCTCTGACCATCTTCATAGAGCCCCCTGGACCCTGAAAGTCCACATCTTTCTTACACTGGAGACCCCAAAGTCAGATACAATAATCCAGGTGTGGTCTCATGAGAGAGGCAGAATCCCCCTCCTCAACCTGCCCAGGACCCAGTTGGCCTTCTGGGCTGCAAGTGTACATTGAGGTGTCATGTTGAGCTTTTCATCCCCAACTCATCACTCCAAATTCACTTCTGTTCTATAAGCAAAGAGTGCTGGTGAAGCACATAATTTAGCTTTTACTTGCTGTAGTTAGAGAATGTAACTTTAATAGAGAGTGGGGAGGATGAACAAAACAGCCTAATTTTTCATCTAGAGAACAGTAAGAGGTTTTAATTTTTAAAATTATTTCTACAGCTTAGCTTTGTATATGCAGGTATTTTGCTCTCACATCTTCTTGTGCATACATTATTGTCAATCTTCCATATTATTTTATTTCATTTAAAATTTCCTTGCAAGGCCACTGAAAAGACTCAATGAGATGAAGGAGACTCCTATTTGCTTCCCATCCATTTACGAACATAGATAGTTGTAGAGTCCAAATGTATTTCTCAACTAAGTTCATTTGACATGTAATCATTTCACCTTTGGCTTCTTTCTCAACTTCTAAGTTTCCCATGTCCTACAGTACCATGTGTTGAAGTTCTGAATCATAAGTTTTTTGTAAAAGCAAACTTGCTTTCATCTCCTTTATCGATAATCTTGCCAGAACAATGATTACTGTGACCATGCATAGAGTTATCAGAGCTAGAGCCAAGCATATTTTTCTCATCATTTCTCAAAAACATTGATTTGTTTTGACATCAGGAAAGGGAAGAGCATCCAAAACCCCCTGTATTTCCCTTGTTGAGGCAGCCCAGCTTAAACTTGGTTGCCTTTCTTAAAACCACATTTACAGGGTCTAAAGGGAGTTCCTGTATGTGCCTTCTGCATCCTTGCAAGATGCAAGCTGATTATTGAAAACATCTGAAGAAGCAGCATATTCCAGCTATCCAGCTCTGGAGAAGCTGCTGTTGTCTTTCTTCCTCATCACCACAAAGAGTGTAAACAACACTGAACTGCTCCAAAACCACACATCTTTGCAGTTACTGTCTCTCAGTTACCATGGAACTCTTATTTCTCAAAGGTGACAATTTCCTCTTACCCAAATGCAGTTTACTATCCAGAGAAGAATATCTCTCTTACATTGCAATGGTGAGGAGGACAAAAAGAAAGATGCCCAGAAGCGTTTGTGAAATCCAAAAAGTGAGAGGAGGTGACACTACCTTTCCAATTCTTCCATATATCCAGTGAGAGCCATCCCATGATTAATTAACTCCCATACACTCCTCATTCAATCACGCATAACGATGCTTCTGAAGACTCAGGCTACAAGCTGCGTTTTCCTCGCAGCTGGCAGAACTACAGTTAGCATTGGAGTCACATTTCTGAGAGATTTTGGAATGCAAAGCATGATGCTGTAGGAATCCAATGCTCCTTTCTAGCAGATCTATAGAGGAGAACCTATGAGAGGTCCTATTGTCTCCTACAAGAAAATGTATGTTCTTTTGCAGATTGATTATTTTGTTTGTTTGAGATGAGGAAGGAATTTTTCGTGACAAGAAAGGCTGCAACAACATGTGAGGACGGGAATGGAAGTTCTCTGGGGTTCCCATGTTGTGTTGCATCTCTTGTACTTTCTAAGTCCTCTGCTGGGAAAGTGGTGAGCAGTAGAAATTTAAAGATTTAAGGCTAAAAGGTTTTCCTGGAAAGGTCCCCTCTACAAGGCAGGCTGGGAAATAGCTGTGCCAAATTAGAGTCAGGGGTCAGCATTTCATGTGTCACTAGGACTCATTTAAATCCCTATCTTACTACCTCCTCCCCCGTTTCTTCACTCACCACATAGGAATGAAGCAGAAAAGAGTGTGTGGATTTGTACTAGAGTTGTCATCCATCCAATAAATACGCTCTGAGGAAGGCTTATTCCATAAACATTTTTTCAGCCCACATTTGGGATCTGTTAATGCCAAGGAAAGCCACAGTGTCTTGCTGAGCGCAAACTCCTTTTATGACACCAGGATACAGAAGCACAAGTGCCTGGGCAAAGCCTTAGTATTCTGAAACCTGAAAGCAAAATACCTAATTGAAGATCTAGGAGGGTGTTGTGGTAGGTCTGTCTGGGGGATCTTTGAATTTCCTCATGGGAAACTTCTGTCCTCAAAGACACACACAGTTAATTTCACCCTCTACTACAGCCTCACTACAGCTGCAATTTTCATGGTGGTCATGGAACAAAACCACTGCATTACAGGTGTTTTCCAAATGCTGCTTTCACAGCTGAAGTTGAACTCAATTCAGATGCAAAATGACATGCACAAGCTGGTCTAAGTCAGTGCAGCTTTGCTGGCTTGACATGGTTGGACGGGTGTCCCTTCCTCAGCCCAACTACAGATGTGTTCCACATCTCAGAGGAAGGAGGAGGAGGATCTAAGTTACAATAGCCTTGATTAAAATTCAGTTTTATTGGTGTGGTTCCCATTTTCCCCTACTGATATTTTATGTTGAGAGAGGCATGAGCAAATTTCCACCCAGAAATTGTCCTCGTGTCAAGAGGACATTTACATCTCCAGGGAGTGCAAACGTGCTACTTCAGCTCCAACCCTCCTTGCATTTGCAGCCCGTGGTGCAGGAATGTAAGAAACAGAGCTCGGTGAGTTAACACCAGTCATGGCAAAGGCCACCACTGACTCACTGCCAGCAAGGTGCAGATCAGCAATACCCTGTGTCTTACCCTGTATAGGGAAGGGCAGATCTCATCTTGGGTGGCTCCAGAACGTGGGGGGCTGCAAGTCTCAGACATTTTGCCTTCCCTGAATGACTGCTTAAAAATAGGGTTGCTTCATTTTCTAAAACCTCTGAGGTTCTTGCTGTCCTTCAGCTGCCAACTCAACCTCCCAAATGATTGTTTATAGCTCAAATTATTAGTAAAAAAAAAAAAACACCACGTAATACTCATAGCTCAGTCCTCTAAATAAACAGTCCTAGAAGTGCCAAGGTCAGCTTTGAGGTCCTCAAAGTCTGAGGCAGTGTAAGATACAAAATTAACAAGGCTTTTCAAATCCCATCTGGTAGTTGGACAGGAATGCAGGGGCTTTGAACTGCAAGCATGAGATCAGCATATGAACATCTAGAGAAGATTTCCATCAGTGCTCTGAGGAAGCGCTTTAAAACTAGGTCATGTAAACTTAATGTATTTCAAGTGCTTCCTACAAATGATTGCCCCCTTGGGTTGAACCCATAAGATATAACTTTATTTAACAGCTATCAGTTAAAGCACAGCACAAATCACACCTAATAATTACTAGTTAACTTTCCACAAATGTGTCAGCAAGAGGAGAAAAAAAAAGAATCTTGTTCCACTAATATTTTCACAAACAATGGACATTTGTCTCTGCAAAAAGAACAGCTGTAATGTTTAACACCATTCAATACCACTCTCAAAATCCCAAGAAAATACTTTGCTTGCCTGCATTGTAATGAGCCCTCAAGATTTTTGGCTGCTGCCAGAAAACTATGCACAGTGACATTCCCTAATCAATTAGCACTTTGTACTTTCCTGAGGGCATCATGCCACTTTTCCATTGAAAATTACAGATGCAGTGGGTTGCACAGCAAGTCCCATCAAACACCCCTCCCCACTGCCCCAGGGAAGTTACAAGATGCAGTCTGGGCAAGAAGCAGTCAATTGGCACATTCCCATCAAAGATCAATCAACCCAATTTCTCACTGAATGCATCAATTCTTTTTACCAGTAAGCAAATATAAATTGGAGAAGGAATCCTGCTTTTCCAAATCAAAGTTTCTACATAGTTTTCACTCCAAGCTTAGTAATTACTGAAACCCCCAGTCCTGTCATCTGTTACCACAAATAGTCAGAACTCAAGTTTTGGGCACATCAAAAAGATGGATTTTCATGACGTTTTAGCATCAGGAGAGGATGTAAATTCAGACAGTCCAGCTGTGGGAACAGGGTGGCTCAGGGAGCACATCTCTTCCCACTCAGTTGCTACATCTGTCTAGACTAAAAGTAGCACATTGCAATAACAAAAATCCTCTCAGATAGAGCTTTGTTAGATATCTCTCTGGAAGTGTCTACTTCCCTAGAATCTGATGGCAAAGCAGAATCTAGCAGCAACAGCTGTGCCCTGAATAATATTGTGCTCTAGTAGGATCTGACTGTAGTGGAAAAACACTTACAAGTACTTTGAGATATACAAGTATGGACATCCTTTTCATACCAACAAAATATCCATGGTATACTACAAGATGCCAGAGATCCCAGCCAAATATGGTCTTGCCTCTATACTTGCACATGAATAAACAAACTATTTGGCCTATTTTAAACATATTTTCTGCAAGAACTGAATAAAGGAAGGTTTAAAAAGCATACCAGGAGTTCTGAGGAACAGAAACCCAAAGACAATCAATGATCTCTCACACATATAGAAGCAGTTCCTTCAGCTGATATTTTACATGTCTTGCTCTCACAGAAAACAGGGCTGTTCACTGGTGTTTACAGTTCCCAATGTGTATGATACGACAGAAAGCTGAGATCTTGTCTCTGATTTGAGTACACATATACCTTAAGAGACCACCAAAACAGAGGCTATCAGAAGAGCTTGAGTGTAAATAGTTTAAGAACTATCACAGCTAGAGCGCTCAACATTTGTGTCACAAATCTAGGATATGTGAACAGAGAAACATTTGAGAAGCCTGGCCCTGCAACTGCATGGGCAAAACCATCTGCTCAGTTATGGATGGCCTCACAAATTCCTTCATTCTTGACTTTCCTAGAAAATACACACAAAGATTCAAAGCTGTAAGGTGTTGTTAGAGGCTTCCACTCACACCTTGATTTTTGATATGGCTGGAACAGTCAGGACATCTTTGTGCCTTTATACCCCAAGGCACATCATTCACCCAAGCAACAATTTGCTTCTGTACAACACACGCACTTAATAGCCTTTCCAAAAATGGGTGACACAAACCTACTCACTCCAGTGATCCAACCCACTTCTCTGGGATTCCAAGGAACAGTTATTATCTGGGTGATGCAAAACCTCATGACTTGTGCACAACTCCAGCCAAGAGCTTGAAGGGTGCCAAAACAGATGTGCCACAGGCACTGGCTATTGTACAAGAAAAGCTTTGTGTCTGTAGAGACCAAATCAGGTCCTAGATCATAACAGTGGAGCTGCAACCTGTTCCACCCTTGCAAACACAGCTACTGGGCCTGGATCATCCAAGGGGAAAAATCCCTGGTGTGACACAACATCAGAAGGTATTTCACAGGGTGTTAGTCAGTGGAAAGGCAAGAGCAGCTATTCCAGGGAGATAAGCGTTCATGCTGGGTGCAAGAGAGGTGTCACACAAGGGGTGCTTCAGCTACAAGCACTGTCAAGGCTTCTCAACAACACTGGTGAAGTTAAGTGTTGCTGTTTTGGAAAGGGCACAGTCACCTGGGGAAAGGTCTAGAGACTCAGCTGTAGACCAGTGCAATGCCCTGCTGCATTTGCAAGCCTTATTTTGGCTGTGCATTTCACACCCTGAACTTCCACTTCAAGGCTAGTTGAAAACAAACTGTAAAACTAAGTTCACCCAAACTTTCACAGGGGGTTTCCTATCTTGAAAGTGTAGAACCACAGAGGTCAGGCTGACGTTTCATAGCATGAAAGCTTGTGGTTTTGCACAAGCTGCTCCTCTTTCTTTTCAAGTCATTACTTACCAACATGCTTAAAACAGCATAGGCACATATAAGTTCTGTTTGGCATCTCACATACTGAGAAAGGTTAAGGTTGGTGCACTCTAAATTACAGAAAAGAGGTGCCAGCAGCTACCCTGGTGTAGATGCAGCCTGGCTACACAGCCAGCGAGTTCCCTGTGTAGAAAAGCTGTACAAAGTTCAGCCAGTGACTCAGTGCTAAGGTACTTTGTTCCTGCCCAGGGCCATATCCAAAGTGACCTCCACCAAAGCCCTTGGGATGACCTTACTGTCCACTATCAAGTGACCACCAGATGCTATTGCAACATGAGACATCTGGGCAGCATTTATGAGCTTGACAACATCTGGTTGTTTTCAGATAATAAATCTCCAGCCTACTTTCAGCTGCGTCCTACTTTCAAATGACGAGTATTGTGCTCTCTGGTATTAAACACAGTAACTGGTGAAAGGGTACGTGGCTACAACTGAAGTAAGCTCCCTTTGAGGAGGTGAGACAATTCACTACCAGGGCTCCATTTTCACTGAACTATTTCACTTTGGAAGAGCAAACTAAAGGTAACTTCCCCACATCACCTGAAGGAGAGAGCAGGCAGCACGTGAAAATTAATTGTACATGCACACAGCCACAGGAAGAATAGGGTGCTGTTGTGAGAAAAGGGTAGAGGGGAGGATGCTACCTCTTTCTTGTGCCATGGTTCTGAACAGAAACATCCGTAGGAAGCAAAGACAAGTGGTCTTTTAGAGTGCTTCAAAAGAAAGGAGTTGCTTGCTGTGCTTCCAACCCCCAAACTTTTTACTTTGAAAAGCAGCCAGCACCTCCCTGTGTGGTCATGATTATAGATAGGGGTGAAAAATGCAATGCTATTGCACTAATAACAGAAATTGCCCTTTTGCTGGTGGGACAAGAATGAGACAAGATCTGATCATGCATACAGTACTTGAGAGATGGATGCTTCAGATAGAAAGTGATTTGTCTGAACTAAATCTGAAGCAAGCATTAACAAGACCTGAAAGCTTTAAGAAGGTTGAGAAACATTCCAGAGTAGAGGGTCTGCAGGAAGTGCTTCTGATCCTTATTCTTCTTTTTCCTGCTTACACAAATTGCCTGTTCAGGGCTTTTCCTTCAGACTATAAATACATCCACTTCAGCTATCAAGCCAATAGTCTACAGCCTTCCAGCACCTGGGCAAAATAACTTGGGCATCTCAACTCAACTCTGCTGTACATCCATGTACATCCCATTAGCTCCATAAATGACTGTTCTCTGCTTGGAACAATTGTTTACAGCTTAACAAAACAAGCATGAAGTCCTTACAGGCACTTTTAGGGGCTCCTGTTTAGGATCTTGTGTCCATCTCCAATGAACAGAATTTAGTTGGAACTTGACATTCCCATAGTTGCAACACAGCCATGCAACTAGAAACGTTCTGCTCCGATACCAGAGCAGTTATTTTTAAAGGACACTACAGGCTTCAACTTCATAAATATTTTCAAAAAGCAGTGGTTGGGAAGGCAATTCCTTTGGGAGGAATTTAAGCCTGCAATATTTGCCAAGTCTCAGTTTTATTTTTGTCACTGGTTCAAGAGTCCTTGAACCACTTGGACTTCATCTTTTTACTAGTACAAAGTATTCCACGAGTACTTTGTACTTTACCCTGGCTAACTATGGCCAAGATGGGCTCCTGGAGAAGGAAATAGCTTTTCTTTGTCTTAGCTATTTACGTTTATTGTGCTTATCTGTCATTCTTCTGCACAGCAAAAGGTGCCACCAGAACCTGCATGAATATGAGAAATATTTTGTTAGAAGCAAAGGTACTGGGTACATGTTGTGAATTACTCAGAGCAGTTCCTCGCCCTCAAAAAGTTCTCACAAACTACAGTTACCGGCCTGTTTACAAGAATTAAAAGAAAACAAACCACAAATCAAACCCAGACACCTTCACTTTTGCTTTAACAGAGCAATGCTCCTAGAGAGCCTAGCTCAGGCAGACACCAGCTCCTTTTGGTTCAGTAGCTCTGACTTCAGTAAACTAATTAATACCATTGATTGGCCCCAGGATTTGTTCCAGGTCTATAAAGTCTTTTTGTTCAACAGTTGCTCATAAAAGTGTTCAAACAACTGCATTTTGTAGCTGAGAAGAGGAGCCCAGGATGTGACTCATGTGGTTTCTCCTGCTCAGAGTTGTCACAGTTTATCTTGCAGGTGTACAAACCCTCAAGTGAGGTGCCTGGTGTGAGACACTGTCAGTTCAGTCGTAGCTGAAAATCATTCTCCAGGGAAGAGCCAAAACAGGTTACACCAGGCTTGGATAATTTCAGTTTTTCCCCTCTCACCCTGAGCTTCCATTTTCAGACCCACCACTCCCAGTGTTTCCATGTCCAATGCAGCAGCTGTAAACAGTATAGGCTACCAGTCAGGCTCATTTACTTGTGAGGCTCTTCAATACTTAACTCCTTCCTAGAGAGCAAAAGTATTTTCTGAACTTGGTCCAACTTTCTTCCTTTTCTCACACCTGCTAGGAAATCTAAATCCAGCTCACTGTAGTGTTACAAGTCAGGGATGAGATTTATTGTAGTAACAGGTCTGATAGGAAATAAACTGTTGAGTCTTGGTGGAATTGTGCATATGTATCACTAACAACAGCGTCTTGTCTCAAAGGTTCTATGCTAAGCTATTTTCCATTTGCAAAGAGGAGTGAGGAGTCACAGTCCAGAAAGGAAACTGGTAGTCCTTGAGCCTGTTGCTGGCAAAAATAAACATCTACAGGTCAGGATTTTCCCTGCTCTCACAGTATTGGGCTGGAAAGTAATTCTGGAGAATAGAAATTCTCTGGCATTAGTGTGTTACACTTCCTCCTAGACAAGGCATCGAACAAAAGTAATAAAGGCATTTTATTGACTATTCTGTCAGCTCAAAGTAGTCTCTTGAGCCTGAAATAGTTTCCCTTCTGCTTCCTAGAAAATTCCCCTAGAATCTCCCTTTCTCTCTCTCCCTTGTGATCAGGCTATATCCACTACATGAATGCAAAACTTCCAAAGGAGGGAGTTTTCCTCTTTCCATCTTTGGACTGATAACATTTACCAAGGGGGTTTTATATTCCTGTCTTGGTGTGAAAGGTAACCACAGAGTGAAGAGAAAAACACATTTGTAAAATAGGTAATGAGTTGGAGATTTACAATCTAAGTAGCTCATTACTGTTCATAGGATGGTCTGAAGTTAAAGGGGTCTTAAAGATGATCTAGTTCCAAACCCCTCTGCCATGGGCAGGGACACCTTCCACTAGACCAGGCTGCTCAGAGTCCTACCCATCCTGACCTTGGGTTCTTACTCAGTGCTCAGTAACTCAATTATTGTAGAGTTACATCCACCCTAAGTTTTATGGCACTTCAGCTGCATTCTGTCAAGAGGCTTTATGGATGGGATAAAGAACAAAGATAAAGGGAATCACGTTTATGAGCTTTTAGAGACTTACCAGCTGTAAGAAGGGGAAGAAATCAAGGCTGCTGAGAGACCTTAGGTGCTAGACAGAGAGCTGAAGTCAGACAACACGCCTGCTGCAGCATTTGCAGGACAGCAGGCCCAGCTCGAGATGCAGGCAAGTCATAATCTCACTTAAATCACATCTTTGACTGAAGCAGAGGGCTGGTGTCTGGCTGGACATGGCAAGCAAGAGGCAGCTCTGCTCCTTCAGTGCTCATCCCTCTGTAGCAAGAGGGAGCACCCTGTGTCACCCCTCTGGCAGCCACTAACCCTGCTCTGTCTTTTCCATGAATTCTGCCAGCAATACCTTCTTCACCCTGTTTCTTCAAGAAGCCTGAACCAGCCTTGTGCATGTCCAGCTGTGCATGTGCCAGGGAGTCCTTGTCCCTCTGTGGGAATTTAATAGCAAAGGAAGAGCTCAAATAATCATGAGATGTTCACTGTAGATGCAAGTTGAGGAGCTTAGCCCACTGAATGATGGAGCTGCAAACTATCTGCAGAAATTTAAACTAGGTGAAGACATTTTGGTGTAGGGAGGTTTCTACAAGTAACACACTAACAACAGGGTTAAGCTGTCATCCTCATCTTCAAGGAGAAACAATTATTTCACATAGGGAATCTCCAATCCAGATAGCACAAAACCCTTTAAGGCAATTAATAACTACAGTGGGAGGGAAAGGCCACAAGACAGACAGAAGAGAGCATGGAGAAATACCTGCCAACCACACCCATACCAGGCAAGAACTTCCCATGTATTTCAATCCATTTTGGTTCTTCATGCCTGTATCTGGTTTATGAGAAGCTATATTTAGGGTTTTATATCACTTACATACTGGCTAAAGAAAAAAAAACAATTAATGTGTAGGCACCTGAGAGAACCAGAAGAAGGACAGTGAGGTAACTATTTCACCCATTTTCTATCCTACCCCAATTTAGGTCTAGTGAGAACCTCACACACAAAGGCAGGAAGAGGGCCAAGTAAGGTTTTTGGAGATTATGGCAATAAGTTGACAAAGGTTGAGCTCTCTAATCCAAAGCAGTATTAGTACCCCAAAATGGATCATCTCTCCCCTCAAAACCGGGTCTCATTTTTACATCTAGCTTCAAATCATCCACTTAAGAAATACTAGCATTGGTCAGTGTTGTATTAATACAAACGTTTTTGCTGACATTAGTTAACTTAGTAATGCCCCCAGGACTCCTCACGTGACTGAATCTAAACAGCTAAATTGTTTGGCTGTTGAGCGCTCCAGAAACTGGTAATGCCATTGATTCAAGGGTTAGCTGGAACAGATGCCAGAATTAAAAAAGGCCCGCAGTGAAGAATGAAAAATTAAAGTCCTAATTTCCATGAGAACATTTTATTCTAAAATATCTCTAAATTAAGAGATTAAACAGTAAAACAAACCATCATCCAGAGAGTTCTAGAAGCAGATGTTCAGACAAACTGCCTCCAAAATCAGAAAAAGTACACACCATGGATTTAGCAGAAAGAATCATTATCTCTGCCTGCATTGTCACTTGGGAGGCAGCTACTTCCTTAAGGCTACAGTTTTCTAAAAGGCAAACCCCCACACAACTATGCTTTTTCATGTAACTGCAGTCTCTTGAAAGAACAGATCTTTATTCTTGAGGAGAAGAATAATTTATTCACCAAAGGCAAAAAAAAAAAAAAAAAAAAAAAAATTATTTTTTTTGGAACTGGCACATAAAGAGCAGTGGAAACTCTCAGAAGAGCAAAAAGGAATTGAGACAAAGAGGAACTTTTGGGGAAGCTGTCAGAAAGGCTTCACAAAAAGGAACAATGACTTTTTGGTTTCATTCCAGAAGTTTCATAAAAGGGCATGAGACCACTGCACACCACTAGTCACAGGGAATAAGTCTCGCCCACAAGCACAAGACCAGGTAAAGGGTGGGATATACCACATGCTGCCAAGGCTGTGCTTCCTGAGCATCACCCAGACAGTGTCAGATCTGCAGCACTCAAACCCTTAGGAGGGTTAGGATATGCAAGACAGGGATAGGTGGGGCTGGGAACACTTGCTGGGGATTTAGAGGTAAGAAATTCTTCCTTATGCCAAGAGTTTTTCCAACAGGAAGAAAGCAAATGAAAGGCACTGCCCTGCCACGAGGCAGCAGCATTCTCTTGAAAAGCTAACTGCTAAATCTAGCACAAAAGTTACCTTGCACAGAGAGTAAAGCATGTCTTAGGGGAGCCCACTACTGAAAATTAGACAGATGTCACATAAAACTGCCCAACACCCACCCCACAGGCAGCACTGAGTGTCCCTGAGATCTGTGTACAGACACCCTCTAGGCCTTGGACTGACCATGGCCCAAGGGAATCAAGCAGATAACAAATACAAATTTTCTCAGAAATGACAGCTGGAAATATGAATGCCATGGATGTTGACTGTCTGAGAATTCAATCAGACCAGACTTAACGTGAAACCACCAAGGACCCAAAAGTCTGTAGCATCATTTGCCCAGTGTTGAATTCTGCTCACTTGCATACCAAAAGCATGCTTCCTTCCCTCTGAAACTTGAAATGAAACGTGCCACATTTAGCATCAGCCCCCTGAGCCACAAAACCCTTCCCATTTTACAAAGCCACAAACTACTTCAGTTGAGTCTGATACCTATTTAGAAAAGTTGTTCTGAAATCAAGAGCACAGTCTAGTTTCCCAAGCCTTCCAGTTTACCAGCTGTGTTAGGTCATGCACAGTCCCTTTTTGGCCAGACACATCTAGAGTTCTGCTGTTTTCCTTCAGACCTCGGGGAAGATGTTTATGTTTGCATCCTGGAAGCTGCTCTGTTATAAGCCATAACTTCTGTTTGCCCCACGTTTTATTTCCATACACCAGGATAAATTCCTCCTTAACAAAATTATTCATTAAAAGCCAGGGTAGGGTGTGCAAGTTCCTGCTGCAGTACCTGTGTGTGGTACAGTGGGGCAGGCAAAGGGTAAGGGAGTGATGGAGGGGCTGGAGCACAGATTTGCTGAGGAGGCTCAGCCTGGAGGAAAAGGAAGCTCAAAGGAACTTCATTGCTCTCTACAATTACCTGAAAGGAGACTGTAGAAAGGTGGGCGTCGCCCTCTTTTCCCAGGTAACAAACGACAGGACAAGATGAAAGGGCCTGAAGTTGTGCCAGGGGATGTTTAGATAGATATTGGGAGAAAAAAAATCGGAGAAAGGGTTATAAAGCACTGGAACAGGCTGTCTAGGGATGTGATGGAGTCACTATGTCTGGAAGTGTTCAAAAAAAATTGTAGATATGGCACTTGAGGACATGGTTGGGGGGTGAATATGATGGTGGTGCTGGGCTGAGTTGGACTTGGTGGTCTTAAAGGTTTTTTCCAGTCTTAAGAGGTCCATGATTCTACAGCTTCCTGCTGGGAGCAAGTCATGTATCATCACTCATTCAATCCTTATCCCCTGAGAAGGAAAAGCTTTTCAGATTAGACACGAATTTGATAATCTTTCAGTGCCCAGAGCCTGACTGTGGCCCACGATAAGCCTTAAATAGGCAATGGGAAATTCCAGCAGCATGGGGAAACACAGCAAGCCCAAAGGCAGCACTCCACCCACCACCCCCACAGCAGGGCTGATGTGACGGGAGCACGGGAAGGGAAGAGAGGGGGCACAGAGAACTCCAGTGCACAGCAGATAAGGGCGAGCTCAGAGAATTACAACAGCTGTAAAGTTTGCTAAAACAAACAAACACGAAAACCAGAGCAGCCACCCACACTAATGCACCTGAAGATAAGGATCCCAACCCAAGACTCAGCTGTCACCACAGCACGTTTTGCAGCCTGAAATCCCAGGTAGTCCCCCAAGAAAGCAGAGGGCACTTCATCCCACCACCTTGAGCCACAAGGGTGGATCACACAGTGTTTAGCTACAGAAACGCTCCCTGTCACTGCCCACAAATTCCCAGAAGATTGCTTTCCAATTAGGATAACCTCAAAACCTAAAACCCTACAAGAAAAAGCCACTGTCATTTTGTACTACATATCAGTGTGTATCCCTCTCCAAGATCTCTTAAATATCTCTCCTTGAACTAATTATAGGATAGGTCTGTAAATGATGCCTCATGTTATCTACAGGTTGCTTTCAGATAAGACCAGAAGCAATCACCCAGTTTCGGTACAGACTGTTACATCATAAAACTTTCTCTAAGAAAGCAGACTGTAATTTCCGCTTGCAAACTCACTCATTAGCTTTCTACTAGCTAATAGCTTTTACCTAAAGGTAAAAGGACTGGGTGGTTACATGAGTGGAGAGCATTAAAAGAAATTACAAAGTTGCCTTGATATGGGTAAGGAATAATAAAGTGCCATTGCTGTGCTCAGGGTACACTTGGGATTTCACAAAGTCATGGAGAAAAAGGTGCCTCTCACATCCCCCTACAAGCATCAGTAACAATAGTCAGCTTGCATAGATCTGTTTCCAAAAGCCAAAGGCACACAAGGGAGGAAGGGAAAAAATAAAACACACATACTTGGAAACATTATCGGTGACTGAGCTACCAAGCTTTGCCAGGTGGATAGCAAGAAGTTTCCATCTTACAGCCCTCTGTAACCTTCTTCTGCTAGGTGACTCTGGCTAATTCTATCAGAATTACTGGTGCCTTCTCTGACTTGAATCACCATTCCTTCAGTGCCCAGCTGCATTACCCACATTACTCAGCCAGTGCTGGATGTTGGCAAATGAAGTGGAAGAGCTGGCAAGCAAATCAGCTCCTTCGACAGAACACACAAATTGTCGTGCCCGCTCAGTTCACAGCAACTTTTGAATCACCCTCACACTTTGTGGTCGCCACACAAAGGTGCCTCCACCATGTCAAAAGGACTCCAGCTCAGCATCTCCCTCCCTGCTCTGGCCAGCATTCTACTTCAGCCCATCATACCATAAAAGCTTCTCTCAATCCTTCCCTAAACTTTCAGTTCCCAGGTACTTTCTGATCCACATCCCAAACTGTTCCAATGAACGTATAAAGACTTCAATAACAGCATTTAGATCCCATCCCTCCTGCACTGGAAAGACACAACTCAAATCAATTTGCCTTGGGACAGAAAGCCCTGCTATTTTACAGGCACTGGGAACATTTGATTGCTTGCCTACTTGATTAATTTAATTTAATGCAAGGTGAGCTAACATGTTTGATAAATGTCTTTGCACATATGATGCAAAAGTTGCACGATAGATTCCCAAGATGATCACAGTTTTACAACTTAATCATATGCTTTAATTACATTAATGCCTTAGTTATTTCAGGTAGGTTAGAGTGCTAAAGAGTTATTAAATAGCTTTTGAATTCTTCAGGAAGCAATTATTCATTGTAGAGCCTTGCTCAGTTAATTATCTTAACCTCTGGAAAAAAAAAAGTCTACATAATTCCTTCATCTGATTAAATGAAAGAAAAAAAAAAAGGATCAACATTTAAATATATAAAAAAAAATGTTAGTCTCCTAAACTCCCATTTAATTTAAACTAGCACTTGAAGAAAAAAATGAAATATTAAATAAAAACTGTTTTAAATTCTGATCCCCATGGTGCATGAGACATCTGCCCCCTCATGTACCAAACGCAATCCTTCTAGAAGATCAGTATAAACACTTTTGTTCCAAGCAGAGTCAGCTCAAACAAGCAAGAAATGTTATTTCAACTAAACAGCACTGAATTAAACTAAATTAAGGGTCAGGGGCTCCAGCGTGACCCATCAGAAGCATTCCTGTGTTTAGACAGTGCTTCCTAAAACAACACCTGCCTTGCTCATTCTTTATGCATAAGCTTAAAATTCAGTAGGGAAGTAACAAAAGCACGTGGATGGCAAGAGAGCTCAACATTCACATGAAATTAAGATATAGTTTGGTATTTCAACTCTGATCCCACTTGTTCCCCAATCCAAAACATTTGAACAAGCATTTGTGAGAATCAAAAACCCCACAGGGGCTCTGTGGGAGTAAACAGTCAACAGCAGTGACACAAACAAACCAGCTGTGCTGGAACAACCACCTTCGTGTTTTTCTTGAGTCAGAGTCAAAACTGTTGGAAAATGACTGACCCTTCAGAAGAATGACATCACTTTTAGAAGTCCAGACTTCTTCAGGAGGAATCTCATCACAGAAAGGGTTGTTAACAAGGTGGTAACTGGTGAAAGGTTGAACTTGATCTTAGAGGTCTTTTCCAGCCTAAATGATTCTATGATAAAAGTGGTCATCAGTGCCTGAATTTCATTTAGAAAAAGCAGGCAGGAAGGAAACACATATGGAATAAGCTCACTTTCCATAAATTTATACCCTTGCTTGAAACAATAACCTTCTCCAAGGAGGAGGGAGGCAACCACGGGAGTTCATCAAAAGCACACAGGACACACTGGGTTTAATGCCAAAGAAGCCAAAGATGGCAGATGGTTTGCACTGAGTGTCAGAAAAGGGCTGCTAAATGAAGTATAACCTGGGCTTGGGGACAATGAGAGAGGGGGGAACACAGAAATCCACGTGTTGGGTCTTGCTTGCACTGGGAGTAACAGGCAGGAGAACTGCACCAGCCCCTTCCCCATACAGAGCTTCCTCAGGGGGAAGAGAACCTTGGCTAAACCACTCTTTCTACCATCCTTATCTCTGGAGCACACAGGGAGGAACAATCACTCAGATATCTGTACTCCTTAAGACATGAGATGTTATGAGGATGGCAAGAGAGATCCCCAAACCCACATTCTTCCCCCACCTCCCCCACTGCTCCATTTCGGATTTTTTTCCCCAAGAAAGTACCTGATTTAAAGTCTCCTCAAAGAAGTAGCTCTTTTAAGTAAGCATCATTTTCCTTATAAGTTTATTATTTTGCTGGTAGATATGCAGCTTCAGTGGTACCTTGTAGTTGGTGAAGTAGTGTCTGCAATTCCTTATAAATACAATACCTATCAGGCTTCACCACATTCTTTGATCTCAGGTGGCTGTAGAACAAGAATCCCTTCACTGGTTTGAGCATTTAAGGTTAGTCTGTGAATGGCTTGTGACTCACATCCATCCTACACAAGAAAATACACTTTTTGTATTGCAAGAGTGTATTCAGGAATGCAAATACAGTGTATATACACAGGAAGTATATAATACATAAATATTATATACACAGTGTATGTATTATACCATGTTTTATATACACAGAGTGAAAGAAAACAGATTGAACCACAGCAGATGAAGTACTAGTAAATTGCCTATTCTCTCTTTTAAGAAACATTCATAACAACAAAAATTAAGAGCCTTTCACTCTTTTGCAGATACACAAGTAGCAGTTGAAGTGTTTGGTGAAATTCCCAAAGGAGACAGATTCCCAAGGGCCAGGAAGGCACAAAAATGAAATGGTAAGTTATGTTTTACTTTGTGCTGCAAAGCACATGAAGTTCGGGAGGAGAAAGAATTTAATTTAATTACCGACAGAAAATAATCTCAAGAGCAGATTGTGATTACCTGCAATTAACTTTATCCACATGAGACTGCAAACAGGGGACTGGTGTTTGCAACCGAAGCCCCATCCTATTACAATCTCTGGGAAACCTCAGTTCTAGAAGCAGGAGATAAAACCCACACCAAGACTAGATGACAAAATAAGGGTTTCTAACCCATCCAGCTTCATATCTAAATTATCTTTATAGATGAAGGAGCTGGGAAAGATGGAATAAATTACAGCAGAGGAAAGGTCTTTGATCTCTGCTCTCCCTTTCTAACAAAGCATTTGACTTTTCTCTCTTTCATTAGGGAGGCTGCTCTCTGGATGGTTGCCTGCTTACTGCTTGTGTCTCTACCCAGAGGTAAATAAATTAAAATACACACCTAGGAATTTGCAGAAGTAGTTATATTTGAATACACAAATTGCCAACAGAATCTTGGAGCAAAACGAAACAAATGCATGCATTGCTTTGCATATATTTCATCACAGCCCAAGGTTTGCAAGTACAAGTCATGACCTTCAGTTAAACCTCTGTATCCAAAAGAAGTGGTTTCCAAGTTAAGATGTTTCAGACCCATGAACCCTTACCTATAAATTTTATCCTGCCACATCCTTGAAAGTACTCTACTATTTCCATAAATTTAAGCATGACTTGGAATCTCATCCTTTACAACCCTCAACTACCTTGGATCTGGTTTTGTATTTAAACCCATTAAGATCTCTACAGGTATAACCAGGTAAGCAAAAGGATTAGACCACAGCAACAAACTCCCCCTGAATCTTTGCACATGCTCTGCCAAGTTCTAGCAAAGTTGGGTTTCTGACACTATGCAGAATAGATATAATCTTCACTAAGAAAGAGATACACAAGTATGTGCTGATGAGAGAGTTTTATACAAGGTGCAGCAGTAATTCCCTGCAATTTCCTTATCTGAGGTTTAAATTCAGCAGTGGTGTGAGCTCTGTGTGTGGTCAAGATGCCTGTTTGCTCAGAAGTGCCTCACATTTACTAGATGCTGCAGTGGCTGAGGAGGTTGCACTTCACCTGGGACTAGTCTCCCCCTCTCTTCTGGAAGCACAACTCACTTTTTTTATAGAAACGTCTCATGAGTCTCCACAGAGAAGTGTGAGAAGTTTATTGCCACTCACAATGGGCTCTTTTGGTAGCCAAGTGCACCTGCAAACACTCAGAGCCATACAAGTGAATGCCCTTCCCCTCTTTCCCTGCCACCCCTCAAAACAAGGGAATTCCAATTCAGTGGTTCTGAGCAAGGAACTGTGATTGCAAACAGCCTTCTACCCTTTTTAAAATACTATTTCACATAGGCAAGATTTAAGCCTATAAGGAATTGCACCACACTACTATGTCAGAATAACACATTTTGATTTGAGCCCATAAGGACTCAAAAGCACAAGAAACTTCATATTGCCTTGTTTCTAGCACTGGAACATTTTTCTGCTTAACCCAGTACTTTCACCATTAAACTACTTTGCCTTTCAAGTTCATGCTGATATTATTAATGCAGTTCTACCAACAGACACTTTCCACTTCCAGGCTCCTTTCCACAAGTCATAAATTCTAGAACACCTACTGCCATCCCAGATTCCTCTGGTACAAGCAGTTAATAACTAACAAATAAAGATGATTAACCTAGGTCACCTTCAGGAGGAAGAGGAGAGAGAAACAAAAAACCTCAGTCTTTGTGATCATCCTTGCACCACACTTTGGGTGCTGAAGCAGCAGTATTTTCTCATTATAGGAAGCTGACAGATTGGTTAAATTGGCACATTCCACTTTGATAGCCTTAAAAAGTTAGGCAATATTTAAAATATGTGATTAAAAAAAAAAAAAAAAAAACCAACCAAAACTCATCCTGCAAGTGAAAGCTGTGTGCAAACATTCATTTGTTCCAAAATTGAGCACTGCACTTTCCACATGCAACACTTACCCAATAGGTCAGATGGGCGTTACTCATCCTGCTTCATTCATTGCTCATCCAGCTGCCAATACTTCCACTGCACAGTTGCTTCAAACTTCTGGCCAGGAGGCTCCCTAATTGCACATATCTTGGTACAGTAATAGCCTTAGTGTAAAGATTAACACAACCAGCCTTCAACGGGACTTTACTCTTCTTTTTAAGACTAGCTTCTATAAGGACACTTATTTTATTTGCACCCAGAAGTCTGTTCTGCCCATCTACAAAATACCTTTTGCAGCTGTAGGCTCGTTAAGTAACTCATTACAGCAGATTTCAGTCACCTGCTCTTGAAACAAACTTCAGCAGTTCCTCCTTTTCTGTGTCCTGTTGCCCTGGTTTTACCAGCTGAAAGCAGTGTAGGGCAGGATGGGCTGAACCTGGTGGGTGTTTGTAGAGTCATTCCAAGTGTTACAAGCTTTGTGTGCCGTATCATGGAAGAAAGGAATGCTCAGATATGCTGGGTATTGCTATCCCCATCTCCAGAAAACAAATAAAAAGCAAACAGATGCACTTCCAAAGCTATTGTTAAATTTAGAGGTGCCTACAATCAAGACATAGGGCCCACACTCTTTCTCCCTTTTTTGCTTACTAAGAAAATGCTCATTGTCCATTTTTCTGAATAGAGCTACAAGTTCTGCTGATGTAACAATTGTTTTTTCTTCATCCATGTGCAACAGCACATGTTGCAATCACTCTGCATCCTGTGGACAGGACTTCTCCCCACCAGAAAGCTCTTCCAGAGGCTCACTTCTTCCATGGCTTACAAAATACCTGCAGCAGCCACAGGCACACTCATCTCCCATCTGTGGTTATTTAACCATGGTTGGCCATAACCACAGTCTGCTTTCAGACATGGCCTTGCCTCAGGGTGACTCTGCTGAGCACAGCCTTACTGAGCTCCCCAGGCCCAAACAGCTCAGGGATGGGGCTCAGGCTCCTCCCTGCCCTCCCTCAGGTGTGCTGGGTACAGCAAGTGGCCCTGCCTGGCCATGTCACTAATTGCAGGACAAAGGCACTCTCCTTGGGGATTGTAGGGCTGTATGTGCTGTGGCAGTAAGAGTGGAGGCTGAGCTTTATTTTAAATAAGACCTTTTGACTATTATTTTTGAAATTCAGGTTCCACTTTGAGATGCAAAACCTGGTCAGCATCTGATACATACTAAAAACCACAGAATCACAGAATCAGTTATGTTGGAAAAGACCTCTGGGGTCATCAGTTCCAACCTGTGGTCAAACATCACCATCCATTGACTTTTTTGGCCACCTGAGCACACTCCAGCTCATGTTCAGCCACTATTGACCAGCACCCTTAGGTCCTTTTCCTCTAAGCCACTTTCCAGCCTGTAGTGCTACACGGGGTTATTGTGGCCAAAGTGTAGCCGAATGGTTGAGCTCCCCACACAAAAGTGGAATTCTCCTTCCACAGCCAGCCAGAAAGAGCACTGGGGATATGTGTTTTCTTCAGCTAAAAGTTTAGATTGTTGGGCAAAGGCAGATTTTCAGCTGAAAAATCTGAAAACCTTTGGGAAGCAGATGTTTGGTGATAGTTATAACGGAAGAGACACATTTGGCTGTGCGATTCAGCTTTCTGTATTACACTTTTCCTTCTGCTTTTATGTCTGTCTGGATGGACACAGCGTGACACCAAAGAAACCTCAAAACAGACACTGATTGATATGGAAACAGAGGCCTGAGCATGTGACAAGCTGAGCCCTGGCTGTCAGTGACTTCAAGGGGAAACTGGGACTCTCTTTGGTCTTTAGCCTAACATATGCAGAGAGCTGATGCAAGTCTAGAACACAGGAATGATCACACTGTGACCAAGAACATTTATTTCAATATTGAGTCTAATTACTTACTCCTTATGCTTCACAGAACCTTAGCCATAAAAGCAGATTGAGTTGTTTCAGTGAATTTTAGCTTTTCTTCTTGGCACAATCACAGACTCACACTGCTTTTGTTCTGCTCCCTGCTGGGGAAAACTTTTTCATCCAAATTAATCCGTCTGCATTTTAATTTATAAAATCATTTTATGAAACAGATTTGGCCAAAGTGTTAGTTTAAACCCACATTCTGTGTTGAAAATACCTAGTTTTCTATGCGTTATAAATGCACAGAAACCTTCTTCCATAATGACAGACCCTGCTTTCTGGACTGCTGGAGAACAATACCAAAGAGTATGAGAGACCACAGGATGGGTATTAGCAAGAATACAACAGGCCAGATCTGAAGAAAAAAGCCCTGTTCTGTCAGACCCCTGCAAGATGTCACACAGGAAGGGAAATGGAGGTTTCCAGCACACTCTTTACAAGTCAGGAGTCACGATCTGAAAGTGAAGCAGTGGGAGATGGGGGAGACCAAACTCATCCAGGAGTTTTCTTCTGCTGATCTAGCACTCTTTTCACACTTCTCCTTTTATTTCAGCCAGACTTCCTACAAAACTAGACCTTGTTTAATCATGTGTGCCCATCTTCACTTTCCTGCATCCCCTTTTCCTCTTGATAACTGAGCTATTAAAGTCACATCAGGCACCTGATCTCAAAGGCTAAGACCCCTGATCTCAAAGGCCAAGACCCCCAGAAGCTGGGAGAAAAATCAGCTAAGGAGACAAGTTCAGGCAGAAGCTACACTGCCAAACTGAAGGCAACTTGCATGTAGCAACATCTGTCCTGCTGCACAGCTGGCTGGGCACTGAGCATACACAGCCCTCAGTCCCGGCACGGCACGTACCAGCCTTACCTCCTGCCTGGCTGGGAGCAGGAGAAGAGGGAGGAAGAGTGGTAATAATAATGTGATGCAGCCAAATTACAGGAAACCTGTTGTCCCTGTGTCTGCTGCACACTGATGAATTTCTCTGGTTTTTGTTCCAGGCCAACCAGACACAACATGCCATGCATTTGTTGGAGAAACTGTTGTTTTACCTTGCAACACCCCCCCTCCTGGAGAGCTGGTCTTTTCTGAGTCATGGCTCTACTGGCAGATCGACAAGAAGATAGTGCACTTCTTTCACAAAGGGCAGGATTCCCTGAAGTCCCAGGATGAACGTTTCCGTGGCAGAACTAGTCTTTTTTTTGACCAGATGAAGAGTGGCAATCTTTCTTTAAAGATCTCCAATGTCCAGTTACTGGACAGTGCTGAGTACACCTGCATCTACAAACAGGATGAGGGTCATCAAACAAAGAAATATAAAGTTAAACTCAGTGTATCAGGTAAGATTTCTTTTAGTTTGGCCTTATTATGGCCATTGACTGGGATGACTTTAAGTTTTTAAGCAATTTTTCACTCAGTTTCATTCTGCTCCTTGCTTTTGTTGGAAGAAAATGTGAGAAGGAAAAGAAAATGCCTCTTTGTTAAGGTTCAGCACAGCATATCCACAGAAGCAGCAGGACTCCTAAGGCCAAGCCACCTGCCTCTTCCTCCTCCCTTCACAGGGGACAGTAGTGAATAATGAGGTCTCCCTGAATTTAAGCATTTGGTTATTTATGGATTTGTACTGTCAAAGTCCAGGCCATCTACCCTTTTAGATGAAAGGCAGCCAGTTGCTACTTTCCTTTTCCTTTGCAGTTGGAAGATCTGGCTCTGGTGGCAAGGCTGGACACGTGCAACAGGGATTATTATTTTTCTTCCTTAGGAAAATCAGTGAGACCCAAATACGTGCTTGAATAATGGCAACCAGTTGAGATAATATGTCTGAACTACCTACAAGCGTGGCCACCAGATCTATGGGACATTGGGTTTGACCAGCTGACCATCTGAAAAAGAAAGTTAAAAAAAGAGGAGGATAGACATCAAAACAAATTATACCTTTTTATGGCATCTTACTTTACTAAATCAGCTGGAGACTTTCATTTTGGTCATTTAATTCTGCCTAAAATAGAAAAAAAATTTTTTACAAGTAATACAAACCCTTCAATATCTTTCTTTTAAAGAACATCATTCCAAAGAAAAAAACCCATACTTTTAGAATGTAAAGTGAAATATTTTTGTTCAGGAAATTTCAAAGTGAAATATTTTGCAGTTTTCAAAACAAAAAAAAAGTGTTTTGAAAATATATATTTATATATTTATAAAATATATAAAAATATTTCCATCATCTAATTTTTGGGAGCAGTAAGGTGTCCTTTACTCTGATTTCATTCTGTGGTCATAGTTAAACTTTCAATTTGTTTGATAAATGTGTTCTTCCTGAGAAAAAAAACGAAACACTAACCCTTAGATCAATTATCAGTACAGTGTTTCTGTTCTTGACTCAAACAATTAACTTTGATCCTTGGGGGTTTTTTTCCAGCCCCACCTATGACTGAGAAGGCATCTTTCACTTCTGGTAAGGCTCCTTAACTTGTTAAGTGTCTGAGCGATTATTCACTGCTTTATTTTGAATTTGCAAGGTGGGTAGAATCTGCTGAATGGAGAAAGTCCAACAAACTTACAGTTCTTGTTCTCTCTTACTAAGTCTGGCAAAATACAGCTGTGCCAGACAGGGGAAAATGTCTCCAGCACTAAGACAGACCTAGACTGCAGAAAGAAGACTCCTGAAATGCCAGCAGTCACTAATCCATAAAGCTACTCACCAGTATGGGCATCTGAAAAATCGATAAAAAACAAGTAACATGCAAGCCACTCTGTTCTGGGAGTTAAGGCCTTTGTAAACTACCCTGGTATGAATTGATCACAGAATCATAAGGGTTGGAAGAGACCTTTGGGATCATCCAGTGCCATCCTCACCTCAGCACCACCATAATCACCCCTAAGCCATGTCCCCAAGGGCCACATCCAGATGCCACTTGAACACTTCCAGAGATGGTGACTCCAACACCTCCCTGGGCAACTTATTCCATGCATAACCACTCTTCCAGTGCAATTTTTTTCCTGTCAGATCTGAGTCTCCTCTGGCACAACTTAAAGCCATTTCCTCTCCTCCTTTCACTGTAGGCAGGGGCAGAAGAGACCGACCCTCACTTCACTATAACCTCCTTTCAGGTAGTTGTAGAGTTCAACTACCAGACCAAGAGATTTGGAGGGGTCCTTTTGGCAATATATAATCAAAAAATACATGATTAATGACTCTACATAAGCTCTTCTAGGAAATTAAGGCAAATTTCATTGAAAAGCATTTCTGAAATACAGTACAGATGCACTACAGAGCAGTATCTACACTAAGATCATTTGTAGACACTTCTGGAGTGAATGCAATACAGAAAAAATGTTCATCAGTAACTTCTCCCTTAAAATCCTTCTTTGCAAGCCAAATCACTCTTAGTGCAAAATTCTCTACGCAACGTTAAATCGATATCAAACCTGTAATGCTTTGCCATATAAAAATAATAGCTGCAATTTGCATCTCAGTGTAGCTGAGAGATGCGATCCTTTACGTAACAATAATTATATTGCAGTTTCCTAGATAAGTGCAGCCACAATCTGACATTGCAGACAGATCAGGCAGCAATAAACTCAAATAGAAACTAAGAAGAGAAACAGCCCAGTGTTTCTCTCATGACCATACAGAAAGGAAATAAAACAAAACAAAACAAAACAAACCAGTTCTGTGCTTTGTGAGCAATAAATGGCTTGGAAAAAGTACAGGAAATATCCTTTTATAGACCTAAGTACTCTGACGGGTTTAAAGGTCTTTAAAAATCATGTAGTTAAATTCATGATGGTATTTTGTACCTTCAGTGGCACAGCACCACATTACAACATTATCAAAGCAAACAGAACAGGAGGTAGAACATCTCTAGCTGTTGTCTTCCACAAAAAATAACAAGGGTCCAAACTTTATAATGCAGTAGCATGGGAAAATTCTCAAAACCAAAAATAAATAGGCTTTATTTAAACATAGTAGTTATATACGTGTTTGACTCAGCCAAAAACTTCCTGACAACTGCCTCTTAGTATAAACTACTTCTTATCAAGAAAAGGTAATTTCATTGAGGTGAAAAAAATTATTGGGACAAAGGGCAAGTGTTTAATTTTGGTATAGGAGTACAAACCAAATCACACGCTTTTGACAAATGATGGTTCTTGTACTGCTGGATTTTGAGGGACTTGGGGACAAGGACAGAACAAAATCCTGACCTTTTATATACAATTTTTCGCAAAAAGGAAAAGCATTTCTGTTGTCAACTTCTTTTAGAGAAAATCAACAGCCACAGCTCCCTTTTTTTCTTTTTTTTTCCAGCAATTTCTTAAGAAAGGGAGGAAGAGAATATGTTTTTTATTACGTGTTATTTTGAAAGAGACTTGGAAAAGTTAAATGAACTGCTGAGAACAAAGGCGTTGTATGAAGAAATAGTTTTCACTAGTTCTCAAGTTCTCATTAACACTTTGCAGTCAACCAGATCAGCAGATATTGTTATTTATATAAAACAGAAACAGTTTTCCTCTGTTGCACTTTGGCTACGTTTCTGTTTATTTGCTGGATAGATTACTTTTCCTAGTTATTTTTAAAAGCCGAATGTATTTCATTTCTGAATTTACCTAATTTAATTTCATTACTGAGGACTACTTGATGTTTACTTGCTGTCTACCTGTGAATATCACATATTCCTTCTAGGAAGAGGATGAATTAACTGCAAGGAGATACTGAAAGCTCATACCACAATAGGAACAGCCCTCAGGCTGCTGATAGAAAAACCAATATACAGCCTGATCTTCCCAGAGAAGGACTTAGACCTGAACATTTACAGGAAAAAAATTTCTCTTCTGTTTAAGTCAGGGGTTCAAAATCTTTTTTTATGGTGTACTACACCCCACACAGGTTGCAGGTACCACCCATGCCAAGGGTAAAGTGTCTATTTGTGGGTTACATGCAAATAGTGGCACACAGTGCTGCTACCACCTAATTAAGCATCTGTGCCCTAAACTTTTTAATAATATTACCATTATTTATAGATTCTTAATCACAATGTCCACCTCAGATCCCAAATAGGAAGAATGATAAGGCATTTTCATTCTAGAATTTTATAATGGTTTGGGTTGGAAGGGATCTTCAAGAGCATCCAGTTCCAACCCCACTGCCGTGGGCAGGGACACCTCCTCCTAGGCAGCTGGCTGGTGATTGTTTCTCCATCAGGATTTTAAACAATTCTTAGTCATCCAGAAAATTAAGTTGCATTCATCATTGCTGAGTTTCTGCGCCTTTTCTGTGAAGGAGAAAAACTTATTTGTCACAGTATCCTGAGATTGGCTTTTCTGGATGGTGCACACACACAAAAGGAGGATTTTGAAAACGATCCAAAATCCACATTGGTTTTACAAACAATCTCCCATCAGTGCATTCATGCAAAATGTTCCACACAAACTGCAAATACACTTTTTGCCAAGTCACCACTTACATGCCAACTTTCTCTTCTTTAACTTTTCAGAACAGAGTCAGATTTCCTCCAGAAGCTCCACTGAAGCCCCACGTCTCACTATGCTCCTCCTCTCTCTCCACCTCCTGATCACACTGGGGGTTTGGCACTTGTAACTGGGGAGGCCAGCCTTGTCTTTGGAAAGTTCTCCTCACCAGAGGACCTCACTGGGCAGACCAGGTCTGTGGGTTCCAGAGCCACGTGACAGAAACACCAATAGCTGAAAACAGACCAAGCACCAGATTTCTGTCCCACCTTTGGCTCCACAAAACCAAAGGCAGCAAAACTCTGAAGTGGCAGATTTGCTTTTTTATTTGGTTCTTGGAGTCTGGTTTTAGTGCTGCCACCATGGACATTTTATTTTGGATTTTGTGGGTTTGTTTTAATGACAAGATAAAAGACAAACAAAACTACAGGGTCAGATTATAATTGACCCTAGTGAGACCTTTTACCTAAGATCTCATCTTCTGTCCTTCAAAGAGAGTTGAAAGGAGGAGCAGGGGTAATTACCCTCTGTGTCAGATGAAAACTGGAAGCTGGAAGACACTCCCATTTTGTGAAACGTAAGGATGGAAACCTCATGAAACTTCAGCCTGTGGAACTTTAGCTTCTCTTTTTACTCTTAAGTGTCATGGGCTATCAGTAAGAACGTTTTTTTTTTCCACAAGAAATGCAATGTTTCTTCAGCTCAAGGGGGAAGCTGACCAAGAAAGAGGATGGAAGTTCATAAAGCATCAACATAAAGGAAGGAAGTGATGTATTACTACAAAATCTGCTTCTAAATAAGCCAAAAGCTTTAGAAGACTGTATTCAGTGTTTTCTCTTTTTGTCATGAAACACAACAAGATGAATGTGAGCATCACAGAAAAGCTGGATTCTTAATGTAGAACTGTGCAATAAGAAATTGTTACTGTGACAATGCTACTTCTTTAAAAACAGTACCTTTACAGGGGAAAAAAACCAGTATTTAAAAACTCATCAGAATCATTGTAACTGATACCTGTGCAAATTAAATGGATTTATTTCCAGAAATGTTCCATTCAGGTAGCATAGACATCCTGGGTAAAACTTAGGCTGGAAGGATCCTGATACAAACAATGTCAAGAAAGCGCTTGAGTTTTGTTTGGGGCCAGAGCTGCAACCACCCTATTTCACAGCCAAAAGGCATCCAGAGAACAGAACTGCTCCCCCAGGCTGGTGATCAGCAGTGACTGCAACACACCCCTCCTGGCTGAGCCCCGAGCAGGGGGAAGTGATTCATGGGGCTGCACATGAAGTCATTTTGATTTGGAACAGCTGCACCTTTTTGTTCCAATGGAAAGACAAGGAAGGGAACAGAATAAAATCGAACTTAAAATGGTATAAAACTTTCTCAGCAAAGGGCCCTTTTCCCCCGTGGTGGGGAAGAGAGACAAATTCCCACACAGAGCCTGTGCTGCTGCTGTGGTGAAGGTCAGCAGGTACTTGGCTACCCTGGGCATGGAGCAGCTCAGTGAAACCGCTGGGGCCCAGCTGCACAGAAAGATTTGACTACAAGAATTGTACATGCTGTGATTGTCTTTTTGTGTCCTACCCTCTAAATGTTTGTCTCAGATTTCGTCTACTTTTCAAAACAAAATTTGATTAAAAATAAAAACCTATAATAAAACCAAAAACGCAGATGAGAGCAACTGCTTGGTCTGTAAGAGTTCTGTATTTGTATTCCAGTTGTTGCTACAGTTAGAAAGGCTCCTGTGCAATCAGAAAGTCCAAAAGGTGGAATCTGTATAGATCTGTTCATTCTCTAAGTCTGAATTGCCTGCCCTGATCTCAAGGACCTCACTTCTAGACTTCTAAAATTCTAGTAGCCATTTAGGCAGCCCTCCACTTCTCAGAAGGTGTAGAATCACAGAATTGTTTAGGCTGGAAAAGATCTCTAAGTCAAACCATTAACCCAGCACTGCCAAGGCCACCACTAAACCGTGTCCCTGAGAGCCCCATCCACAGGTCTTTTAAATACCTGCAGGGATGGTGACTCCAGCACTTCCCTGAGCAATCTGTTCAAATGTGTGGCCACCCTTTCCATGAATATTTATTCCTAATATCTACTCTAAACTACACTTCCCCTGGTGCAACTTTCCTCTCGCCCTGTCACTTGTTGCCTGGGAGCAGAGACTGACCCCCATCTGGTTGTAGAGAGCAATAACGTCCCCCATGAGACTCCTTTTCTCCAGGCTAAACACCCTCAGCAGCCTCAGCCACTCCTCGCAGGACTTGTGCTCCAGATCCTTCACCAGCTCCATTTTTCCTCTAAAGGAAGGCTTGTTTTCTTCTAAAGGAAGGTGTGCTCTCCAGTGGAAGGCCTTTGGGGCACTGGCCTTGAGGCATTCCCTTGCTCCAAAGGACCTGTTGGTGGTGGTCATGCACTGGACACAGCTGGGAATGGCAGAGGGATGAAACTATTGATGAGGTTATTCACGTGCAAAGGAATGTTGCTTTTTTTCTTCTAAATTAATTGAAGAAACAACAAAAACCAATCCTGTAGCACGCACTTGATGACTAATCAGTCTGTAAAACGGGTGCAATGAGCAGAAAGCTGCCAGGCTTGTCTGCTCAGTTAAAGAATTTCAACATTTTGATGCCAGCTGTGTATGAAGCGACAGGCCCTCACATGTGTCCAGACATAGCTCTGATGGATCATCAGGCAGAGAAAGGCTAGAGATGAATTCCCTTGCCAGCAGTACCTCCCATCCAAAGGGCTGTTAGGAAAAAGACAGTTTGTCGCGAGCAAGGACTTCAAACCATATCTAATTTATCAGCCAAAGTCCATACTTTGAGTCACACACAAAACCAAGCAGGAGTCAGTGCATTTTAAGATCACACTTCCCTTTTAGCAAAAGGCCCTGCAAGGCAAAGGGATGTTGAAATAGCACATCCTGAAATGATTTGTTTTAGCTGTTTTAATTGCATTCCCACATAGTGCTGTGTCTAGCAGCAATCCAGACCGGAATTATAAAATTCCTTGATCATTGCACCGACTGCCACATCAAAGAAGACAGGTCACATCTTTTAGCCACTGCAGATGGATATTGTTTCGGAGATGTAGGTGTAACTTGGATGTCTTCTTCCTTTAACAAACTCCTCTGCTCCTCTCCCCTCTCTTCTCCTTCCCTTTTACCCTTTTCATTTTCCTTAAACCTTTTCCTTTAACCTTTCTTTTATAAATCACGGCCATATCTTGGGTTTATATCTCATCCCAGGTCCTTCCAGTCACACTGTACAGAAGACATCTAAGGCCTCTCCCTCTGATTCCTCCCTCTCCTCTCCCCGCACCAGTCACACAGCACAGTTTTTTACCCATTTTACAATGACAGGCACTGTGTGAATGCTGACTTAGCCTTTACTAATTACATGCTAAGAATAGCATTTTTCTTCACTTTTACATGGAATTAGAAAGGTGTTTCCACATTTTTTTATTTTATTTTTTTTAGCAAAGAAAGATCTTTGACAAGAGTCACAGAAAAACCTTGCAACAAAATCAGGGAAATTCAGTTGATAAATAGGCATTAAGCAGCCTGCATGGGGGTTCATATGTATAAATATTCAAAAGTGAGTGGTAAAAGACAATTTCTCACCCAAGGCCAGTAGTTCAGCTCCAAAATCACTTTGCAGGACACATATCACAAAGGTTACAATTGCTAACAGGATTTTACTGCATTTTTCTCAATCTGTTTCAGACCAGATGCTCACAAGCACTGAGATAAGGATGCACATGTAGCCAGGAGCAGGGTGATGCAAATCCCCGCTTTGGCCTGAAAAAACATCACTTGAAGCCTAGCAAAGGAAAGGGAGAGCCACAGAAAGTCACGAATCCCTTGTGGTGTGGGAAAAATGATAATGAATTTTTTGTCACATGAATATTCATTTTGGCATGTCAAAAAAAACCCCAAAATAAAAAAAAAAAACCCACGCCTAGTTTGTAATTATTTTTTTTCCCCTAAATTCTGGTTTTGTTTGAGCCTTTGAGAAGAAATATATCACATATCACTAAGCATGATACCCTCAGAGTATGGCATAAGAACACAGGCAGAGCAGTTCCCACCTCCTGAAGAGCAAGAATTTTAAGAATGAGGATCTGAATTTTAAGAGGAAGAGGAGTAGGTGCATAGTATTTTCCAAATTATTACACTTCCTGATGTCAATCCTTTTTGCCCTCCAAAAATTGCTCCACTGTGCTTCTTGGCCAGCAATGGGAAAGAGACCAAGCCAGGGCACGAGCGGTGCCCTGGAGGTGCAAGAGCAGTGGGTAAGAACTGAGCAGCAGGGGAGCAGAGGAGCCCTGGCAAGGGCTGTGCCCAGTGCTACAGAGGACAGAAATTGCCCCAGGGCCACCTGTGGGGCTCACTCTGGGAGTCAAAAACAGCTTCCTCCCACTGGATGCAGAATACAAGGGCCACCTTACTGAAGGAGGAGCAGCAAGCCCAAGAGAGCCCTGACAAGGGGCTGTGCTCAGTGCTGCAGAGAAACCCCAGAAACACTTGCTAGCCCGCTGTGGGAGATAAGAAAGCCTTTCTCCCTCCAGCTGCAGGGCCTGAGAGACCTTCATGGTGCATGAGCAGCAGGCAGCAGCCAAGCCAAAAGGGACTGGAGGAGCCCTGAGCAGTGGTCATGCTCAGTGCTGTAGAGGAAGGCAAAAAACCCACAGGGACCAGTGCCAATCTGCCCTGGGGGAAGATTCCTTCCTGTGACCCCATTGCTGGTGACCTGCTATTCCCTACCCATGTGAGCAAGACCTGCCTCCTCATCCCACAGGCTGGTCACACCTCCCAGGAAATGCCCAAGACCTCTTCTCCCTCAACCTGGAGCCATCTCAAGGCTTTCTGAGAACAGCCACCTGCCCTAGGTCTGATTGACCTTGGGAAAAGAATTCTTCCCGTGCCTGGCAGGACACCAGTGGGTTCTCCAAAGCACTGGGACTACTTACAACATCTCTGCATCCCATTTCATATGGCTGTTGTCTCTGGCTCTGCAGGAGATGAGGACAGAGAGCTTTGCAGTGCTCCTCCGGAAGGAATTCCCTTGGTCTTGCCACTGGGCTTGGTGGCTCTTTATAAATTCAAGGAGTTTCCAAACACTATCCCTGCACAGTGCTGGAAAGGAGTCATTCATGATTTAGGAGGAGAAAGCTAAAGCAGGGCAGTTTGTTCCAGCTGACACAGTTGACAATTAATGGATTGAACATCTGAGTCAATAGGTCCATTAGAAACATATGGGCTAGATTACATACTATTTAATTTCTACCGACTTCATTAAAAAATTGTAAAAGTCTTAATGGCTGATCTGAAAAGTTATGAAAAAATTGGTGTTGATAGATTATCACCTGTACATAAAGCCCATTCAAATTGATTTGTAAAGCCATGATAAGCATAAGACTCTGAGCCTTTCATGCTTTTTAAAATGCATCACATGGCATAAACTTTTTATACTTTAGTGCACACAGTGTGCTGTTGCTGGGAAAATAGCATATTTATTTCATTGTTGTATCATCCGTTTTTAAGTATAATTATTTCTGTGTTCTGCTTTGTGCTACGTGAGCACCTCCACTCACAAGTGTGAGCTGTGTGACTACAGAAGGGCTTGGATGANGGAGTCATTCATGATTTAGGAGGAGAAAGCTAAAGCAGGGCAGTTTGTTCCAGCTGACACAGTTGACAATTAATGGATTGAACATCTGAGTCAATAGGTCCATTAGAAACATATGGGCTAGATTACATACTATTTAATTTCTACCGACTTCATTAAAAAATTGTAAAACTCAGTCTTAATGGCTGATGTGAAAAGTTATGAAAAAATTGGTGTTGATAGATTATCACCTGTACATAAAGCCCATTCAAATTGATTTGTAAAGCCATGATAAGCATAAGACTCTGAGCCTTTCATGCTTTTTAAAATGCATCACATGGCATAAACTTTTTATACTTTAGTGCACACAGTGTGCTGTTGCTGGGAAAATAGCATATTTATTTCATTGTTGTATCATCCGTTTTTAAGTATAATTATTTCTGTGTTCTGCTTTGTGCTACGTGAGCACCTCCACTCACAAGTGTGAGCTGTGTGACTACAGAAGGGCTTGGATGACCTCTAAATGTTGTTTACAACCCTACTTTTTCGTGGCTCGGATTTGCAGCAGCACTTGGGATGTTTAAACATCCCTGTTTATTTTCCCAAGAGCTGTAGTTAATGCCATTCCCAGGGATTATGTATGACCATCATTCAGATTTCCTGGGAGACTGCAAGTGAAGTTTTGAATGACAGGCAGACCTTGACTTGTCCTTCCTTGCCCGGGTGATGACACAGCAAGTGTCTGTCTTGAAAGTTCACTCAACGTGCAGAACATGGGCAACAATACTTCTTGTGTTTTCCAGTTTCATTGTGAACAGGAGGGACAGCTTTGAAAACTGAGGAGTACAATAACAATTCACACATGTAAGGAGGGAGGAATCTCCACTTCTCTCACTTGTAGTACCTTGGTGGCCCACACCTACATATGCCATATGGCAAGAGCATATGGTTGATAATCTGCTACGCTAAAGAAATTTTTGAGGTGTCCTTGTACATTATTCTTGCCAAAGAATGGCTGTAAAAGTGAGCTCATTTTTTCATGTTTGACAGTGACACTGATAAGAGACAAAAAGGAGTTAGCTGCTCATCTTGTACTTTACCTAAGTTTACAGTGTGGCCAGATTAACTGGTTAATGCTTTCCTCTGCGAGCTCCCTTTTGTTCCCCATGATGTAGGAGAAATGGCTCATATAAAACATCAGCAAGAACTGAATGTGGATACATTTGCTGCAGAATCACAGAGTTATAGTGTTAAGGGTTGGAAGGGACCTAAAGATCATCTAATTCCAAACCCTCTGCCATAAGCAGGGTCACCTCTCCCCAGACTAGAATTTTCACCATGAATTCAGCTAAGCCTGAAGGCAGTCACTCCCATAGTATGACACTCAGCAGTTGAGCAGAGTACTAAAACATACTGAAAACGAGCAAAGAAGGTGATTATTTTTAAATATGCAGAACGAAATCATGTTTCTCTGAGTGCTGCAATCCTTGCTACAACTTCTGTTTTGACTTCTGGGATTGTCCAAGTTTAGCCCCTTCTCTTCCCCTCTCTCTCTTCCTGCAGAGGTGTTGACTACCACTGAAATCACCCTGGAGAAAATAACCAAATACCAGCTCCTTAATTCTTCTGAGCACTAAGACTGACCCATACAACATGCAAGCTTCCCCTGAGCCACTTCAAGCCACAGGATGGAGGAATTAAAACAGCTCAAACAAAAGTCTCAATCCCTGGAATGCAGTCAATGCTCAGTTATTTGCAGATGGAGGATTATCTAAGGTCCCACTCTGAAAAGCCCCCAAAATACGTATGTATACACACATAAAACATACTGATAGCCTGGAAACATACAGATGATTTTGATAAAACTCCCTCCCTACAAACCTTGGGTTTAGGTGACCTTGGCTATAACAGCACTAGTATTTAAAAAACAATTAACAAAACAACTCTCCCAAAGCCATCCCCATTCAAAAAACCAACCCCACTGTGTACTTTTATGACTTTTTACTACACTGCTCCTCATTTTTTCAGTGATAGCTGTCACAGGAAGGGTTTAGGGCTTAATCTATGTAAATTTGCTATTATACTTCCAGGGGGATTAAAAAAGAAGTAACTGTGATGAAGAAACCANTCCCTTGGTCTTGCCACTGGGCTTGGTGGCTCTTTATAAATTCAAGGAGTTTCCAAACACTATCCCTGCACAGTGCTGGAAAGGAGTCATTCATGATTTAGGAGGAGAAAGCTAAAGCAGGGCAGTTTGTTCCAGCTGACACAGTTGACAATTAATGGATTGAACATCTGAGTCAATAGGTCCATTAGAAACATATGGGCTAGATTACATACTATTTAATTTCTACCAACTTCATTAAAAAATTGTAAAAGTCTTAATGGCTGATCTGAAAAGTTATGAAAAAATTGGTGTTGATAGATTATCACCTGTACATAAAGCCCATTCAAATTGATTTGTAAAGCCATGATAAGCATAAGACTCTGAGCCTTTCATGCTTTTTAAAATGCATCACATGGCATAAACTTTTTATACTTTAGTGCACACAGTGTGCTGTTGCTGGGAAAATAGCATATTTATTTCATTGTTGTATCATCCGTTTTTAAGTATAATTATTTCTGTGTTCTGCTTTGTGCTACGTGAGCACCTCCACTCACAAGTGTGAGCTGTGTGACTACAGAAGGGCTTGGATGACCTCTAAATGTTGTTTACAACCCTACTTTTTCGTGGCTCGGATTTGCAGCAGCACTTGGGATGTTTAAACATCCCTGTTTATTTTCCCAAGAGCTGTAGTTAATGCCATTCCCAGGGATTATGTATGACCATCATTCAGATTTCCTGGGAGACTGCAAGTGAAGTTTTGAATGACAGGCAGACCTTGACTTGTCCTTCCTTGCCCGGGTGATGACACAGCAAGTGTCTGTCTTGAAAGTTCACTCAACGTGCAGAACATGGGCAACAATACTTCTTGTGTTTTCCAGTTTCATTGTGAACAGGAGGGACAGCTTTGAAAACTGAGGAGTACAATAACAATTCACACATGTAAGGAGGGAGGAATCTCCACTTCTCTCACTTGTAGTACCTTGGTGGCCCACACCTACATATGCCATATGGCAAGAGCATATGGTTGATAATCTGCTACGCTAAAGAAATTTTTGAGGTGTCCTTGTACATTATTCTTGCCAAAGAATGGCTGTAAAAGTGAGCTCATTTTTTCATGTTTGACAGTGACACTGATAAGAGACAAAAAGGAGTTAGCTGCTCATCTTGTACTTTACCTAAGTTTACAGTGTGGCCAGATTAACTGGTTAATGCTTTCCTCTGCGAGCTCCCTTTTGTTCCCCATGATGTAGGAGAAATGGCTCATATAAAACATCAGCAAGAACTGAATGTGGATACATTTGCTGCAGAATCACAGAGTTATAGTGTTAAGGGTTGGAAGGGACCTAAAGATCATCTAATTCCAAACCCTCTGCCATAAGCAGGGTCACCTCTCCCCAGACTAGAATTTTCACCATGAATTCAGCTAAGCCTGAAGGCAGTCACTCCCATAGTATGACACTCAGCAGTTGAGCAGAGTACTAAAACATACTGAAAACGAGCAAAGAAGGTGATTATTTTTAAATATGCAGAACGAAATCATGTTTCTCTGAGTGCTGCAATCCTTGCTACAACTTCTGTTTTGACTTCTGGGATTGTCCAAGTTTAGCCCCTTCTCTTCCCCTCTCTCTCTTCCTGCAGAGGTGTTGACTACCACTGAAATCACCCTGGAGAAAATAACCAAATACCAGCTCCTTAATTCTTCTGAGCACTAAGACTGACCCATACAACATGCAAGCTTCCCCTGAGCCACTTCAAGCCACAGGATGGAGGAATTAAAACAGCTCAAACAAAAGTCTCAATCCCTGGAATGCAGTCAATGCTCAGTTATTTGCAGATGGAGGATTATCTAAGGTCCCACTCTGAAAAGCCCCCAAAATACGTATGTATACACACATAAAACATACTGATAGCCTGGAAACATACAGATGATTTTGATAAAACTCCCTCCCTACAAACCTTGGGTTTAGGTGACCTTGGCTATAACAGCACTAGTATTTAAAAAACAATTAACAAAACAACTCTCCCAAAGCCATCCCCATTCAAAAAACCAACCCCACTGTGTACTTTTATGACTTTTTACTACACTGCTCCTCATTTTTTCAGTGATAGCTGTCACAGGAAGGGTTTAGGGCTTAATCTATGTAAATTTGCTATTATACTTCCAGGGGGATTAAAAAAGAAGTAACTGTGATGAAGAAACCAGTCTTAACAAGACTGCGGAACAAATGCATTCATTGCAATGGAATTGGATGTCCTATTTATTTTCGTTAAACCAGTAGGAAGCAATATTTGCTTTATTCTCTCTATGCATCCAAAATGTCAATAAAACTGTCATACAGAACGATCCTACTTTCCAGCTGCCATACAGCTGGAATACTGTGCCTGGATAAGTGAAACCCTGCACAGAACACTGTTCACCAAGTGCCCTCTGCTGGCCTTTTATTTCCCAAAAAAGTGTCTCTATTGCAGCCACAAACCAAGGGGTAAAAACGAAAAGGGCTTCTCAATCCCCAACTCTCGTTTTTTCTCTTAGAATTAAAAAAAAAACACCTCTGTCAAATTTGTGAGCCCTTGCAACAACCCACAGAGCAACCTTTCTTAAAACAGGGTTTGTGTGGAACCACGACCAAGGCAAAAAACGGGGGAAGAAGAAACAGAGCTGAGAGGTAACAACTCCTCCCACACCCCGCCAAGTTAACCCCATCACAGCTCTAGAAAAGCAACACAAGCAGGAACACTTTCATTGCAACTCCCTTTCAGTAGGACAAAGCTCTTAAATGTTTGTTGAAGATAAGGAATGTCAGAAATCCATCAGCCGGGTATTCCGTGCCTCCTCGTGGAAGCTTGAAGAAGCCTCTTTCACTTCTTATTTCTGATGGCATTTATGAGAACATATTTATCAGAAACTTCTATCCACTTGGCTCAAAGCAGCAAATCCCTCATCAGCTCCAAACGGCCCTCTGGAAGGAAAGGAAAAACCCAGCCTGGCAAGCAAATGTCTCTTAATAATCTGAAAACACACATGGAATTTCCCTCCAAATTTACCTTGGCTGAAAGCCAAGATGACAATCCTATCTCTTCTGCCTAAGTCAGACAACTGTTAATAAAACAAAACCAAAACACCTTGAAAAATGTGTATATAAAGGTTTGTAGTTAGCACATTACTGTGAAATTAGAGAGAATTGAAAAAATGAAAGGCAATTTTGGTGCATGATTCTTTCTCCCTTAAAAACCCATTACATCTAAATTCAGAGAAATTAAATAAGGGTAAAAAGATGGTCTAAAAGGTGAGTATATCTGAAAATGAAAATTTGTCCTTGATTTCCCCAGTGGCCAGTTGTTTGTCCCATCCCCACTAAATGCCCAAGCTTCTAGAACTGACAACAATGTGGGTAACTTGCTTTTTTGTGATTACCTTGAAACATGTTCCAGGCCCTGAGGAGGAGCTGGATCCTTACTAACTCTCCTTACAACTCACAGCCCCAGCCCTCAGACAGTCACTGGTCTGAGTTGTTTAGCAGTCAGATGTCACATCCCATTAGGTGAGCTGTTCATTTGGCACACCTGACTGTCAGCATGTGCTACCGTGACAATCCAGCCTGGAAGTCACCAAGCCAGGGATGAACATGACAGTATACACAGGATTATCAGCATCTTTGTTGCTTGGGTGTCTGCATTCAAGGAGGATTGCCAGAGCACTGGAAGAGGCCCCATCTGGATGAGCCAACCACCAGCTGGCCACTGCAAAGTATCAGCAATTTCTTTGAAAAATCATCTTTTTATCTCAGGGCACCCGAACCTAATATTCAGTATCTAAGAATGCCACAGCTGCACTTATCAGGAACTGTAGATGTGAGAAAACCTAAATTTATATACATAACCCTGCTGTGGTGAGGGAGTTAATAGGAAGATTTAACTCAGAGGAAGAGTGGAGCTCAATTTAGATCACACTTGCAGCAGAGGAAGACACTGTTAACACAGGCAGCAGCTGTTCTCCCTCTGCCCTGGGTATTTCAGTATTATTTCTGTTTTGTGATACTTTCTTATGTTACCAAATTTCTTTTTAAAACTCCTGCAGATGTAGGAAAGACACAGACCTTGAAATGCTATTACATTTTATATGAATAATAACCTCCCATACTCTGATAAGCCTGTGTATAAAATTGATACTAAAAACACCCACTTTGTACAAGCAAAATTCATAGAGGAAAGTTTTTGCACTGAATTATATAATGGCAGTGTTTAAAATTCTGTTTCTTACCAACTTGATACTGAAAATTTCATGAAGAATTTGATGGATAAGCAGAAAAGGTTCCAGAGAATGTTCAAAATTCACTTTATGAACCATGCCTGCTACCATGACTTGGTTTCAGAGTGTAAATCCTCACTGGAGTTGGTAATCTGCACAGGGAATTTCTATGAAATCTCCCAAGAAAACAGTGCCAGCTTTGAAGAAGCAAATAAAAATCATCTAAATCCAAATGTGGGTTTTTTAGTGACAAAAAATTAGAGGCTCCAGAGGCAAAAATGTGGTTGTCATTTTGCTTGTTTGTTTGAACTTGAGAAATGTTCTGTCCTGCTCAATAAAAAGGTGACAAGTAACTTGCAACAGGGGGAGGACATTCTGATGGATTCTGTATGGAGAAAATGTACCAAAGTGAAGAAGAACTGAAAAGCAGAGAAACTGCTAAAATGCAGCAGTCAAACAAAAGTGAAGGGACAAGGATGAGTTAAAGGCAGAAATTAATTTATTTATACATCATTATTCCAGACACTCATTAATACATCTTTGGAGAAAGCTTTATTACCCTAAAGCAAGGGAAGTTAGGGTAATTTGAGGCTGTTTTTTCCATTCACTACTAGTCATACAACTGCTTTAACACGGATACTGTCCTTAGAAGTTGTGCGTCACATCAGCAGGTATTTTCTCCTTTCAAGACCTTTTAAAACTCTAATGGGCCAATGGATGAATTTTTCAAAGGGCTACTGCTGTAGCAGTTAAGGTGTCCTACTGCTGACTGATACCCAGGATGGCTTTGTGAAAATGGGATTCTTTGAAATGGAAGAAAATATATAATCTTTTAATTAATACCAAGCTAAATTAAGATGTGGAAGATGTCTATTTCCTCAACAGCTGATCCTGGCTTTTAGTTCACAGACACAGGCCTGACCATATAAACCTTGAACCATGCATTCATTCCTCTCTATTCCCATTCTTCAATCACCAGATATGCTGCCACTGCACGTGCCAAATCCCTAGAACACATCTGTCCTCAGCTTCTGAAAGGGCCCTGAGTCTCTTTTTGCCCCCTTAGAACTGGTTTGACACTGGTGCATCCAGACTTGTTCCAGAACACATCCACACAGCTCGCTCCAGCTGGAAAAGCTCAAAGAAAACGCTCTGTGTCTCAGGTCAGGCTTCCTGTCCTCTGTAAGGCCACTCTTTCAAAAAGGCATGGAAATTCCTGCAGGTGGGAATCAATCAGCTGTGTGTGAGCATTCACTCAAGTGTGAACACGACAAGCAGGTGAAAATGTTTCCATTGGTCCATGATATACTTGATACTACGCCCTAAATCTCAACGTTTTCTGGTGGGTTTTTGCTTTTATTTGCCAGTTAGTTTTAGCACATTCTTTACCATTGCCCCAATGCCATCGAAGATATTGTGTAATTCTGTTTCACACATAAATGCTGGGGTAGTCACCACCTTGTTTTTTGTATCCACATGAGCTTCGTAAAAGGAAATTAAGGAAAATACAGACATTTTGTGAGTGCAAAATGAACCAGCACTGACAAAACCTCATAACTTCATTAACCTATAAAAAAACACCTCCAAATATGTTGTTCCATCCAGCTGTAAAGACAGCTGCAACCTGTAATCCAAGATACTGGAAGCTATTTTTGCCAGAAATACAAATACTGCGACAGAAATCTGTGGAAATACACAGAAACATGAGAAAACCTACAAAATCCACTGATTGTAATAAAATGTCTCTGCGTACAGTCTGACTGCAGCACTAACATTCAGGAAAAGGAATAAAGATCTCAAAGAGAGCTTACCAGCTGTAACTCATGCCAGTTTTATGTGCACATTCACTCAGCATTTGCTGTGTTATTGGGTGTCCAAGGGAGTTCCAAGGCCCCAACTGAGAGCATTCTAACTCACAGCTGTGCAAGCTACACAGCTGTGTACAGAAGACACTGTTTCTAATCCTGCACTGTATCACATGCTATCTGCTACACACTGCATATTCCCATGAAACTGTAAGTGGAAAAGCCTCGATCCTGTATGTGTACATTCCTTTAATGACACATTTCTAAACTGCCTTTCTACATGGAAGTTAACAGGGAAGGATATAGTTACTTCTTTCACACAGTGCTTTGCTCCCAGCTCTTTGATGGCTCCTGCAGTCCCAGCATAAGGCCACTTGCCACCTTCCTCTTCTTCGTGGCCCACAGTTACTTCAGCACCAGAGAGAACCTTTGCTGCCAACACTGGGGAAATGCAGCACAGACTGCAACAGAAGGAATTGTAAGTGCCATTCTACGCTCTTTCATAAATGAAAAGATTCAAATGGGCACAGTCTAACGAATCTGAAAGACATCACAAGGCAACTTCTGCTCAGAATTTTCTTAGCTTCTTCTTTGACAAACACCTACACACACACATGCTGAAAAACATACGTACCCAATAGGTTTTCCTGCTTTGTGGAAGTCTTTCAAGACTCGTTCAACTTCTTTGTTCACCTTGCAATCTTTCCCATCAACAGCAAAGGTAGACCTGTGACAACAAGAAACTTTATACATAACTCAGTATAAACCTACAGAGGTATCTGCCCTGAGACTGGCTCCAAAAAGCCATCACAAACTTAACAGCTTCTTAAAGGTGGTTGAAAAAGTCTCTAGCTGACCATCAATGCTTTAGACAAAATGCTTCCTTCCTCAGGCTTTGCTCTGTCAGAAAGTTCCTTATTTGATATAAACATCTAGAAACAAGAATTATGAAATCAGCTTTCTAGGATTACTGAGAACTGGAATGTCAATCTTTTCAAAGAAGAAAAAGAAGGTAAAGAAGAAAAGGGAAACAGCATTCATGTTTCTCAAAGTCAGCAAAACAGCAGGTCAGCAGCAGGATAATCTGTATTCCACATGGCTAACTTTTTTGTTTTTCAAGCTGTTGTTTTATTATTAGTAATGCAAGAGGGGACTTTTTGGTAGGCAGACAGGAAGAAACAGAATCATAACATTACAAACACCTGAAACTACTGAAGTTCTGCTTCCCTCAGACCCAAAAAGAAACATCACCAGGTGGAGGAAAAAGGACTTCTCGCTGTGCATTACCTAAACTCTAGAATTCTCACCAACATTGTTCAGAAAATTTAAAACATGACACTGACAATATGAATTAGGACTGGAAACCATCATGAACACCACAACTTAACTCCAAGACTCTGAAAGTTCTTATTAAGTAGCAATTGTGTGTGTAGTAAGTAAGGTCATTTACTGCTTCCTGATTTTACTGTGTGAATCATAGTTCAGAGAATCACAGACTGGTTTGGGTTGGAAGGGACCTTAAAGATCACCCAGTTCAATCCCTCTGCCATGGGCAGGGACACCTTCCACTAGCTCAGGTTGCTCCAAGCCCCAACCAGCCTGGCCTTGAACACTTCCAGGGATGGGGCAGCCACAGCTTCTCTGGGCAACCTGTGCCAGGGCCTCACCATTCTCACAATAAAGAAATTTTTCCTAATATGAAGCCACTCCCCCTTGTCCTGCCACCGCAGGCCCTTGTAAAAAGTCTCCCTCCATCCTTCTTGTAGGCTCCCTTCAGGTACTTGAAGGCTGCAATTAGGTCACCCTGAAGCCTTCTCTTCTCCAGACTGATTATGAATAGTTCATTAGGAATATTTAGTTGAGGAGTCTAATGCTTAGTTGGCACTCACAAGTTTTTGGCAGCTCCGAATCCACCAGGGAATATCACAGCATCATGGTCTGCTGTAGTCAGCTTAGCCAGACTTGCAATTTTACCACGAGCTATTCTTGCAGATTCCACTAAAACGTTCCTTGAAGAACCAGAAATAAAACAATGAGATGAACTAAGAATTAGCACACAGAATAGCACAAATAAAGTTTTGTCAGAGGATGAGGAGGGAGAGGAAGGAAGAAGATCAGCAGTATGTAATAATTGAGGGTATTGATAATACTACTACTGGGAAACACAGGCACTCAGACACTGTATATAACCAAGTCCAAAAACCTTATTTAATATTTTCTCTCCAAACAAAACACCAGCTGGCATAAAGCTATCAAAGGCATTCAACACAGTGCTACAAGTGCTGTTACAGGCTGCTATGTCTGAAGGATGTCTAAGAGACTGAGGCTCAGCAGTCATGGAAAATGCATTAAACACCATTACCTGGACTCGGTTTCAGCTGGTTGCCCTTTACTGTGGTCAATGACATGCATCTGAGGAACATCTGGAGCATACATGTGAACCTCAGCTCCCCCACGACTGAGGTGCACCAGCACACTAAAGAAAAAAAGGAGACAAAACATGCAGAAAAACCTTAAAGGAGAGGCTCTACCTGACCCCTAAGTCTTGCTACAAATCTTCCACCACCTGATTTCCAAAGAAGAGAAAAAAGACATATCCTACCAAAGCATGCTGAGCACACAGCAGCAAAATCCCTTCTGGAATACCAAAGTACAGAGCAGAACACTAAGCCAGTTCAGAGGCAGGGTCAGGTAAGCCTGGAGACATGTTATTTTGAAATTAAGTCAGTACTTAACTCTCTTGAGATTGATTCTGGAACTCTGAATTTCTGTTTCTGGAGAAAATACTCTCAAACTCTTTGCTCTGGTATCACACACACAGTGCTCATCTTTGGACACTCACTGAGCACTGCAGGAACACAGCCTTGGCTCCCAATTATGCTGTGAGAAAACTGTGAAGCTTCATCACACACCTTTCAGGGTAATTTTGATGGCCAGAAACAGCAAAACTAAATTAAACAAGACTGCTGCAATGTAATAAGAGACTGGTTTTGGAGCCTACAGCCTCATAAAGCAACTTACGCTGATGCCTCGTGGATTTCTGTGCCATCGTAGACGCCACAACCAGACAGGACCTGCAGTGAGAAAATAAGAGTATTTCAGGTGACACAAAACTTCCTACAGGATCTTTCACCAGGTAAGCTTAAAAAAAAAAAAGACCAACAACAACAACAAAAACCTCTCTCCACACCAGAAATACCCAACTTAGCAATAAGTTCTTTACTAATCCAGTGAACATGATGCTATTAGCACAGGAGTCACCACTTGACACACTGCAGAACTGGCATTTCCTATTTATAGCAACCCATCACAGGGCCCAGAAATAACCAGTATTTATTCCTTGGCTTATACATTTATTGCCCAGCTAATAGACTGACATCCTTAGGTCTGTTTCTATTGTGCCCACAACGGGTTGCTCTGAATGTCATGCATCCTTTTTATGAAGTGCCCACATCCAGGTGAAACACCTTCTCATTCAGATACACATCCATCAGAAGTGGGATAGAAGTGCACTTACTTCAAGGTGGTACTTAAGATAAACTCCTTTACCTGCTGCTGTATTTTGTGAGAGGATCTGCATCAGAGATCAACAGCTAAATCACTTTTAATACAATTGTGCAATTATGCTGTATTTGCCATACCTTTCCTTAATAAAACTGTCAATAATACTTTAAACTTAATCATCTAGCCTTGTGTGAGTGGAGAGTCCGACAAAGCAGAAAGAGAAAAAAATATTTTTTTTAAAAAACAGGGGGAAAAGCCACTATAAGAACAAAATAAAACCAAAAAAACTCCAAAGGGTTATGTAGTTCCTGTAAGTATACAGATAAACCCTTGTGGGGCTTTTTGTTTGGCTGGTTGTTTTGAAAGAAGAAAATCCAGTTAGGAAGTCAATTTCCTTTCCCTTTTTTTTTTTTTTTCTTTTTTTTTAACTTTGCTCTCTTCCCTCCTGGTTTTACCTCAGTTCTCTGAAGCTCGGAAGTTTTTAATCACAGACACATGAACAGAAACTCACAACTGGAACTATCTTAGAAATGTTAACACTTGAAGGGGTTTTCAAGTCACAATATCCAGTTCTCTGCTCTCGGGGGCATGACATCCCACCATCATTTCACCAAGTGAGCAAGATCCATGAACGTTCCTCCCTGTTAAAGCTGTTCTGACATTTAAGAGCTGCCTTTTACTTCACAACTTTTTATTTTATCTTTTGTGTAATTTAGCATGAATAAACAGACAAGAAATAAACTGTGCTAAAGTTATCTTCTGTAAGCAACACTTTAAATGTTTTTGAAACCAAAGTACTAAAACAGTTATTATAAACTCTTCTGTATATAAACTCTTCTGTTATTTCAGTACCTGCTTGCTGACAAATCTGCCTTCTACCAGTCAGAAATTTGTCACTAAATGTCAAAAACAACGTTTGTTTTCCCCTCTCTGTTTAAAAAGCTGTGACTTGCTAAAATGACAGCATCCCTGGTGAGTTACTTTTTAGCCATTAGGACCAGCATTCTGCCCATTCCAGAGCCAACTCTGCCCCAGATTTCTTCATGCAGGTAATGCCTTCTTAAATAAGATTTAATGCAGTCTACACTAGGCAAAGCTCAAGCCTCAAAGACTTTCACTGAGCTCCAAAACTGTGTGTCCATTTGGGACACTATCTGCAGCCTCTATTTTCCTTTGACCACCTCTGATTCCTCCATCTCCTTACTTTTGTACTTGTAATATGCTTTACCTTTGTCCTGCAGAAGAGCATAACCCAGTTTAAAATACCTCCCTGTACACTGCCAGTACTTCTCCTAGTAACACTACGAACTATTTCAAGTTCAGTTCTCCTGGTCTCCTCAGCAAAAGAGAGGGAAGGAGCTCCCGGAGAAGATCCAGCAGAGGGCAATGAGGATGATGAAAGGACTGGAGCAGGGAGGTGGGACAGACGACCCACCCCATTTTTCTGTGATTCTTTATAACACAAACCCCACGCCAACAACAACTACACAGGTGCCAATTTCCAGCCTTAATATAGTTGTAGATTTTTATATAGTCTTCTGCATTTGAAGAAACAGCTTGTAATCCCTGTACCACATATTTAGGCTTGACTTAACCTCTGTGTCATATTTTGAAGCTTGCTTCTGTGCTAAGGGAGAGGCATTAAGTTAGAACATACTGTATAGGGACCCCATGTATCCAGATAGCTACCAGAACAGGTTACAGTCAAAATACAATATTCTTTAGTCATAGCATGAAGAAGGGGGAGAGGTACAGGAAGAACTCCAAATAGAAGACGTAATGTGAAGAGAATGAAGGTAAATGAGGAAAGGGGGGTCTTAAGACCTCCCACTCAATCCTGGAAGAGGCGTGTCAGGGGGTGGTTTGTAGGATGGGCAGACTGAAAGACTGGATGTATATCCTAGATAGGGTAATTAAGTAGAGTCGTAAGTTTGTAGAATTTTGTATGCCAGCACTTTGGTTGCTAAAAGCTTTTAGTAAAGGTGCTTTTCTGCCTTCGCGCTGGTAAATCTTGCCTTGGAAACTTTTTTCCCCTCGATTTTAGGCAGCACACGTGTTCCCCGCTCCCGCTGTGGAACCTCCTCCAAGTTTCTGGGCTCTTCAGTGGCTTTCCCCCCTCAGCATCAGCCTCTCCCCAAGGGCTCCCACATCCACCAGGAGGGCCTTTCCCCTTTCGTGAGCACGGCGGGACGAGGGTGGAGGGGAGAGCCAGGCAGTGAAAAACAATCAATCAATCAAACAAACAAATAAACAAACAAGCAAACAAACACAGGCTTCTGTCCCCGGCGCGGCCCCTCCGGGACTCACCACAGCGACGCGGGCGGAGCGGCCGCGCCGGGCGGAGCAGTGCAGGGAGGCGAGGCCGGCGGGCCCCGCCGCCCGGCGCAGGGCGCTGCACAGGGCCGGGCCGCAGGAGGTCAGCATGGCCTGGGTGGGGGCTGTGGGAACGGGAATGGGAACGGGAACTGGGAGCGGGAAGCGGGAACAGGAACCGGGTCAGGAAAGGGCGGGCGGGGAAGGGCCGGGCGCGGAGGCCGCGGCGNTGCTTTTCTGCATTCGCGCTGGTAAATCTTGCCTTGGAAACTTTTTTCCCCTCGATTTTAGGCAGCACACGTGTTCCCCGCTCCCGCTGTGGAACCTCCTCCAAGTTTCTGGGCTCTTCAGTGGCTTTCCCCCCTCAGCATCAGCCTCTCCCCAAGGGCTCCCACATCCACCAGGAGGGCCTTTCCCCTTTCGTGAGCACGGCGGGACGAGGGTGGAGGGGAGAGCCAAGCAGTGAAAAACAATCAATCAATCAAACAAACAAATAAACAAACAAGCAAACAAACAAACACAGGCTTTTGCCCCCGGCGCGGCCCCTCCGGGACTCACCACAGCGACGCGGGCGGAGCGGCCGCGCCGGGCGGAGCAGTGCAGGGAGGCGAGGCCGGCGGGCCCCGCCGCCCGGCGCAGGGCGCTGCACAGGGCCGGGCCGCAGGAGGTCAGCATGGCCTGGGTGGGGGCTGTGGGAACGGGAATGGGAACGGGAATTGGGAGCGGGAAGCGGGAACAGGAACCGGGTCAGGAAAGGGCGGGCGGGGAAGGGCCGGGCGCGGAGGCCGCGGCGCCCTTGGCGGCGCCCCCTGCAGGCGGGGAGGGGCCCCCTCAGCGCTGAGGGCTCGGCGCCTTCCCCTGCCCGGGCCGCCTTCGCCGGGAATAACAGCGAAAAATAAACATGGAAATACGTCCTGGGGATTTGTTTCGCACACAGGACTTAGGGCGAGAGGCGCCCAAGGCCAGGGCTGTTAATGAAAATGGGATAAACAGCACACAGGGGCAGCTGCACTGCTCCCTCTCTAGGACGCTCTGAAATAGTTTTGCCCTTCTCCTTTGCTTTTTTTTCCCCTTCCTCTTTATTACAGAAACCAAACTGTGGGCGTCAGGAGGAATTTCTCCACCGAAAGTGCTGTCATGTTCACTGGAAGGGCCATGAAGGTGACAAGAGTCCCCACCCCTGGAGGCCTCCAAAGAAAAACTTCGTGCCCCGGTCTGGGTGACAAGGAGGGGATCAAAGGTTGGGCTCGGTGGCCTCGGGGGTCCTTTCCAACCTAATTCATTCCGTGATATGTGTAAGAAAGGCAGTCCTGTTGAAATACACGTGTATCTGTCGTGTGCACCTGCCCTGGGGGAAGGTCAGGAAAGGAGGTGCTTCCAAGCCTGGCTCCAGCCCACAGGGAGGCTCTGCCAGGCTCTCAAACCCTGCCACAAGCACAAGCACCAAGGCAAACTCTGGACCCACCAGATTTAAAAATTCATACCTAGTTTCCATTATTCCACCTATGACTAGGTAAGGGTACAAGGGAAAATCATACTTGCTTTCATGTGCACCACAGAATTTGTTATTTTTACCTAAAAGCTTTAAATACTTTACTGTAAGAAAAACAAATCACTTTCCTATGTCTTATTTAGGTAGAAAGTGTATTGTTAATTTATACACTGAAATTCTACAAATTGGCTGTATGTGTGCTTGCTATACATTTTGGACTTATTTTTCTCTGCAGCAGTTTTAATACGTCTCCTCTATTCCAAACCAGGAGAGTAAATCCAGGAGAACAGAATATGCTGGGAAAAAAAAAAATCAGTTCTGGATCATTGTTCATACTTGCAGCCACTTCACTAACAAAGCCACTTCAACATGTGAGTTGAAAGTATTACAAGTACAGATACAGTTCTTTGTACTCAAGACCTCACTGTTGTTATTAGTCAATTTTCCCATCAATTCACAAAAAAACCCAAGGAAATCAAAATTCCAGGTTTTAATGTGCTAATAAACAACATTAAAAAAAAGACAAGAGTTTTCATTTGAAAAAAAAATCCCCTCATTTGTAACACATTCTCTTACAGTTCAAGTTACATTATTGAGTTGGTAATGTCCAAACAAATTTGCACTACAGTAACTCAAGGTTGTTAATTAAACTTTTACAAAATTTGTCCATCACAGTAAATACTCTCCCATTCTCACTGATATTATTGAACCTTTGTCAGGTTTGGAAGTTGGAGAACTAAGAAATGTTCCAGAAATATGTACGTATTAAATCCACGTAAAACAACATTCAAAACAAATTGAGAACAATTAAGAATGATTTTTAAGAAGGATAAGAAGAGCCCAACGTATGCCATGACTGCATTACAAAACTCAAAATACTTAATGTATAAGGCATTTTTGATAAAGAATAAACTTTTTTCAGTCGTACTTTTAACTTCATTAAGAACACCTTTTTTCCCTTGCTTGAAATCAGGAATTATTAAAAGAAAAGGAACCAACAAGAAATCAGTGCTGTCGAGTTTACAGCCAAGGGTACACAAGATATGCCATGGAAGGCACTTGGCCTACCCTACATTTCCCACCCCTAACTCACATGTAACTCCATCCATGCTGCTAGGACGAGCTAAATGATGCCACTATGAGGGCCACTCTTTCTCAGTGAATACCACTGCATAAAATACTGCCTGAGGTTTTCTCCCCCTCTGGAAGAGTAACTAGGAACTCAAATTCTCTTTATGAACCTCTTGCATAAGATAATCACTGTCAGAATCCAACTCTTCTTCATCTACTGGTGTTTCTTCTGCCAGACGTTTCATGCCCCGCTGTTGTGAAATGGCCAACGCATATTTGATGTTGTAGATGTTCCATTCACAGCTGTGAAAATGAATAAACATCTCAGAAAGAAGATTCCATTTTCCTCCAAAATAAAACCCCCTCTAGAAGGAGACTGCCTCTAATAGCACACCACCATCCCTCAAATTACTCCCAAGCTTTTGATTTAAAAGCTTGTATACAGTGATACGTACAGTTTCGAAACGTCTTCGAAATGACGCTGGATGCTTTTCTGGAGGAACTGAATCACAGGGAGCAGCTTCACTGACCTTGAATGGAGAAAACATGCAATTTGCATTGCACTTACATATAGAAATCTAGATCTTTTCTATACTCTCAAGATTTTAACAAGCCTACATGTTAACTTTTCAAAGCGAACTTCTTAAGATAATACTAAACAAAATCTCTTTGCTTTTGACTCTGCCCTCAATGTTTATACTCAAGACAAGGAAGTATTTTTTCTAATGTCAAACTGCAGCTTGAAAAACTAATTCTGCTTGCTGGTAGCAATGACAGTTCCTTCCAGGAACTGCAATACTTTCTGAATGAGGAAGAGTTTGTTTCAATTCATCACCTTCTACTTCAACAGAAACAAAAGGAGAAAATTTCTTCCAGTCTTTCCAGTAACTAAAACATTAATATCAACTTTGAAGCAAGGAAAGAATTACACAATGCACCTGTTTTTAACCTGCAGGGCTCCTTCTCAAACTACCTCTCATTCCGCCCAGTTTAAATTTGTATATTTGCCTATTTTTGTTCCTAAAAGCCTATTAATTCTACACCATGGGTGGGCTGAACATAATTCACAGAGCAGGCCCAAGTAGTGGTAGAGAACTATACAGAAAAGCAGAGTACTAACAGCTGAGAGAGCATGCTGTAACCACAAGCTAAGTCCATAAAAAAACAGTCAGTAGCTCCAAATTACCTTTCAGTTACATTTAAGATCCATAATTGTTTAAAAACTCAATTGTCAAGCCTACTGTCACTCTTGAAATCTTTGTGCATTTATAGGCTAGGGAAACTGTGCAAAGTTTTATCTACTATATTTGAAAAGGGTTTTACAATATATCTTCACAAATCCAATAATGTATTCCAATTTTATCATGCACAAATGTTAGAATCATGGAATCATTTAGGTTGAAAAAGATCTTTAAGATCAAGTCCAAACTGTAACTTCTACCATTACTGAAGAAGTTGTAAAAATTAAATAGTTCTAAGTGTTGTGTATGCACTCTCTAGAATGTCAGTAAGTGTTAAGTAAAAACTGTCAGGCTTTTAATTTTAATATGCTTGTGAGCATTTCAAATTTCACAAGATCTCACCTTGTTTTCAGTTTCTGTCCATGCAGCATGAGCAACTTATGAGCCCAAATAAGATAGAACTCTAAGTGACATGAGATCTCAAATGCAGAGGCCAGGAACTCCAGTAACTTCTCCACATACAGGTCTGGGAGTGATGAGCAGACAACATCAACTGTGCAAACAGGGGAAAAAGGCCATAGACTTCAACAGAGTTGAATTACTATTTGCAGTAACATGAAAGAGACCACAGAAAAGCATAAGGGGAAGGAGAAGAAGGCACTGTCTCCTCATAATTCAGGGTAAAGTATCACACTCTCTCAGGAGACAAAGTCTTCCCTCTTTGAGCCTTCCAATCACTACCGTATTTAAAAGCAACAACTCCCCCCTCCCCAAGTTTCCTCCAAACAGCATTATCCCTACCAGCTCTCCTTCAGAACTTTTTCTTCCACCCTTTCCTCCTCTTTCAGTGTAACAGACTTTATTGAAGTCCCACTGCTTCTGACTTCATACAAATTCTGTATTCAGTGGCACCACAATAATCAGAGGCAATAAAGGACACTTGAAAGCACAGCAAAGTCACCTGCTCGCAGAGGAAATGTCTGAATGCTGTCAGCAATTGTGTAGCACAAAGAAACACAATTTATGAGCATTCAAAATAATCTCACATGTAACTATGATGACTGCATTATATAATCCTCCTTCAAATACAACCAACTCTTGTCCTCTGCAGCCACCCCGCTGGCCTATGTGACATTTAGCTGTACAAAACCTCTCTGCTTTTAAAGAAACAGACACACATTCATTCTGTAAACAGTGGATTCTGTCACCTGAAATTTCCATGCCTCATCCTCTGCTCTTGAGGTTTTGTCATCTACCTACTTACCCAGTCTTGCTTGTGTACATGGAGCTTTTGTTAACTTCAGTGAAATATAGCTAAGTGTTGCCAGACAGAGGCAAACAGCATTATGCCAACACAGGTATGCAAAAGATAATTATGCATGTCAGGGTATATCATTAGGCTTGCTGCCTAGGGAATATGGTAAGAAAATCCTACAAAGAAGCTGTCTTGCAACACATCTGACTTCAGACAAGCATAATTTGAATAGATTAAAGGAATTTTTTATTTGTTCTAGATTAAACACTGGAAGGAAATAAATACCTTTCACTGGAATAACAACAGTTTTTAATTAACCCCAACATAACAGAATTGGTTTTAATTTATGGTTGGAATTTCCCATGGTGCAAGAGGTCTATTGCCTATTGCTACATCACTGTGCAACTCCAAGTCTGGTTCTGCCTTTTTTCTTTTCTTCTTTCAAGTGCCATTAGACACTTGAAGACAGTAAAAATACTTCTCTCTAAAGATAAACCCAACTCTCTTAAGCCTCTCCTCCACTGCCATGCATTCTGATCCTCCAGTCATTTTCCAAGTCCTGCACCAGACGTACCAGAGTATCAATGTTTTTCTTGTGCTGTCAAGCCCAGAACTAGGCAGTGCTCCTGACATGGTCTCACAAGTGCTCCACAGACAAGACTCATCACTTTCCTCAAACTCCTGACTACACCCTTGTTAGTACAGCCCAGTATCTGGTTAATTGCCTTCATCACACAGACACAGTGCCAACTCATGCTGAACTTGCTGTGTCCCTCTAACATCAGCTGCTTCTGAGAACTGACATCCGAACACTTCACCTCCATATGCAGACCTGATCAAATTCCGCATTAAAAATCACTAGATGTGTATGCAGTAGACTAGCAAAATTAAAACCCAAGTTAAGACTAAAAAGTCTACCTTTTTTTTTTTTTTTTTTGTTAGCAAAAGACCATCCCTTCCGTTTTAGTCTCCAGCTACATCAAGAAGTCCTTAGGTATGAACTTCATACTTCTCCATCCAAGAGCCCTTTACACCTCAGCTTATTTTGGCTTACATATTTTTGCTTACAGCTAACTCAGCCAAATTGCACAGAAGATCCACTCACCCTCACTGCTGGGAACAGCCTCTATGACCTCCTGGATTAATTTCTTTTCGTTCAGCTTGAAGGCCATGATGATGGCCATAGTGTATTCCTTCTGACGCAGCGTTTTGTGTATGTTGCTGGGTGTTATATCAATATCCAGCTCAAAAGGATCAAAAATTAGCCCAGAGTCCAGCGAATAGATCAGAAGACCTTCTGTGGTGGTGGCTGCCCAGCTTCGTCCTAGAAGAAAAGTAACAATATGTGATGGGTTGTTTTTGTAGGCCTTCCTTAGTAACCAGGGTCAAAATCTAGGAAGTATTCCATCCCATCTCTTTACGTAATCAGGTGTATATAAGCCGAAGGGGGAGGTGTTCTGGCTCTTTTGCTCTTTTTTTTTCCTTCTCGGGTTAGCTTGGTGACAGGCTCTGGGTGTTTAGGCCTGGCTTATCTGTGTTAGCGAGGCCTGCTCTGAGGGCTGTTTGCCNTATTAACAAATATTTAATGAAGATGAGTCTCCTGGAATAGAAACAGAAGAGAAATGATGAACAGATGACCCCTTGTTTCTTTACAAGAAGTGGACAAGACCAAAAGCTGCACACCATCAATGGACTGGTCAGCAATGACAATGCTTGCAAAAAACACCAGCTCAAAGTGACATACACTTAATTATCTATTTATCTACTGCACAAAAAACCAGATATAAACCAGCAGCCCCATGCCACATCTGCAAAGATCTCCAAGGCATTTCCTCCAATGCTGTACTCTTTTGCTTGTTTTATACAGAATACAAAAAGCCTAAATTAATTGTTGATACACACCCGTGGGAGAGAATCGCACACAAGTCACTCTGATTTCTGGTTTGAAGTGCCGGTAACTCATGTCACCTAAAAGAGAAGTTTAGAAGTGATTTAATGCATTCACCAAAAGCTCACACTCTGGTTACCAACTCTTAACTCTGATGTTACCACTAAATAATGCAGAACATGGTAAAACCTGTCAGAGTTAAAGACTGGGTAAGTAAGGGACAGTCCACATCAAACAGATCCTACAGCTGAAGTGGTGGGACTGAACCGCGCTCTTGGAAAATTAAATCAGGACTGTTGGGTTCCTTATCCAGGAGATCCCTGTACCTCCTGTTTCCTGTTAATTCTACTATGTAAAGGCACCCACCCATACATCAGCTGAATACTTCTGTAACAGATCCCTGTGTCTAGAGAGCATCCAGGTAATTCTAATGTTAACACTCAGCTCAACAAGTCGAGCCCTTCTTATCCATGTCAAAGGTTTTGATCCACATAAAACTAGTAATGAGAGCAAAGCCAAGGCCATACCTCTCTTTACACCAGGAAGAGGAATGGCAACACCATCTTCACCTCCACCCCCTTGGTCAATCAGAGCCATGCTGCCAAATTCAGTCATTTTTCTCCGGTCTAAGTACTCCTATAAAAACAAACAAGTTCCATTCACTGCACTGAATCTCTTTTCAAACAGTACGACTCAGTTTAGACTGTGATTTTATATTATCACAATGTTTTTCTACTCCAAAGATGCACTGTTTGTTTCCTCACCTGCAGCCCTGCTCTTCCTGCCCTTCAGGCTCCATAACTGCACTGTGCTAATGGATGTGTGGCCACACAGCTGTGCAAATGAGATTTTTAGGGACCTCCCTATTTTTAAACACCCATCCCCTCCAGGATTCTTTTCCCACTGGTATCTTATAACCCACTTGTTGAGCTGCATCAGCACAACTGAAGGCAGCAGAGAACCAAAGTCTACTTCAGAAACCACTGTGGTCTAACAAATATTCTTGGAACCACAGTGCCTGGAACAACCATCACTCTTCCAGGTAAGGGGATGTTGAAAAGGGTTACTGGAATTATTTTCCTTCTGATGATTTTCATCATTTACTTTACTTTAGAAGGAATTTAATTTTGCATTTGGCACTATTCAGAAACAGAGTCTGTAAAGGTCAGTGATGTTGTTCTGTCTCCACAATACAATCCTTCATTTCTTTGCTAACATCCAGGAAGCCAGTTTAATACAAAATGTTGATAATTTATATTTTCACTTCAGTTTTTAGTGCCAACTAACTTAGTGTATTTGAGAGTTCTGCTCGTTCAATAAAAACATACTACAATCTGACAAGACTTTATCAGACTGTCAGGAATTAATTGTTTTCTGAGAAATACTTCCTTACCCCTCTCCTGCACAAACCCAAGAAAATGAACCCATGCTTAACAAAACACTTATGAATTACACTTAACGAGATCTTATACCAGAACCTTGTAGGGGTGGGGGCACAAAAAAAAAATTACTCCTGTGCTCACATACCTCCATTGCATCTAAAGAATAGTTGCATGAGATTTCAAATTTTTTCATAAGAATCTGTTCCTTGACATTATATATACAGACAAATTTTGACAATCCACCTGCCAGAATTGACTGACCATCTGCTGAGTAACACAGAGTAGTAAAAGACCTGGTAAAGCAAAAGAAAAAGTACTTAATTTCACTGTCACATCCAGGCTAAAAGACAAGAGTACAGTGTAAAGACACAGAATAACCATTCCATGAAAAAAGTGGAGATCTTCACCCATACAATATGCACTTAATATACAAAATCATTCACCACAAACAAGTACTTGGTGCTTTAACATGAATCACAATTTAGAACTTCAGCTTTATAAGTACTTTCATTCTACTGATTCTGAGTCACAGCTCTCAATGAACTCTCAATGAGCTCTCAGCTACACCCTACAGGACATTAAGGATGGTCAGAAGAGCTAAAGAAAACCCAATGTCATGGTTGAAAGACAAGGTTAAGAGCTCATCAGCAAAAAAAAGCAACCTTTTTTTTTTCCTTTTTTTTTTATTGGGAGCAATATGAAAATAAACCAAGGGGAAAAGGGAAGAATAAACCACTTCTCTGATGTACTTTTTTGATAGCACATAAATTCAACTTGTCTTTAAACATTACTTCACATGCATAGCAACATGCAATAAACTCCACAATGTATTTACATTTTTTTAAAAAAATGCAATAGTTTCTGCACAGTGATAGCTGGTATTTCTGTATCAAGAAACCTCCCATACAGCAAATGAACAACTTGTCATGAGAAGCTTCCTATTCTGCTAGCAACCCAAGTTTATAACTGATAAAAAAATATACATGCTCAGAATGATGCTGAGAAGTGGATGAACACAGCCAAAGACAAAACAGGATCCATCCAGATGTCAGTGTTTTAAGATCCAAAATCAGAGTCAAAATACCTGAACAGCAGATACACTCTGAAATCATCATGTTGAAACTAAATGGAAAGAAACAGTTTAAAAGCAGCCCAGTGTGGCTCTTTTCACTGCATTTCATGTACATACTTGCCCTTGGCTGCCTGCTTGGCAGTTATTTTATCAAGTTCCTTCCTCCCCATCTGAAGGTCGTGCCTTCCCTCAATTGAGCCAATCTGCACTGCATTTTCATGATCCCAAAATGTTATCTGTCCGTTCAAAGCAGCAACTGCAAGCTCCTTGCCATCGGGACGGAAAGCAACAACAAGAACTGCAAAGGATTTAATTAACAGTTAAAAATGCAGTCGGATATTTTTCTAAGAAAATACCCTACCATTTTTCTTAGATCTTTTCTCAACTACCAGAAAAAGCTTGAGAGTAAGAAGTGTGACCATACTTTTCCCCTGGACAACATACAAATGTTTAGGTAATTATAAAGTTAAAGCTAGTATTAAATTAAAATACTTATTGCACTGTTAACCAAATACTATAGAGAAGTATCTCAGCTTTGGGTTTTCATTATCAACATGGTCTGTTGTTCATTGTTGAAACATTTTAGATAATATTTTTATATTTGATAAAAGATGAAAAATGAAATAAAGATTACCATCTGAGTTCATTATTAGTGTCTCCTTAGTTCTCCAGCTGTCTAACATATCCCATAACTTGACTGTTTTATCCCAAGAGGCACTGGCTAGAAGACACTTCATCGGGTTAAAGGACAAACTGCTGATGGGACCTTCATGACCTGCTAAGACCTAATAAGAGAAGATAAGGTAACATGGAATTAGGTGAAAGAAACTGAAATTCATGTAGTCTGCATGCAGCAAACCCTAGATATAGCCATTAAACCATGCCTAACTTGTCAACACATGTTTGAGATCACATTTGGACACACACCAGTGATTCTCAACTTTTCATTTTCACAATATAGGTACTGTATTTCCACTATATAGGCATCTACAATCATTCCTATGCACACACAGAGCCTCTTTAGAGACCAAGACTCAGAAATACAGCATGTCAATTTCCCCCTCTTATCAGAACAATCAGACAAGTCATTGCTCTGAGAATCTGTGTGTCCTGCAGCTGAAAACACTTCATAAAAAACACTAACAAAAACTGTGAGTAAGAGTAATACAGATTTTTATTGCATGGAGCTCCCACTCCTCAAAAAAGAAATCAGGGAAAGAAACTAAACTCAAAACTCTGGAGATCCAGTCAAGTACATGCTGAGTTACTACAGTGACCTGTATTCCATGGATGTGCCAAATTAAATACATGAATCACTGAGCTCTTCTACTTGTACAGGATGCACAATAATGCTTAAGAATTGAAAAAAATAAAAACTTTCTACAAAAAAAATTGTGCCCCTGCTCTGCTCCAGCAAAACCCTCCATCAGATCTGTATTGGTCTTAATACAGCTGCAATTACTTCATCACCTGCAGAAAATATGTAGAAAAGAACATCTCTGAACACCTACTGGAGGGTTAAGACTCTTGTGTTAGGTCAGCAATACTGGTGTTACCTTATCAGCTAGAAAGACCTCATGACTCAAAAATTCTAAGAACTATTTTCCACACAATTTCAGGGTGGCCTCCATGCAATAAATTTAAAAAAAAAAGGTGAGAGCAACATAGTGTAGCTCCAGTTTTTGAATACAACAAAAACACTCAATGTTGTATCGAAACCCTCCAATTAAACCCAAAGTCACAGAGTATCACCATGATTTATACTGTGTTAAATTCAAGCCCTCCAGCATTAGAAGGTCCTTACATCCAGCAGCCTCCCACTCTGCATTGACCAGATGAAAATTTCAAAGGAATCCTGGGAACCAGCTGACACAATCTCCCCACTGGAGTCCACAGCCAAACAAGAGAACTGACTCGGTCGTGGAGATGTGAAGGTGCGGAAATTGCGGTATCTGTTGTAGGTGTGAAAATAAATTACGTTTTAGGTAGATTTAAGGGTACGGTTTACAAAAGTATTTAAATTAGGATTTCATTTTATTTGTAAAGTCTCTTAAGCCATCTGCAGAAAAAAATATTCTGTGTATAAAATTAGATGTGATGCCTCAGCATGATTCCAAGATTCAGAAGTATTAAAATTGCTATAAAATAGAAGTAGGAGCTAAAAATAGTCAAACAGAACTTTCTTCTATTAAATAGCATGTCCATTTTTTTGAGAAAGTATGGGCTTGTGTACACAGTTCTGTGCACAGTTGTACTATAACAGCTCAACCACTAAAACTATGGTAGGTGTTCAATTAGTCAAATGCTTCTCCCCATTTGAGTAGAGCCAGACAATGATCTAACTGGGCTTCCAGCTTCTCTAACAAAAGTTCTTCCAGAATTTTCTTCACGGAAACTGGATGGAGTGACAGGATTCCTAAATACCATCTAAATTTAAACCAAAGGCTGAGCCAAAAATCAGCAAGGCAGTACTCACACCAAGCAAGCAATCAGCAGTTCGCTGTATTTTGTGTGGGGGGGTGAAAACTGCAGGCTAAATGAGACACAAGAGCTTTTATAAAATGTTACCTGTGCAGATCAAAGGCACGCACTGTTCCATCAAGGGAAGCACTCAAAATCACATAACCAGTGGAAGTAAAAGTTACAGCAGTCACACCACTGGTATGTTCTGTAAATGTGACAAAACAAAAGCTGCTTGAAGTGTTCCACACTTTCACCTGCAAGAGAGACAAGAAAATGCTTTTTAGAATCGCCATCATCAGTTCAGAGACAATCAGGGTAAGGCAGCTGGAGTGTAAAGAAAAACTAGTCCTAGAACTCTGCAATAGCATACAAGGCTTTCATTACTATCATTTTCATTACTATCAGATAGTAATTACTATCAGTAATTCCTTGCAAGTGAAACAAACACACCCGCTGCTAAACTTTAAACTTCTAAAGACACACTTGCTAAGTGAAAATCTAAGGGGAGACAGACAAAAAAAAAAAGAACTGAAACAAAGTTAATTTTCAAGGAAAGCTGTAACATTTGGTGAGCATCTTGAGCTTCCAAGCTTTGTATTTTCAAAGATAAAGACAAGTGTCAAATTCAAAGCCAACTGTGAAGCCACTGCAGAAGTTACAACTGAGATGATATTTCAGTTGGGCTTTTTCCCTCAACAAAAATGTCGTGTATTTAGCTTTCTATAATTTGAGACTTCTGGAGCATGGCCCATCTTGAACCCAAATGGCAGAAGCCATGAAGTGGCAGGTCTTTTTCTGACATTCAAAAGTACTGACTGGAAATCAGCTACTACTGTTGTTCCATTTATGTGCCAAGTCACTGTGGGACTGCTCTACAAAGCCTCTTCTAAAGAAAAAAATGCACCTGTACACATAGTATATCATTTCAGTGCAAGTCATCCATAAGAAATTAATTTTTTTTTAAAATAACAAGCTTCTGGAATGGTGTATTAAAAAAAAAAAAAAAGGTTGGACTTCTATAAATAATTTGAAATTAATTTCATAGCAAAAACAATTTTTCAAGGGGTATGAATTCAGGTGACTGAAGTTCATTTACCCCAAAATATCATGGAACCACCATAAGCATATGTAAATTAACATTTGATGAATTAGACATTTCTGTGCTTATGGTGACTGGATCTACAATAATTAAAAAAACCATCTGCTAAAAAGCATAAGTGATGCATTTCGCAGACACTAGCAATAATAAATCAAAATATACAAGCTCTAGAGAGAAAACAAAAACACTTAAGAAGTGATGATATAAAACCATTATATTGAGAAAATTATGTATCAAAAACAGAGCTTTCTATATAAAATGGAAAGTCAAGCTGCTTGCTTTGTTATTAAGATGTCAGCTCATAGTAACACTCCCCCACTTACTTTGCCATCCTCCCCTCCAGTTGCTATGTACTGTCCATCTGGAGAATATGCCAAGGAAACCATGCTGTTGAAGTGTCCCTGCTGCTTCAGCACATAGGACTCACTTTGCCATTCCCACACCAGGAGCTGACCCAAACCTGTAACCACAGCAGAAGGATTTACCAGAATTACAAATACAATGACCCTGCAAAACCAAGTCACAAAGCACACAATTGCTAGCCATGTTAAAAAAAGAGACTGATGCAGACAGGTTGCATTTTGCACCTACCAATCCTAATAAAAGCTCTTTCTCTAGTCTCAAGGCAACTTTCCTCAGCAACCTGGAACTGTTACTTGGATTAATGTTCCCAATACTACAGCAGAGGTTCTGTGAACCAGCTGATAAATGAGCTGGAAAGAAAAGCAGGGCTGCATGTAAGGGTATAATCTTGGTTTCCATGCAAATCATCAAGGACTGGGTGGGAACGTTGGACCATCAAGGCAGTTTGTGAAATGGCACGTGCAACAAGTGGCAGAGGAAGAGAGGATGGCCCAGAATGAAAGCATATTATAAACTACAAGGGATATGGGCTTTACCCCAACTCTGCTAGAGTTTTCATACAGGAAACATGTCTCTTTTGTCAGCAAAGTATTTTTCTGAATCACAAGAACTCTGTAAGAAGAAATTGATCAGAGGTACTTGTTTTACTCTACTGAGACACTACAGATACAACTAGGAGACTAAAAATTAGTAACAAAACGTTAGCATTTGGAGTTAAGCAAGACCAATTTAGGCCTGCATTCCCACCACATTCCTCATTTTTCCATAAATACAAACCAAAACACTTGACAAACCTGAACATCCAAAGGCAATCCAGTCACCAGTGCAGTTGATGGAAATAGAAGCTATCCTTTGGTCTGAAATACTGAAGTACAAGAGTTACACAATAAACAAACTTGCATTTTCACATCTTGTGTAATAAAACTTCAAGTCTAATGTTTATTATCTCTGTTCAAGTAAGTTGCTTGATTGCTTTACTGAATTTCTGTACCATTTTAACAGCAAAAGCCTCATACAACTTCTTTATTATTTTTTTTAATACTCAAAACCATCCAAGAGACAATACTGCCTTATTTGGAATGAAGACAAGAGTATCTGCATCCCAAAGATGTACAGGCCAGCAGAGCAGAACTCCCCACATTTAAAAAAATAAAGGGGTTTTGTATATGGAATTCTTTAGCTGGCATCCTACAGGTATGGAAAAGAGTTACGATTTTATTTTTCAACTTAGAGGCAATTTACAGATAATTTTACATAGCATTTTTTCAGCTATTATTTTCTACAAAGAAACTGAAAACGTGAAAATCCACATTGCTGAAAAAATCTACAGCCAAAACTGAGGAACTCCTGTATAGTTTTCTCATTCAGACCTCACTTTTCTATAATAACTTAAGGAATGCAGTTATATGGTATTTATTACATACATTTGCAATTCTGCCTTTCCAGAAATAACAGTACTAAATAAATAATCATGTTTTAAGATTTTTGTGCTCTGTCTGTTCATACTTTGCTACTAAACATTGCATGTCCTCAGTCAAACAAATAAGAACCCCCCCCAAAACCAAACCAAAAATAGTGACAACCCCATACCTCACCTCAAGGAGTGGATCAGATTGAACTCTGGAAGCTCATGGAGGTGAAAGACTCCAGAGGCAAAACCAGTGACTAAAAGATGAGTTTTCTTGTGATAGGCTGCAGATGTCAAGTTATTAAAATCTCCCTCTTTATTGAAAAAATACCTGGCATGAAAGAAATAAGAAAGAAGCAAGGTGAATGAAAAACAAAGTTATGCTGTTAGAGCTGCATTTCAATATGGGCAAAACATTCTGATCAAGGCATCCTACAGTAATGCTGAAAAGCAGGAATTCCAGAAATTGCTGAATTTATGTACTTTATGAAACATACTTTTAAAATATGTACTTTACAAAGCTAGTGAAAGCTCATTCTCTTCTTTTCTCAGTGTTCAGCAACCTGATAATCAGAAGTGACACCTCATCACATGCAATGAAAGGGACTAAAAGTTAACATTAAAAGAACTGTCCTTTTGATCATCTAATGCCAATATGGATGGCTCCCATGAATTCACTGGATATCCTTCTGCATGTGAATCCTCTTACACTGTATACTCCAAATTCCTTCACTCTGGAAGTTCACTACAACTAATTCAAACCTGGGTTAGGGTAGGATACTTCTTTTATACCTCCTTCAGTCGGGGAGACTGAGAACACAAGTTTATCAAATGCTGCTATCATCTCCTGAAGTCAATCAATCCCTTCTTGCAAGAAACCAAAGCCTCTAGACTTAGATGTTCTGTAATAAAGATCTCATTTACACTTTTTGAGTTTCAAGCAGTAACACCCACACCACATCCCAGTATTTCTCATATTATTAAAATTACACTCGTTACTCTGAAGGTGAAGGGTATTTTCCTTCATATAATCAGGGCAAGAGAAACAGGTGCTCTACCAGAATGATCTGAAATGGGATCTACAGTAAATTTTTCAATCCTGGACAGTTCATACTACTTTGAATGAGGTGATAATGGATGAAAAAAAGCCCAATACAGTAAATCCCCATGAAAACATGACTTTGGAAAACTGAAAACCGCTTACTTCGCAACACGTGAATATTTAACCTTTCCTCTAGTCTCCTGCTCATCTGGATGGGTTTTTCCATGGATTTCTTCACCCTTTGGCTCTTCAAGCAACTCTTCATCATTTTCTCCTGCATTCTCTTCCTTAGCTGCATCTTTTGGGGGCCTGGGCTTCAAACCATCAAGCTCTGTGTCACACTGCCACACACAGAGCGCTGCATCCTGGCTGATTGTGTACAGCTAGAACACAAATACACAAACATGATTACTGTGCAATGCTTTGTGCTCTGCTGTTAACACAGACCTGCAGAAGGGTTAGCAAGTGTGCCCTCTCTTGTGAGAATAATACATTGCTTAGTCCTCCAGAGTCTGAGGTGTTTTGACCTGGAATTTTCACTTGTCCTGAGAACTGGTGATTTACTTTACCTGCCCTTAAAAAACGTTTGCAAGGACCAAAGGCAACTTGATTACCAGATGTCATTACAGCTAAATATTTTTTTCATATTTAAAACTATAAAGTTTGGTGGGAGCAATTTTCATTAACTTCTAAAGTTTACTTTTACAAATGTTCATGGAATTGTAAACTCCCAATCACAGCAGAGGAGTCAGGAGACATATGACATATTTTCTAATTCTGACAAACTGTCAAAATAGTTATTTACAGATAAGGCTCTGCTTCAACTACTTTAATATTCAAGAATGTTGTGTGATTATACATACATCCAGACTGTTCTCTTCAAAAAAGCAGGCTACTATGATATCCTTATGCCCTCCAAGAGAGTAGTAAATCAAGTTTGCCCATCGTTCTGCTCCAAACACCCATGTAGACATGTCCTTGCTCCCCACTGCAAAACATCTACAAAAGAAAAGGCATTTTCAATTAGAACACTGGTTTGTCAAACTCTTCACTGGGTGATAAATGTTCTGAGCATGAAGACACCAGTCACCACCTTCAAAGTTATTTTTACACAGAATAGAGTTGTAAACTGAGGTTGGCAACTGCAGAAAAAGTAGAAAGGGTTTAAATGCATTCAAAATGTCAACCATGCTCATATTCCTAAGATATGTTCATTTTATGGATTACTAGACTTTTTCAAGGAAGAATCCATTGCTGATCCCCACTACATGCGTATTTTATACCTCCTAGTCTGCCTTATTATATTTTTTAATTCAAGACAGAGTTTTTAAAGCTAGTACAATACTTTGGAGTAAAGAAAATCCACTGTAATACAGATACAAATAATAACAATGTGTGCAGGTAGACAGTGCTTTAGTTTAACAACTCACTTGGAATCATCAGTCCAGTCGATACACGTTGTTTCATCATATGGACCATAGTATGTTTTGTCCAGAACAAATGCATTGAATTCTCGTTTCTTCCCAGGAGCATGGTACAGGTAAGCAAGGTTGTCCTTTGTAATCACAAACTTCCTGTCATGTGGAAAAGGATAATTACGCACAAAGCTGTTAATTCCAACAACTGTTCAGACTGCAATACAATGGAACGAAACAATATTAAAAAGGTCCCTGCACTACTGAAACAATAAAAATGGATTGCTTTTGAATGAAAATCAAACAAACAAAAAATTTATTTGCAGATTGGTATTATTCCCTAACTTATGCACTATGGAAAAGAAGACCCTCAGTAAAAATCACTTAATGTGAACAGTGACATAATTATTCTCAAATTCTCACAAAAGGAGGGAAAGTTCAAACACACAAAACAGGATATTCTATTTCACCCTCTCTTCACCTCCATATATTGGCCACTTTCAGAAACACAAAGCATGTGCATTGCTGTTACACATATCCTTTATTACGGTCCTCTTGCCAGTATAATTCCCTAAGGTGGAAGTGTGATTGCCACTTCAAGCAGAACCTCATTCAAGACCCCTTTAAGCCAACCCCAGTGAGGAGTGTTGCCAAAAGGGGAGCTTCACATTTTTTCCTCTCACCCTTCTGAAGCTTCTAACATTCATGTCAGCACACTTTGCACCCATGACCATGCAGGTAAAACATAAAGGGTATGAAAAGAGGCACCCAATTCAGAGAACTGCCTCTTCCAGTAATGCAGTTCCCTTAGACGAACCCAAGTCAGCAGTGAAAATGCAAACCCCCAACTGCCAGCTCATTGTGCCCACTGTGGGCTCTTTCACCTCACCTACAATATACAAGAACAGTCAAGACTCAACAGCAAATCTGTTTCTAAAAGTCCCAACACAAGCAACATCCTTTTCTTCCCCTCTCACCTCTGCAGATAAAGTGACCCTCAGCAGTTCAAAACCTGCCCTACAGGCATGAACAGGTATCATCCCCAGATTGCTCAGAATGTCTTCATAATCACAACTAGTTTATGGGGTAATTTCTGCTGTTTTGTTCCAAAGCATGCACTCGTTACTTACTTGCCATCAGGGGAAAAGCTGACACTGTGAACTGGCTTGTGAAAATAAAACTGATGTATCACACATTTCCCAATCAAACTGACAAGCAAGGCAGCTCCCTCTGTAAGGGCACAAAAAGAAGGATCATGAAAATAATCAAGGTCCTAAAGAAAACAACCCTAGCAAGCTTACTTTCTTTTCTCAAAGGGAAAGGGAGAAAGTACCTCCTCAAACTTTTCAAGACAACTGTGTCAAGTGTGCTTAATATTACGACAAAAAAATACAATCAAAATTATGAGACGGTATCTCAATTCTGTAAACAACTTCTTTTTAACTTCTGTAAATAGAGATACCTTTTTCAGAAATTCTAACATAACTTTTAAAGCAGAGCACTTCTAAACTTGTCTTAAGGATGAATGCCCAGCAACACAGATTCTCCCCTCTCAAGGCTGTATTTTCACTTCGTTCTTTTATAAAACACGTCTCCTTTGTGAAAGTACCTTCATCAATTAGAATGGCAAGACTCCCATCCGGGGAGAGCCCCACGCACACGATGTTCAGCCGTGTAGCCAAAGGCAACGTCTCACACTTGTTACTGCAAGGAAAGGAGAAAACAGTAAACCGGGGACAAGAATGTAGGAAGAAGAGTCACCTGCAGTATCAGTGAGGTATGGTTTGATACCTGTGTTAGAACCACAGGATCGATTCAGATGTCAAACCCCCTGAGCTGTCACAATCCCATGAACACCAGGCATTCTGCGCAGGACCCAGAGCTGGGCTCAGTGACCCACAGGGGTCCCTTCCAGCTTAGGATACCCTATGATTCCATGCAAGACACGGGCTCCCGACTGGAACACCGGCATAAGGAGCATCAATCACGGCCCTGGCAGGGCTGCGGGAGCGCCACGGGCTCGGGCTGGCCCCGCAGCCTCCTCGGGGCTTTTGCTGCCCCCCAAAATCCCGGGAAGCGGCGGGGCCCGGGGCGCACTCACTTCTTGAGGTCGAAGAGGGAGACCCTGTTGCCGACGGGGCTTATGAGCGAGTTTCCATCGCGGGTGAAGGTGAGGTTGCCGCGGCGGTACACGGTGCCCAGCAGGCCCGAGAACTGCGGGGGAGGCAGGCAGGGAGGGATGGTGAGAGCGGCGGGGGAGAACGGGGGGGAAAGGGGGATAGGGAGAA